>VYXC01011974.1:394109-549114 GCA_013397175.1 Platysteira castanea | reverse complement strand
AAAAAAAAAAAAAAAAAAAAAAAGTTAGCCACTTTTCCACTTGGCTATTTTAATGCAACAAACACTGTTTTGCTGTGCTGAAATAGTTTAAACAAGCCTTCCCTGAAGGATAGCTTTTTCAGTAAGCGTATGCTGTGCATAAATTTTGGATTAGAGAGTGTCAGGGGCTTCTTCAACTGCAGGAGTTCAGGCTGGGGGAAGACACCCCAAAGGGCTGAGAAAGTCCTTTAAAAGTCCTTTAAAAAGACGCTGTTAAACTCCAGCATTTGTAACTCTTCGGCCTGAAGAGAAGAGGGAAAGAGAGGCTGCCTGCTGCAGGGACAACTACAGCTCTCCCGTTGAGGGGGGAAGGAGGCTAAGAAAAGCTTTTGTTTTAATCTCTTCAAAAGGATTCACTTCCAGATTGCAGCAGGTCTTTTTGCTGGTCGCTGGTTTTCAGTGTGGGTATATCAGTTTCAGGGAACAAGTGCGTGTGCTGTGTGGGGGATTTGTTTTGTGGTTTGGGGGTTTTTTTTAAATTCTTGAATCTCTGTGAAAAGTTTTGTTAATACAATCTGCAGGCATTGTCAGAGAGCTTTCGGTTCATCAAAGGACTTTTTGTGGAGAGGGGACACCACATCCATTAAAGTGGCTGCGCAGGTCCCAGGGTGAGTCTCTCTCCAGCATTTCTTTACGGTCACCAGTGGTATGCCATGCCTGCTCAGTGTGCCCCTCTCTGCCCGACTCCCATCTTGGGCTTTGCAAGAAACGGGCAATGATCAAGTGTTCCATTTTCTAGTTGCTGCACCCAAGCTTGCTTTGGAGCGGGGAAATGAGGCTCCTGTGTGCCTTGCTCCTGGATGATGCTCACTCTGCTGGGGCTGAGGTGGCTTGGCTTGTTCATTTAAAATGAAAGCATGCATGTGGTTATTGAGCTCATGTCCTTGTCATTGGCGCGGAGGGAGTGTTTCCAGGCTGTTGTTTTTAATTTTTAAATTGTCCATAGGAATAAGGACTGGTGGAAGCCTCCATGAAGTCTTTCTCGGTGAGCAAGATTTTGGAGAAGGTTGTTATTTACCTAAAAAGCACCGAGCTCTCTGATGGCTTCATGCAAGTGGTGGGCCCACACAGGGGCTGGCTGTGGCATCGTGGCCACAGATTGGGGAGGCTTTGACACCTACTCCTGCCATGAGGGGAGGGCTGTCGGCAGTGTGGTTTAGCACAGACCTTAGTGGGTGGGAGCTGCCCCTTGCCTTCAGAGTGGCTGTGAGGGCTTGGCCGGGGCCGCCTGCCCCAGGGAGGTCTCCCCGCTCGGCACCATGGGCTGGGTCCTGTTCCCCACGGATTAGCTTGTGGCCTTTCTCTCCTCCCGGGGAGCTGGGGCTCATTAGCCCTCTGAAAGCTGATACAGCCCCTCCGGGGCCACACGAGCGGCCCCAGCCCCTCTCTGCTAATCAGAGACAGGCAGGACCCGGCGGCGGCGGGGCTGGGAGGGAGAGGAGGGGATGCGTGGCCGCTTCCTGCCCCGGGCTCAGTGGTGGGGACAGGCCCTCCCGGGCAGTGCCAAATCTGACCCATCGGGGAAGCCAGGGAGCGCTGAGTGACTCAGGAGCCAGGGTGAGGGATGGATGGTGCGGAGAGATGGGGCCTGACCGCCCCCCCGCCCGGGAGGAACGGGCCCCTGCGATTCCCCGCTGGGAGCGGGGCTGGCACCGGCCGTCGCCCCTGCGAGTGGTATTGAGCGGGGTCCCCGCGGGTGGCATTGAGCGGGGTCCCTGCTGGCGTGTGCCAGGGCAGCGCCAGGATGAGGCTGCTCCCAGCCCAGCCCAGCCCAGCAGCTGGGGCGAAGCCCGTGTCCCTGGCTGTGGAACAGCGGCAGCGCCTGCGCCTCGCTCGTGGCCTCTCCGGGGAGGAAAGGAATGTGTGTGTGTGTGTGTGAGAGAGAGAGAGGGAGGGAGGGGGGCACAGAACTTTCAGCAAATTGAGCTGGAATTTTCAAAATCTCCGTTCCCTACAATCGCTGAAAACAGCGCTGTTTTACTTCCCACCCCCTTCCCCTCCTCCTCGTTGTTGTGGCTTTTTTAGTTTTTTTTTTCTTTTTTTTTTTAATTACTTTATTATTTCGGATCTTTTTGTAAGTTGCGCTCCCCGTCCGCACCCGCCCGCTCGGCGGCCGCGGGGCGACTCCGGCAGGGCTGGGGCTCGCCTTTGCCTGCCCGCCCGCCTGCCTGGCTTTTTTGCAGGGCTGCTGGGAGTTGTGAAGGCGTGTGAGAATCCTGGGAGCTGGTGATGTCAGACCGCTTGGGTCATTTGAAGGTTAGCAGCCTGGGAAGGGTTCACGGAAAGTTCACTCGCATATATTAGGCAATTCAATCTTTCATTCCCTGTGACACAAGTAGTAGGAAGTGAGCTGTTCAGAGGCAGAAGCATCTATTCACGGCCGAGGGGGATTCCGAGCCTCCACCGGAGCTGTTTTATCCCGGGGAGGTGGGCGATTGGCACGGCGTGGGACGCGGCACACACCCGGCGAGCTCCCCAGAAGCTGGACTGACTCTCAAGAAATTTTGGGGGGAAATTGATGGTAGCTAAAACTTGGAATGCGGCTCGCATCCCCCCATCTTGCTGGATTGGCTGGGCAGCCTGGAAAATGGTAAATGATCATTTGGATCAATTACAGGCTTTTAGCTGTGTTGTCTGTCATAATTCATGATTCTGGTCTGGGAAAAAGACCAACAGCCTACGTGCCAAAAAAGGGGCAGAGTTTGATGGAGTTGGGTGTACTTTTATGTGCCATTTTCCTCCACACCTAGAGGAAAGCACTTTTGCAGGCATTCTGTGCAGGGGGAATCATGTTTGACTGTATGGACGTTCTAGCAGTGAGCCCTGCTCAGATGCTGGATTTCTACACTGCGAGTCCGTCTTCCTGCATGCTCCAGGAGAAGGCTCTCAAAGCATGCTTCAGTGGATTGGCACAAACAGAGTGGCAACACCGGCACAGTGCTCAATGTAGGTCCCAACTGTTATTTTTCCACTTTAAAGCAATTACTATTATTATAATTATTGTTGTTGTTGTTATTTAATTTATTTGTTTACTTGCATGTATTTAAAACAGAAAGACTGGTAATTAAGCACAGAGGTAATGAGGGGTGGGGTGAGTTTTTGTGCAAAATGTGGTTTGCAAGCTTTTTTTTTTTTTCTCCTTTTGGCAAGAAAGCAAAAAAGGAAAGAAGCACTGGACTTCTTTCTGTTTATCTCTTCTCATGTGGCATATTGATCCTAACAACAGTTGTGGATCCAAACAGAAACACATAAAATCGTAATGTAATACAGCATATACTTGCAAAACTCCAACCAGTGAAGGACAAATTTACATAACATCTCTCTGGTAGCTTTTTTTCCCCCCTCCTCCTTAATCTAATTTTGTAGCACATTTGATAATCAAAATGCATGTTGTCTTAAAGTGCATTTTAGCAGAACAGCCAAACAATTAAAATGTTGATCTCTACAGTTCTTGCAAACTGGTGGAATTGCAGTGGGTAGGTGCCATTCCAAAAATCAGACAGTAGTTATAAGTTTCTGAAGAAAAGGCAATATTTCTTCGTACTGACCTTGCTGCCACCTTTCTTCTTCACTTTGTTGCTCTAAGAAGTTGCTGTTTTGCTAGAAAACTACTTACTGTGAACACCCTTTGAGTTTAACCATCAATTATTTCTATACCTTGAGATTCAGACAGCGATGCACTGTTAACAGAGGAGTGAGAGTTAGTGGTAGGATGCTTCTGAAAATGTGTTATTATGTTATAGGGTCTTGATTTGTAGCTGAAGTATATAGATGATAAACAATAGCAGTATTTTAACACCCCAGTTTCAAGTTTGAGAAATGACAAAAAGTGCCAGAAAACATCACCTTATACTATGCTTAAAAGCTTGCAGGATGCTTCACTGCTCTGACGGTGATTTAGATAAATGACTTGGCTATCTATCAAAATGTTTTTAGCACGCTCTCGGGCACTTCAGTACACCATTAACTGTATAATGCTGTTGCAAATTTCTGTTTTGTGGTATGTTAAAAAGTTAACTAGGAATTAGAAGAGTTCTCCCTTCGACTTTTCAAAGAGGTGGAGTGGGTAATTGAAAAATAAATTCAACAGTGTTTGGTGAAATAGCGTGTTTCACTCGGCTCAAAAGTTTTCAGACACCATATGACATTTGTGTGGGTTGAGTAATGAAAACAGAATTGTAAAAATCAGTGACTACCAGCCTACAACACTGCAAATGTTTTGATGTCTTTACAATTAAGAGGAGACTGTGAAGTTCAGCATGGGATATTTATTTTCTTCGCACTGTTTTCGAAATGTTTCAAACAAAATATGAAACAAAGCTTTTGCTTCAAAATAGTGTTACTAGCTATGGCAGAGCTTCAGTTAGCAAAAACAAAAATCCAAACCAGATGTTTTACTAAAAATGTGTTTTCCTCCTTTCATGGTTCAAACTTTAGTAAAACTTCAGTGGTGATACTGCGGAAACTTGGAATTAAATAAACTTTCCTGGAGCAGTAACTATATATACAGTCGTTAAAAGCTTACACTCGCGAAATATCTGGCTTTAAAATGTCCTGCTCTTTCTCTTGTATGTTGTTAATACCTAGAAGCAGGATTCTTAAAAACAAAATATATGGTGTTTGTTCTTGGGCAAGTTAAACACAGGATTACCCTTATCAGAATGGAATGAGTGGTAAATATGTCATTTGCCTAGGGCCTGTGATAAGAGACAAGTGTTGATAACAGGAAAGTTTAGCTAATCAAAGAAACTCATATTAACAAGAGTAAATAAAAATACAGGAAAATGTCTTCAGGAATCCAGTCTTGTAACTTTGTAAGCAAGGGAATTTAAAACTTTACTGCATGGTAATTTAAAATCGGGCCGAAACCTGAATCATAATATGGTGGCTGTAATTTGAACTGTGAAAGTTAATGGTATAGAAATGTGGAAAAACAATTTAGTTAGAGTCCAAATTAAGATTTCTGTTTCAAATATTAAATATTGTTTTCAGTTTTGAAGAAACTGTAAGCAGTTTATGCATGAGTAAATATATAAAAGGATTATGAAATATGAAAATTCTCTCAAACTGTAAGATTTTTATCTTGGATCTCATGAAAATATGCCAGAACTAGAATTTTTGTGTTCCAGAAAGCTTTTAATAGTTGAAGGGCTGCTCCAGTGCTTATAAATACAAAGACAGCAATGTTTAATTCTTAACTCTAGCATTTCCTGATTCTCCATTTTTAAAAGGACCTCTGTGACTTAATGTAATGTAGTAACAGTCAAATTTTTAATTGTTAGAAGTGTGATAAGGTTTTTTTGGTCTAATTTTTTGTTTTATTTTTGTCTCTGCTGAAAAAAGCGGTACACCTGCAGCCATTGCCTTAGGCCTTAGAAATATTGCTTTGATAGAGACGCGATTGTAGAGTAAAAGGTAAATGGTTGTTGAGGGAATAGTACATGGATAGTGCAAACTCAGAGCAGGCCAGTAACAATCCCAGACAGCATCAGGGTTTCAGCTGAAATGCTGGCAGAATTGGCCATTGCAGGGTTTAGGGCAGAATGCTGTAGGTCTCCAACTTCAGCACATCTTTCGTACGTTAATCCTGTTACAATTCACTAAGCTAGCGCACTTCTGCAGCAGCATGAATTTTCTAGTCCACGAGGGTCTGCAAAGTAAAAATAGAGGATAAGACGCAACCCAAACATGACCTTAACTTGTGTGGTATTTTTTTCCTCTCCCCTATGGGAGGAAAAACCTGCCCTGGGTTTGCAACATAACTGTTAGCCACTGCATATTGCGCGGTGTGTTACAAGAACACAAAAAAACCCCCTGATTTTGCGCTCATATGAGTTAATGTTTTATGTGATTCTAGGTATATTGTTGTAGATTTAAAATGGAATTACTTGTTTGCAAAGAAAATTGTGGAGTCAGAAATGGGACTAGAACCAATGGCACTTTTAATCGTAATTCGTTCTCGCTTCTTTTGTCATAAGATAAAAATCAGGTCGGTATAATCAAATTAGACAAGGATAGTTCTTAAGAGGACAAAAGAGTTAAGATTGCAAGAATGAGTAATTTATAGTTTCTTAAGTAAGAATATTCTTCTCCCTCGTAACACAGTGGCAACAAATACTAAGAGAAAACCAGTAACTTTTGGTGAAACATGAGCTAACTAGATACTGCGGAAGTGGGAACAGGACAGGTCCTGAGAGAGGAGCTGCAAAGAATGGAGATCTGACCTTGGAAAAGCCTATTTAAAAAGTCTTCATTAGTCTTCATTAATTAAACAGGCAAAAAACCAAACGAGCAGGCCCAAAACAAGAGTAAGTTTGTTTGGCATTATGTAGTGTTTCAGCTAATTATATCAAGTAGATGACTACTGCCCACTGCATTTCCTTAGGGTTAGAAGCATAAAAAATTTGATGAAGGCAAAACTTATGGACATGGCAGTAGAACACACTGGGATGTTGAGGCTCGTGTAGTATACAGTTCTTATTTCAGTTTGGTAGGAAGTGTTTGCCTGAGACGAGCTAGCAGGTATTAACTTTCAGAAAGTTCATCAAGATGGGACTCCAGAAAGCCTGCGTTTTCCTTCAAAATTCTGGATTATTGCAGTGTTTGGGTCAGGTTCCCATTCCCTGCAAGCACTGGAAACATCTGTGTTCAACAACAACAAAAAAAAAAAAAAGCAAAGAAAAAAAGAAAGCACACTACTTTATTTTCTTTCATCTTTCTGAATTAAAAAACAAACATTTTGAAGTGAAGGACTTGTAATCTGCATTCCCAAGTATCAAATTGCTGCAGGTGTGTTTGCTAGTGCCCAGAAGGCAAGATCTGTTTGAACCAGGTTATTTTCTTTAAAGTTCATCTATAAACTTTACAGCTAAATCGCTGGGGCTGGTTTGCTTAGGGATAGAGTCTTTGTTTAATTTTTTATATGTCTAGCTTAATGCTCTGAAATACGTGATGAAAAAATGTTTGTTTCTGATCCACTTCATTTAAAAAAAAAAATGTGTAGGGGTATTTTCCTTCCAAAATAACTGAAAGGGGAAAACTATTCTCTGCGTAGACTGTGGTGCAGTTAGTCTAATTCGGCTGCAGGCACAGGAAAACTCAAATGGACACGCACCACTGTCAGAAACTCCTGCAGACAAAAATGATGAGAGGCATTCGCTGGTGAAGTCAGGGTGGGATAAGCTTGAAGGAAAAGCAATGTATCTTTGGGTGACTCCCTGCTTGCCTAATGAGTCTGTGCAGCAAAGGTGCAACTTGTCAGAACAAAGCCAGGCTGCTGAGGCGATGCCTTGAAGAGGGCTACGGTGAAGTTAAGGAGTTGAAAGAGGGGGATAGTGTTTCAGACAGCGAAGTTAGTCATCCTCACATCCAGTTAAATCCCTACTTACTGCTGAGCGGTTTTTGTTAACCATGTGTGCGTCACGCCAGCCCCGCAGCCCGGCCAAGCCCAGGGGCTTTGCTCGGGGGCGCCCGGGGAGCGAGGCTCCCTGCTCGGCGGATTACGGTCCCACCTCCCCGAAACACGCCAAGTGACTGGTTTTGCTCAGGTCTAATTTATATACCGCCCTTTACTCGGCCGATGAAGTGCGGCTGTGTTACACAGCCAGCATTTAGATTTGGGAGCGGAGCTGTGAAAGGGACATTGTGCTCGGAGGGACTGCTGTCTGCCGCGGTCGGCCACGCTGTGCCCCGTCCTATTGAGACCTTAAAAGCAGAGCACAGCTGTGATGAGTTTCCAGATCTGGCCGTGGGGACCGGCCCTGGTATGCGTGCGAGCCGGGGGGGAACATCCCTCTCCCCTCACAGTTTCTGCCTGGGGGGCTGGCAGCAGCTTCTGAGCAGTGAATTTACAGGGGCGGGCGGCTGGGGCCAAATTAGTTGTGGTTTCAGAGGGCTTTCCAGAGCTTTGCTAGGCTGTAGCACGCAGCCCCATGAGGAAGGATATCAGTTGATGTATAAAATGGCCAAGGAACTTCGGTAAATAGACTTTACCCTTCAAATCCAGAGGTCCTGGCAGCGGCTGTGCGGGAGGGTGGGGTTGTACTTTTCCCCTTCCTGTACTTGGACACTTTTGATTATCCAGACTTTCTGGGGCTGAGCAGGGCTGCCTAATAACAAAGCCTGCATAATATAATTGCCTAAATAGGCCTATTGTCCTTTTCAAGTCACTGTGCTGTGAAATCTTTCAACTTTTTTGCTGAAAATGTTGCATCTAACATTTAGATGGCTTAGTGACTGCAGCGAGGAGGGGGATCCTTTACCCTCATTTCTCATTGCCGAGTGGTTGAGAAGCTGATTATATTTCTGCCCCCTATTGATGTTTACTCCTTTTGGGAGGCAAATATTTTAGCCCCTTCTGGCAGGGTAAACTGCCAAAAGTAATAGGCCTGGAAATACAAAGCTATGATTGATTTTGACCTTTGCTCATGTGCATGAAGTCTGTCCCCATGCACTGTGACCCATGCCACTTCTTGCTGAAACCCAAGCCCTTTCAAACCAAATGGAACCATGAAAATCCAAGCCGCAAAATGCTCAAAACTATTCTAAAGTAACAGAATAATCATTTTCTCTGTGCTTCAGGAAAACGTACAGACAGGAGGGTAACAAAACTAGATTTTCTAGCAGGCAAACCAGGGGTAATGTCTTACTGCTGCTGCCTTTTTATGAGAACCATATTCCAGGTGTAAAAAACCCAAACTGATATAATGTGGAAATGATTCTGTGCAGTCTTTTGGTCACAGTAATCTTAGCTGTTCCTCCTAACTGTAACCTGTAAACAACTTGCATCCAAAACCATGGATTTTAAACTGTCTTTTTAAAAATAATCTAAGGTCTGGGATTTTATTAATTTGTCATTGCATGAGCAAATGTGTTTCAAAAGTTAAGAATGTCAGAAACAGTAGCCTAAAGTTAGCATCCTAAATCCACATTTCATGGCTTCATTTCCAAATATGTTGAGCATCTCGGAGCTCCCTCAGCACTTTTTAAAACAGGCCATGTATTTGAATGATCAAATACTATTTAAAACCTTCATTTAATTTTAAAAATGTTTACAGGACTGTTCCACTTCCCCCAAACTACATGAAAAAGTAATTCAGTGACAGTGTTCACAACATCAGCAGTGAAAATAGAGACACTTATATGACAAAGTAGGACTTGCTTATAAAAATATATTACTCTCTTTCCATAAATTAAAATTTTTTTCCTTGTATTTTGTCTGACTCACAAGTTTCTTGGATTCTCTGTTTGCTTCTCTGCAATAAAGTCTGCTCAGCAGTTATTAATTGTGGTATAGATTTTAATAGCTAGATTATCTTCTTCATATACTCACTTATCATTTGCAGCTGCTCAGGATTGCTTTCCCAGTGGCAGTGAATTAATATGACTTTGGTCACTGCATTTTGCTTATTTGGGGGGAGGGAGGAGGGGAAATCTAGCTTTCTTCAGCTCATTTTAGTAATCTGAATAGGAGCGTAGAACTTGCATCATGTGACAGGGCAGCTCACCAGCATGGGGTCCCTGTGTGAGAACCTTCCCTTGTACATGACAATCTGATAAGGATATCATGTGGTTTAGAAACACATTCCCACAATGTTCACTTCTTTGTCCCTTTATTTGGGAGTGGGTAGGAAAAAAACTTTTAACAAACTAGTGCTAGCCCTTATATAACTGACTCCACTTTCTTTTAGTGTTCTGTTTGAGCCTTGCAGCTTCTTCAAATACTTTTGTTAAGAGAGATGGAAATATAATCCAGCAAGTCTGTGTTAAAGAATCCTAGACACAAAGTATATAATATACCTTCTCTTCCCCTTGGACAAGGTGATTTTTCTTTCCCCTGCTTATACCATATATAAACTGAATATTATAAAACTATGCAAGTTAAATATACACATGCGGGCGACACTTGTATAGGTTTAATAGGTGAAAGCTTGAATGAGTATTTATAAATTCTCAGAGTGCTCTGGATCTTCACCACTAAGGACATGATGTTAAAGTCCGTCCATAGTTTGGAAGGATTTCCGTTTCATGCACTTTTGGTGACTTACATTTTACCCTCTAAGTGCATCCCCTAAGAAAAAAAGCAGAGAAATGTCTCACAACAAAGAGGTTTTTTAGCACCGCTTAGTTTCTTTTAATGGTTTGGAGGATCTCTTTCCATTGAACCATAATATTTTTCTCTAGGCTCACATTGTATTTTTAGCAAGGATCTTTGAACAATAAAATGACAAATTAAGGATGTCTTTGTCTTTTACAGCCTTATCTAGCGAAGCACTTAAATGCACTCAACCCTCCACCCTTGATTTTAATAAGAGTTTCAGACACAGAATGGTTGTATGAGTGAGCCTTTAGTGTATTTATGTACCAGTACTTTTAGGAAATACCAGTAAAAGTTCATGTCACTGTGCTGGATGTTCAGCACAATGAACATTCAGCATCTCTTCTTAAAAAGGGAGAAATATCATTCTTCTTTTAAAGATGTGTAGCAGAAGTGTGGAACAATTAAACAGGTTGACCAGTGGTACACCAACTGGAGACAAAAAACACGGTTTGATTTTACACAGATTTCCTTCAGTGGGTGCTTTGATTATAGAAAGCCATTTGTGCTTGTAAGATAGTAACAGTGGAAGAAATGGTTAAATTATGTCCTCCCCAAAACCAAAACAAAAGAACTCCCCACAGAAAAAAAACCCAAAACAAAAAGAAAACCAACCAAAAATAAAGCCCACCTCACCAAAACAGTTAAAGAACACAAAAAGTCTCTTCAATCCTGCAATTATTTTTTTTTTTTTTTAGTCTGAATGCAGCTTGAGGTAGTTCCTGAAGTGGCCATTAAACCACTCTGGTGGTCCTCTCTGCCAAACTGGCTGAGGACACAGCAGCACATCGTACAGAGGCGTGTATCTCATCTCCTTCATCTTCTAGTCTTGTACCAAAATCGCTTCTCTGCCAGCTGGTGACTGAAACCAGAGCGATTTCTAGGTTCTTGCATGATAAGTGAATGTAACAGCATCTGAGTTGATTTAAGTATTTCCCTTGTTCACAAATGCCAGTCTGGGACAGAGGTGTTCAGGTGCGGCGCAGCTGTGCTCTGGCTTTCGGGCGTCTCGGAGCCTCCAGCACTGCTGCTCAGGGACTAGCTGTGGGCAGAACCTGGGGCAGGAAACAGGCTCCTCTGCCACTTTAATTCCTCATCTTCTACTCAAAAACCCACAAGAAGACCAGAGTTGCCTGTCTTTCCAAGACTGAACGTTCACTCGCACATGAAGAAAGAGGAGTTGGAAAACTGTGTCACAGTGCCATCTGGCGATACCTGACACCCAGACCTCCCCTGGGCAAGGGCTGTGGATCTGCAGGCAGATGCTTCCCCCAGGATCTTGATTTAGGCACGGGAAAATGCCTGCGCCCCCCAAAGCTTGACCCTGTCTGGGGATTTTGCACTCCTCTCTAGGTTGCTCTAATCAGAGATCTTAACTTCTCCACAAACTTTCCCTCCTCTACTGATCCACCCTCACTGATCCACCAGTCTGTGTTTTTTGGCTTAGGGCACAAATCAAAGGACTGGCTAAAATGTCACGCATGGATGAACTTTTTTATTGTTAAGATCGGGTCCTGAGCTTGGGGGTTCTTTCTTTGGTTTTAAGCCATTGTTCATACTACTGCCTTTCAACTTGTGGTCTGAGGAGGTTTTTCCTTTTCCCTCTCATCTTGCAAAGTAATCCTTTGCATTGCTTTGTCGATTTGAAGAAGAAATTTTATTAGTTATGGGGTGAGGGTATATGTCAAATCCTCTTTAGAGGTTAGCAGGAAAGTCTTGGACTTTCTAAAGATCTTTCTGGTTTCACTCCACACTTTGAACACTAAGGTGTAAAATGCAGAACAAATTGCAAATCACCTATGTCTCTCAGTTTGATCCGAGGGGCTAACAGGGGAAGCTACTTGTCCCAAGTCCTCATCTCCTAGTGAATCTCTGCCTTCCTCTCTCCGTTTGGAGAGCACATTCCAGCTGTGTTTTTCTAGTTGCACATATAGTCATATGCTCTGCAGGTTAGGTATGTGAACTGCTCATCTTTCTATGCTTTGCACGTATTGCCACATTCACTTCTCTGAGACCACACCAAGAAGGACCCATTATCTCCCTGAAGTTTTGAAAAGAAGCCTTCAGCTGCCTGCAAGAAGTCAGAGCTGACTCATATCCTTCTGTGGGTTTTTTTTTTTTTCTCTTCCTTATCCGAATCCTTTCCTTTCTCTGTGTTTTGGAGAGGTCCTGCAAGACTTTTGTGGTTAAAGCACGAGCTATGTGTTAGGAAGCACTGCGTGTCTGGAGGCAATTTGGGAAAATAGCTGTTCCCTTCTCCCTGAAATGGAGTCCATTATGAACACTGCAGTTGTTCACAGGGGCTGTTTTCACCTTCACCAAAATGTGGAAGCAGAGCTCAGTTGCAGCATGGTACACTGGCAGTGCCCAGTAGTACTGTGTTTGTTATGCTTTTGCTAACTTGAATTTCTGCGCAGAACAAGAAAATACTCTGACGAAAAGAGGTTAGGAAGGAATGACGCAATTAAATGAGATTAAATCAGAGTATTGGTTTCCTTGGAACACATATTTGGCTTTTTATCAACAATCTTTTCTCCATTTTTCAAATAAACACATATTTTCACATGATAACTCTATTTGAAATATTAATCCTTCCAGGGCTGTGTTACCTTTGTTTCTTCTTCAAAGTCCATTACTATGAAAAGGTTGCTGTTCCTTAGGCTGTTTCAGCTTCAAAAGAATTTTAGGGCCTGGTCTATTGGAAAGCTTGGGGGTATAATTAGTGAAAATGGAAATAGATGCAAGAGAAATTTAGTTCCTGATGTTTTAATTTAGTGTGGTACTGCCATGTGTTGTTGAAGAGGATTCTTAAAGGCAAACATAATTATTTCATTATGGTCTTCAGAATGCTTTCATTGGTCTTAATGACAAGAAGCTGCATAAGGCATCATACATTTTAATTAGACCTTCTTATATTTGCATCAGATAAATAACAAATAATTGATGAAAAACCAGTCTTCTGAATGGATGATTTCACACAGAGCTCTGGTTACAGTTTAATGATAAAATATTTCTCTTATTGTTTTGCATTTTAATTATGTAGAATTACTACTGTATCAGAGCTCTCAAAATACTGTTATTTCCATCCATTTCATTAGATTCACAACTTATTTATATGAATTTGAAGATAAAAGGTGTTTTTCAACAGATATACCTGAAAATTAGTTTCCAGGTTTATTAATTTCATTTTGAATTAATTTTTACATTTAGATACTTTTTTTTTGGTGATAATCTCCAGTAAATCTAGTGGGAAGAGGAGTCAGGCCTTTTCCTCTATCTTCAGTTATCTACATAAGAGCATGTCCTGCCATGGTTAACAACCTAAAACTCCTGTAGAGGTCAAGAAGTATGAAATTGTAGGGCTTGTAGTGGAATTTTCTAAGGAAAACTTGGGTGCATCTTTCTTACCAATTTAGTTGAAAGTTTTATTCCTTTGAAAGTCCTACCAATACCTTTTTGTAAGTGTGTGTACACTTCTGTGTGCATTTAAAATACCTGTTTTTAATTTTCTTTATCCCCTTTTTGGACACTGTAATACCAAGAGAAATTATTTTAGAGTTTTGCTACTTGCAAGAGTCTCTCATGTTAGCAATCTCTCCAGCCTTTCATTTTTGTAACAAAACATATTTCACATGATTCATTCCTCAGAGTATAACAAACGCTAATTGTTGTTATTGATTTTAAATTTCACAACCATTACAAGTAACCCAGATGAGTGGCAGATAAAGAGTAATAATCCATGGAGTTCTGGAAGTGTTTCATGTTTGTCTGTAGTACTTTAAGTGATCAATAGTAACTGCCCCATTGAAACTAACTGCTGTATCAAATAACAGTAAATCAAATGAATGTGCTTACAGATTATTTATTGAAAGCTCTAATTGTTCACTGGGGCCCTGCTTATCTCAGGAAACAATAGAAGGCAGTGATCAGGCAAACTGGTTTGCAAATGCCCGGGGTGCCATGAAACAGCAGGGTCTCCCTGTTCCTGGGTGGTATGAGAGCTTTCCAAAATGTGCCCCTGTCCCACTGGGATTGTCTGGTCCCAGGGTAAGGTGGTCAGAGGTGAGTTTTCTCAGAGAGCATCCCTTGAACTCATAGGTTACACTTTAAAAAAAATTATTGTTTTTATAGGTTGTCATCTTTGGATGGCCAGCTTGTGTCTGGTGGGTAAAGTGTGGGGTTTCTGACAGGTCCATGTAATGAAAAGCAAAACAGGATCAGACCTTAGAATGGGAAGTAATGGAAAGCATACTAAACCTACTCTGTGGAAAGCTTGCCTAGTTTATATTACAGTTTGGGTCAACTCTATGCAGGTGTGCAGTTTTGCACAAGTCAGACTTGTGCAAATACTAAGAAATTAAAAGCAATGATTTCTAACCAACAACCTCCACCGCTGATTTTACTAATTCTTTAAAATGGCTGCTCTGCCTTGTAACAGTGACTCAGTGAAATACTAATGCCACAGGTTGGAGGTTTTCTGGACCTTTAAATGAAATGGGTAGTCTTACAGACAGTTTCACAACTATCTACATTTTTTTTAATAGCCTTGGTGTGTTGACAGTCATACTTTGCTGTATCTTCAGAATCCTCTGAGTATTGGCAGAGGCACTAAAGCAGTCCTTCAGAGAGTTTGGGAAGATGACATTGAGTGAACTGTGACAACTGGAAAAGCATTTGTAAAAATTAGCCTACTTTCTCAGAAAATAATGTCCCAAATCTCTCAAACATGGCAGGGAAACGAGCTTTTTCCCCTCTAAAAAAAAAAGTGTATTTTATGAACATAATTATATGCATAGCGTAATAGTGGATATTCATAATATAGATATTTTTAAATTATTAGAGCACGGTAACCAGGGATCTTCTGGATTTTAACCTCATAGGGGAAAAGTAACTTCACTTTTCCAGAGCATGTTTTGCATTAAATTTCTTGGGACATCAGCTACTAGGACTGAATGTTGCTTTTTCAGTTCTTTGGAAACAGAGTACTTTCTTTTCGTCATATTCTATATGAAGTATGGCTGACATTTTTCCTGTTTGCAAGGCTGGGATATTGCGGTCAGTTGTGAGTAGCTTATCTGGGGAAAACAAAAATCACTGTTGAAGGTAGGTATTGAATAAGAAAGACCAAGTGACTAGGAAATACTGTTAGCACATACGTGTTTTCCTGAAGTACAGTGTGTGCATATTTTTTCTCTTTTAAGTGAGTATCATAATGACAGACAGCATACAGGTAAAATTATGAGCATTCCTCACTCCAAGGGTTTAATAGAAAAATCTACTTCAGGTAGAGAATAGGAAAACAGAATATTGGAAAATGTGCCCTCCAGTCATGGTACTCATCTTGTCTCCAGGCTCTTGTCAATGTCTTACTTTATTGATCTTAGATCTTCTAGGCAGAGTGTGGAAGTGTGCTCTGAGCCACAATCAAGAGATTGCTACTGGTTGGCTCTGGGACACCGCTCTCCTTCCCAGATTTCAGCTCTTGCTGGGCCTGCTGTGAGAGGGGCAGAGGGAGGTTTGCCATGTTAACTGCACTGATGGAAAGTTAAAAGGGGAAAAAAAAAAGGAAAAAACCCCAACAGAACAAACTGTTTTATAAACTCAATGTCAAGGTGCTGTGAATTACAAGGAAAGGAAATTTGGTAGTGTCTTAGTTTTCATGTTACCTTCCCCAGTGTGTTACCATTTTTTGTCTGGCAGGTATTCAATTAAAAAATACTGAAATTCCTCTCAGGTGAGCATTAGAGCTTGGTAAACTCTGTATTTTATTTGCTCTCTCAAAAGATAGTGGAAAAGTTCTTAAATATTCCATAAACAGGAATTACTTATATTAGCATCAGAAGTGTTAGGATGAGCTACTCTTATACTGCACTGTCCTAGTCTGGCATGCTGAGAGGGTGGAGGAGGGCAGAGCATGTCCCTGTTTTGGTCTCAGATGTTGCAAATGTGTGTGTGCTGTAGAATGTCAGAAAGGTTAAGTTTTGGTCTGACTGTCCTTCTATTTGCAGATAAGCTCAAGTGATGAAAGCCATATTTCTCCTGTTATTGTGTCATGTCTCAGTGGAAATAATGGATTGTTTTAATTATACCCCCACAATTGCAACAGAGCAGCAACGTGGGTGCAGTTAGGCTAGTGTAAGGCATAGTCTTAACATTTACTTGGAAAGTGAGCTACGTGGATGTAAAACATTCCTATACAAGCAAAGATAGCCCAGGGGTTCACTGCAGGATGCTGGGGCATGGGAGACACGTACTGCGGTATCTGCCTGGTTTAAGAAGCTACCTTTGCTTCTCCCAGTCTACACCCTGCCGTGTCCTCTTGCAGGAGGCTGCTGCTGAACAGCAGCAGGAAACTCATGGCTCCATTTCATGGCGTGAGCCTTGCCAGCTTCAGCAAATGGCCCTGTTCTGCAGGGGCATGGCTGGGAAGCTGGAAGTGTGCTCTTCCCCTCCCCACTCTGCCAGAGTGTTGGTGACCTCTGGGAAGGGGCCAAAGGCTGGTTGCTTGGGGTGTGCTGGTTCAGCAGGTTTCATCCCAGCTTCGCTGTGGCGTGAAACCGTACTCGATAAGGAGTCGTACCTCTGGGTGGCATAACGCCAAACAAAGGTCTGCAGTGAGGGCCCGAGAGTGAGATCCCAAGCAAGGAGATATAAAGCTTCACAGCTGTCCGTTGCCTTGTAAAAAAGGAGAGTGCCGTGTGACGGGGCTGACAAAGAAAAATAAGGAGTTAGACATCCTTCTCAAAGGAAATCAAAACTTAGAATTAGCAAAGCAATAAAAGCCTTCTAAAGTGAAAGCTGGAAACAATACATTTTTAATAAAATGGGCAGTTACTCTAATTGCTGAACCCCTACTGTTCAATTTCTTTTAGTGCCCTTATTCATTAAATTCAGCATACTTATACTTATTATTTACAGATGTATGCGTTTTAACTTGTTTATAGAAACCGTGCCTTGCAGAAAGCTGTGGATGGTATAATACTAATTTGTGTTTATTGCTGCCTATTATATGCAATTTTAAAAACAATTAAAGATAGCGGTGGAGCTCATCATTGGAGCCAACCTCCAACTGCCCATGAAAAGTAAAATATTAGTACCATGTGCTGCCTAAAAGGTTATAGGCCATTTGTAGTGAGTTGATAACATACCCATTAATGAAGAATTTACCTGTTCTTAAGGATTTTAAGCTCAGCAGTCTAGTTCCTAGATAATGTTCTAATGTAACCCATTTAAACATATGTGATGGAGTTCATAATTGCCCTTGTAAATGGGTATAGAAAGGAGGGTATATAAATCAATTAGTGATATCCAGCAGTGTGGCTGTAATACAAATTAATTGTAATGATAAGCATTTTAACTGCTACTCTACTTACTTGAAGTAGTTTTGCTCACTGAATTGGCTCTTGTTGAGTCACTCTATTAATTTTAAGGTTTGAAAACACTTAAAGATCAAAATGTTCTGAACTAATGGTCCTAAAATTCGAGAAACGAAATGATATGTAAAATATTACACAGCAAGTCAATTTTACAGCATTTCCAAAGAGAGCACAATAGTTTTATTTTGTCCATGTAGTACTGAACATGTGTAATAGTATTACATGATTAAAGATATTAAAACACTCCTTTTCTTGCTGGATTCAAGCCACAGCAAAAAGTCATGATGAATAGTGTCATAAGATATGTTGAATATATAGAAAATAAAAAAATTATTTGGCAGGCATAGTAATACCAAAAACTAATACCAACTTGGATAGGAGGTGAGTTTTGAAGAATAAAATGATTCCTTTAGAATAATACTCTGAATTATTCTGCTTCAATGCTTGAAAAGACTTAAAAATAAAAATCCTCAAAACACTATAAAACATTTAATAACTATAAATGTAGACTTTATGACTTAGTAAAATATCTGGATGTGTGTAGAGATTATAGAAACTATTTCATTGCCCTTGCAATTTTCATTTGTTACTGATTCTGGATCTAGGTTTTCTCCCATTTATGTTTACAAGTCAAGAGTCTTTTTTGGAATCAGTGGGGTAGCAACACCATAAAACAGAGCTGAAAAAAAGAGTCAGACCCCTTTAAGTGTTTCTTTCCTTACAGTGAACCTTTTTAAAAAAATTTTGATCCTGTAGGGAAAGCACTGAATTTGTTATACCACATTTGTATCAGTAGGCCACAGAAATAGGGCTTGTTTTCATATATAAAGAATAAAGAGTTCAGCGTTCTCATCCTCTCTACATTTGTGTCTCTTCTTTGCCTATGCCACTTTATTCCACATAAGGATCTGACCATTGGAATTCACAGGTAAAGCAGCCAGGGCCTGAATTGTAAGAAAACTTAATTTTCAAAGGAAAATTTAACTTCGTGCATAACAATTATGAATTTTTTTTAAAAGAAGATCCTACTTTTCAGTTTTGCAGTAATGCAGAATTTTCACTTGAGACTGATGTGGTTTTGCATGGTAATGGACAGGCAGAAAATCACCGACCTGAAAAAACTACAGAGCTAGCATCTTTCGGATGTTTTTCTTCAGTTTTCCATACGATTTATTTTTTTCATTTAACATGTTTTCTTTTTCATTTCTAAGGTAGGCTCCTAATACAAAGTGATGAGCTGCTGCCCTGTAAACTCGGCCTGCCAAACCCTGCGGCCATCCTGTCTCTACTCTTACTTTCACCCTGGCTCACTCATGGTGTCTGCCTGGCCATTTATTTAGCGAAAGACGCTCCTGTTCTCAGTTACTAGCACGTCATTAAGTCTCGCTGTCTTGAGAGTAACACAGGTATAACCAGATGCAGTTCTTGGCCCTGACATAATTAATCCTGACAAGCTTTCTGCTTTCCACATTTGCTCAGGTGTAAATGCGTCTCTCTGGCTATATGGACACATAAACCCAAATGCAGAACTGCTTTGCTGACATAACTGTTGGAAAAAAAAAAATCAGCCTGAAAAGCAGTATAATTTTCTTTCAAAAGGTGATGTTAGTTATACATACTACCTCAGGTTTTAGTGGAGCTGGTGCTTGAGAACCAGAAATTGCAAACCTACAGAGCAGCTGCAGCTTCCTTGTTGTCCTTTACTGCTAGCTGTAGTAAATATGCGTGTAGAGTAAGTAGTTGCCAAAAGTCAGGTGTAGTGGCTCTGCTGGGAGGAGCACCAAAAGAGCTTGCAGTGACAGCTCCCCCTGTGTACCTGTGGGACACCACAAAAAGATGCAGCAGTTTCAGAAAAGGGTTTTTTAGGGTGTTTTCTTTCAGAAATACCTGATTGTGTGTTGATGTTTTTCAGGTCATATGTACTCAATTTATAAGACTAACCTACTAGTGGTAACCTACTGCTTGGTGGTATGTGAGGCTTGGACAGTACAGTCAAGAGTAGAGGGTTTTGTGGCAGTTTCTGGTGTTGCCTATGCCTGTGTGGAACGCAGCGTCCATGTGCACAGGTGCTGTTGAGTTGCCTTCAGGAGAGGATTCAGGATTTCTCTCATCAAGTCAGTTCCCTGCCAGGGCATTCCTGTGTAATCGTGTATATGATGGTAGTCTTATAGAAAGCTGATTCGCAGCTGGCTGTGGAGATCAGAAAATGAAGGCAAGGCTTTCATCATCTCTCCCGAGTTCCTTGCTGGCAGCAGCAGTGGTTCTTGGAGGCAGGAGGCACCCAGCCCTGCCCTGCCTCACAGTGGGCAGGTGAGTGGGATGCACATGCAGACATGGGGGTGCCTCAGAGCCCCTGCTGTAGAGGGACTGAGGACAGACTTAATAGAGTTCTCTGCTTTGTCATGTATGCCATGTGAAACCTAGGGCAGGACACGTAAGGCTATATTTTAAGGACACTGCTTAGTGCTGTAGACAGCTGGGTTCTCAGTTGCTGTTGAAAATCCCAGTTGGGTACTGCTTGCATTTTTCTACGAATTTATGATGGAAGCAAATAGAGCTCTTTCACTGTCAGTGCTTCTGTTTCCTGTCTGTAAAGTAAGAATAGCTCTTGCCTTATCTCATGTAGGTGTTACAGAGGTAGAAATAGGAATGCTTATGGGTTATACACATACTGGAGTGGCAGGGGCCATGCTTGTAGATCAGATAGGTAGAAGAGAGCAGGATCTTTCATGCTGCTAAATATGGCAGAACCAGAAGCAGTGCTGGTGTTGCTGTGTGGCCAGGCATAGCAGGGGCTGAGGAGAGTCACTCCGGAAAATGTGCTGGCAGGTGGGGCTCCTGAAGTGTCTTATTAAATGCCAGCATAAAGTCAGGTGACTGAATTGCCATGTTTAACTAATGGGTTAATAAAGAGGCCAGATTGTGTCAGAAAAGTATGTTACAAAAGAATCCCCACTCTTTAGTGGGCAACTGATAAGGAGTATTTGGGGGAATAGTAAAATCTGTGAAGAAGTTAGCTGCTAAATAACAGAAATAATATTATGAGAGTAGAACAGTAAAATAAGCAGAAGATAGATGCTGTTGTCATCTGACTTAGAGCAAAAAAATCTGGATAGCTCTGCTATGCTGGTAGTAGGGTACTAAACTATTTCTTGGCCCTAATCACCTGATATGAATACAGGTTTCAAAGGGCTACAGTCCTGCTGTATGGCCAAGATCAGCATCCACTGACTCCACTGACTTATGTTACATGACTCTGCTGGTTAACATTACAGATTTGCAATTGAAACTTGGAAATTTTGTTGAGGAAAGGCATGAAGGAATATGATGCAGCTTGCTTTTTCCCAGTTCTAAACAAGGGAAGATGCAGCAGATGAGTGTGAACGCTTTTTTTCTGTCATTCTGGTTGACAAATACAACTTGGTGTATGCACAGCAAAGGCATTTGTTGAATATGAATAAGTTGGTTGGGTTTTTTTTGTTTTTTTTTTTGAATCACACTTTAAATTTAGTCTGTGTTTTAACATTGAAATACTACAATAGTTAAAATGAAAGCACTCTGAGGACCTGCTTTGCAAGTAATGTCTCCCCTCAAGGCTGTGGAGGCCTTTCAGGGTTCGTTCTTTCAAGTATCTTTTGACTTGGCAGGATCATCATCATTACCATTATTTGAATTGGAGTAGCACTGAAGGTCCTGCAGCGCCAGTTAGTGTACAGCACATTCTGAGGCCCTGCCCAAAATAGTGCACTGTCTAAATGCATGAGATGCAGAAGGGTGGGGGAAGAAAATACTGTCCTGATGGTATGTCTGGCTGCAGTGGAGCAATGGCCAAATTTGTACTTGGAACTTCATTAGGGCGAGGATATCGGAGCAGAGAGTGTGCTTCACTGCTTCTTGTACTCTGAGGCGGAGGGCAGAGTTCAGCAGGACCCCTCTTCTCCCAGATGCTTCGGGACACAAGCCAGCTGTCCCTATCGCTCTTTAGCTGACAAGAGTTGTAGCAGCAAAAGTACTTCAGCTTTAGAACCCTCCTGCCAACTCGGCTGCGCCTATCGGGACTTGCACCTTGTCTGAGATAGTTTTGGCAGCAGCAGCCTGTGCCCTTTGCATGGCCCTCAAAGTGCTGTGGATCTGAGACTCCTTTTAGGTGACCTTGCATGCAGTTTTGTCCATTAGTCCGGTCCTTGCAGATAGGGCTTCTGAGCTCTGTAACCTTTACCCCTTTCTAGTTCTGTTGTTATTTTAATCGTACTCTCTGAATCCTGAGCAGCACGTAGTGAAAACCTGTTAGATACTGTATTAGCTTTTAAAATAACAGAAAAGGATCATTTTTGATTGGGCACCCTCAAAAAGAATCAAGGTCATGGAGTTTTATCTTCTGACGTCCCTGCTGGAAGTAGAATGCCCCTTTTCAGACTAAATGGAAACCTATAGACTTTAGAGGGTTTCTTCGGCTTTCATCCAGAATATTACCCTTTTTTTAAGGACAGTCTTGTAGAGATGCATGACTTGATTAAAATTAATTCTGGAAAAATTGTAACCAAGAATTAAAATAGAATAAACATATTTAACATCATAGCTTTAAGGCAGCTACGTGTGCAGCTATGAAGACATAAATAAAAAGGAAACCCTCAAATGTAGAAAACAAACTTTCTTAGGTACTTCTGAAAATCCTATAATAATAATATCTCAATCTGAAATTTATGTATGTTTTAATCCAGGTATGTTGTGTTCACTTGTAATAAAAAGTGTTCCTTCCTGAACTTTGCTGCATACCCAGCGCTAGAAGGGAAGATTTTTGACTGTGATAATTTGTTCTGTGTTGATTAACATTTGCACATGGCTTCCCCTGAGCCTTTTCCTCGGTCCTCCTGCCCTCAGCCCACTCCACCTCCGTGCGTCCACCCCCCCGGGAAAAACAACGATCCAGCACAGCAAGTGCCAGTACTGAAGTAGTAGCACAACTTCTTTGCTTTGTGCTTTTTTCTTTGCAAGGGAGAAAATGGGAGTCTTCCCACAAGGGGAGACTTTGTTTTCCTCTTTCTGTTGTCTGTGATCCCCACCTGTTGTATATATGGTAAAAATATCTGGGACTTATAACCCAGCAACAGTACGCAGCTAGAGTCATGTGTGACCGGGTCAAACACACACTCGCTGGAGGGTCATGGCCAGGTTACTAAGTCAAGGCTGGCAAGTCTCCACGATAATGTTTTCTTTCTCTCTCACTCTTTTTTTTTTTCTTCTCCTCTTGTCTGTCTTCCAAACAAGAGTTTAAAAAAACCCAAACCCTCATAACAATGCAAACTATTTAAGCATGACAAATTCAAAGAAGTTTTTTATTAAAAAAAAATTGGAGGTGGGGGCAAAGTCAATGATATTTTGGATTTAATTTTATAGTATAGTTTTATGTGGCACATGAAAGAGAGAAATTTGTATTGAAACAATTGAGACCCACTTTCCCAGTTCCTGGCTCTTTCCTGGAAGATGATTAAAAGCAGACTTTTTTTTCCAGACGAGACATAAAAATTAAATGATCTACAGTATATAGTTATTTTTTCAAATGTTTGGAGGCTTATAAATAACTTCTACAATCAAATGCACACATACAAGCAGCAGAGAATCTGGTTCTAATTACTTGTACTTTAGTTGAACTTTGGCGTTTCCTTTGACTTTCTGCCTAATGTATGTGAGCTGAGTGCCTTGCACTCCTGCAGTGAATTCACAAAAAAAAAAAAAAAAAAAAAAAAAGAAAAGGCAAAAAATCCAGACTCTTGTTGGTGCCAACAAAAATGAGGGTTAACAGAATGTTTTGACCAAATGCAACACTTTGCTATTCACCCTAATTAGCTGAAATTGCTGCTTCCCACCAGGGACCCTGAGCTCAGTATTCAGAATTCCCTTGAGGCTATCCAGGAAATGCCATTTGCTTTACAACTTCTTATTCTTTTAAAACTCAACTGTCCAAAGTGCGCATTAACATGCAGGCTTAATAATCTAAGTTTCTAGGAGAACATGAGGCATTTTGCGGTGCCTGCCTGCTTCTAGTTGGTCTCAAAATAAAATACCTTCTCCATCTGTCAACACGGTTTAGCTGGCAGTAAATTAGCTCTCAGAAAGCACGCTGTGCTTTTAAAGATCTTATCTGCTACTTTATCTAACCTTTAGAAAAATTTCAGACATCTTAGGAATTGTGAAGTGACCGATTGTTTGAGAGTCCCTGTGTGCTTAGGCTGCATTCAGGTGTTGGGTGACAGCACCGAGGCTCTGTTGTCCCAGGTGAGTAGGGACCCTGAAGTGTCACATCCCACAGGACAAGAAAGCAGAGCATGGAGAGCAGTTTTATTTTTTAAAATTTTCTTCTTTTCCCCCTTGAATTCTTCATAAAATTGTAAGACTGATTTAAAAATGCTTCTTCTGGAAAAGTCAACTGTCCACCCCCTATCCTTTCTTTTTTTCCTTGTTGCTTGTGTAGACATGCATAGACGAAAGCAGCTTCTGCTGTCATGCATCCATTAGCCATCAACATGTTGCAAAAATAGCACTTTATACCTGCTGAGCATGAGTTGCTGCAGATGCCTGCACAGGACTTCTGCACAGGCACTGCATACATTTTCAACTAAAGAGTTAAAAAAGCTAAATCCAGGGGAGTAAGTAAGTCAGAAACTGCAGTAAGAGTCAGGCATATATAAGCTGGGTTCAAGGCTTCTCCAGAAAACTGCACACCTTGCCTGTGATCAAAAGTGAATGTGCCCAAACCAGGTTTTCTTATGCAAAAAACACCAACAAAACCCCTCCCCAAAAAAACCCAAATAAAACCCCCCAAACCTACCAACTAAAAGAAACAACCAAAACCCCACACTCTCTAGAGAGTTGTTCAGCTGATGCAGGTATTATATTTAGTAGATTAAGTCCTTTTAGTGGCATGTGTATATGGGTGTTTTAGGGAGGATCTTCTAATTTCCATTGGCTCTTTCCTCATTGTATACCTTTTCAAATTGTCCTGAAAAATATTCTCTAGCAGTACCTTCAACACTTCACTTGCTGACTGTGTTGTGTATTTATGAATTGAGTTGGTTGCATAATCTCTTCTGGGTATCACAAGCTCCTGTTGTTTCTACAGTGCTTGACAGACCTCTCTGGTGTACAATACTGTTTGTGGTTGGAACACTACTACTGGATGCTGGTTCTTGTTCAGGATGAAATTATGAATAAACAGAAGTGTGTCAGTATTATTCCTCAAAGTCTGCTTTCCCCAAACTGAAATCACAGAAGGATTGCAGGAGCGCAGTTGTTTTATTGAATGACACAACCTTGTTTTCCCATGGGGAGCCTAAAAACTGCCTTTTAGATGGACCGGGAGAGTTGAATGAGCTAATACAAAACACATTGTCTGCTGCTATTGGAGTTTTAAAGCTAAAATTTTATCATTCCATAGACTCATTGGAAGCCACCATAATTCATGTACGAGCATGAAATAAGGCAAGGAATGTTTGAGGCTTCTCAAGGGCATTTGATGAATCTAACTTTAATTTAGAAGTACTAATAGATTATTGATTCAAGCTGGGTGGCTGTGCAGAGATCAATAACAGAGCACTCTCTATGTCTCTTAAATACCAAAAATTACTGTTGAAAAGAAATGATCATTCTCATATGAGTTTTCATTAAGAAAAAGCTTCATTAAAGTTTTCTTGGTGCAGTAGGAACACATAGATGTTTGCCAAGTTCAGTTTATTTAATACTGAAAAAGATGAGTATAGTTCTGGACATTGTCTTAATGTCACAATTTATGGAGCCATGTTATTTTGCTTATTTTACTTTCCTGTTTTTTCACAGCCTCCTTATTGTTAGATGTATAAATAAATTGGTCCCACTGGAAAAGTATTTCTTTGCTTAGATCAGAGCCTTTAATACTTTACTCTAGCATTTATTTTCTTCTCAAGAAGTGTCTGTCCTTGAAGTTGATACTGGCTTAACCCAAGGAAAAATGGCAGAAAGGGGCCCTTCTCTCACCAGTAATGAGAGGTTGCTTCATGTGCTGAGATGCCCTCTGTGAATTCTGCAACACAAGTTGACAATGAATCATGAGTTTAATACAAATGTATCATCGTTGTAATCTGAAAAATATCATGTACACTAAATCTTGTCTAAGAATTTTCCATTGAGTAATATTCTTTAGGGCTTGCTGTTTGTACTCTGGAGATTTAGCTCTGCTGATAGTGCCTAATATTTCTGGATAGATCTGAGTTCACAGATCTTGTCATTCCTGTATATCTGTTGAAAAGTTAGAGGGATTTATCTGAGAAGCAGCAGACGGCTAGGTGAAACATGAAAATGTATTGCACATCCACAATAAATGTGAGGAATGATGACAGCAGATCACAGAAAACTAATGCAGATGTTTTGGAAAGATGTAGTTCACGTCTTATCGTGCATCGTAGAGCTTTCACGTCCTTTCCCTGAAAGGGGTAACTGGCTTTTCAACAGGCTCCAAACAAATGACCATCTAGAAATATTAAGGCAATAAGGGGATGTGGAGTCGTAATATATAAGTAGCTTTTTCTCAGCGAGGTTTGCTGATGTACAGTTCCTAAGGTAGGTAAGGAAGTGTTGCTTGCTGGGTTGTGCTAGTTTTACAGATTTTTTTTAAAAAAGGACAACTTGTTTGGGTAATTTTCACGTCAGGTCTCACACTCTTTACATGTATCTTGATATGTGCTGCTATCCTGCTAGGTTAGAATTGCATATTGGAGGTGTTACCTTTTGTAGAAAAAGGCAAGTGATTAAAAAACTTCCCCAAGATTAGGTACCAATTACAAGGATACATGCCACAGTTTCTCTTTAAAGGCTGATATCCAACTTGCACACATGGATGCCATACAATTCAAAAGGCTAAAACCAGAACATAAGCCCAAAGTTGTCCTTTTTTGGAGCCTGGTAAGATTCATGCCCTACATATAAATTATTGGGTACTTTAAAATATAATTTTGAGGCTGTAGCATGTAATCCTGCCTTTATTTGCCTTGAAAAGCTCCCTTTAAATTTTACTAGGAAAGACAAATTAATGTTTATTATGCAAAGAAAGATATGGGCCAGTTTGATACTTATAATATGGTTATATATAGTAATTTATTAAAAATTATTATGAATCATTCAATTTTTTTTTCTTTTGTAGCAGTTGAAACTCAGAGCACCAGTTCTGAGGAACTTGTTCCGAGCCCTCCTTCACCACTTCCACCCCCTCGTGTTTACAAGCCCTGTTTTGTTTGTCAAGACAAGTCATCCGGATATCACTATGGTGTCAGTGCTTGTGAGGGATGTAAGGTGAGTGCCATCATCTCCCTTTCCTTTTATAGGACTGCATTTCATCTTAGGAGAGGGATAAAGCAACGCAGTTTGGTGTGACTTGATTGTCTTCAAATACAGCTGTAACTTTCTTGCATGAATTAATTCTGATTCTTGACTAAAGACGAGTAAATTACCATCACTCTTGGAATTAATTCCCTTCATAATTTATGCCAAATATGTCTTTCAGGGACTTCCTTAAGTACTGACTCGCATGAGAATGTGATCATAGATGTAGACGTAATCCTGAAAACTTTTTGAGACTCTTCACTATACATCTGTAGGTCAGATATTCCCTGAGATCTCACACAGCCCTTGGCTGCTCTTGTCCTTTTTCTGTGTGCTGCTACCTCTCTATACCAGGGAGTGGAATTTGGGAACAGGATCTGATCATCTGGAAATTTTTGGTGTAGTCTCTAGCTATGTAACTAATCTCAAATCAATTTGGGAATTTGAGGATTAGCAGGTTTGTGTTTGCAAAATTTAATCTGTCAGACTTCATTGCTGGCACGTCTGCCAGCTGCCTTCCAGTGCTGTGATTGTCAGAGCATGAATTGATGACTGTCCATAGGATGCAGTAATAAAATACACCACTCAAAAGTAGAGAATGTCTGAAAAGGAGATACCCAGCAGAGAAGCAATGTCAGCTATGCCATGTTTGTGTGGCAATAATTGCAGGTGTGCACACAGTGAAAATTGTGCACTTCCATGCATGCAAGGAAGAAGGTAGAGTGAAAAATTTCCTAAGAAAAGGTATCACAAGGCAGATGCTCTCATAGTTAAATTTGTTAGCATACCCTAGTGCAATGATCTTTCTTAACATTTAAAGAAAAGACCTATGATTTTCAGCCTTTAGCTTAAAATAGATGTGTACTGTTTAGTACAGTACTAATGCATGCCAGAAATGTGACAGGTGGTATATCCATATAAATAATGTTCTTAGAATAAATTAACAAAAGGCATTTTGCTGGTGTATTTTTGTGAAATGTTATATTTTTCAGATAGTGTGTAGTTAACCATTTTTACTTTATCCTTTGAACCTTCAGCTTCTTTCATGCTAGTGGCCTTTTGTACTTACATAAAATACCATAGTCCTGGGCTTGTGTCACTAAACAAAAAACTAAAGGATTGAAATCTAGTTTCCTCCCTATTTTATACCTGTAGATACTGAATTAGTGAAAGTAACTTCTTAATCTCACCTCAGTTTTAGAACCTCTTTCTGGTATTCTTCTTGGATGTCTTGTCTGTATTTTCTTTCTTTTAGATGCCACAAAACTATCCAAATTTAAAAGTCTGTTAGGAAGAACTATGGAAAGAGTATGCTGTAGCTGATTTCCTTAAGTAGGAAATCTCATGATACTCAGATGCTAACATGCAAATGGTGGAGCTGTCACTTGCTTACCCACCTCTAAGCACAGACATAATTGCAGATCATGGCAGAAAGGTCACGTGTCCCTTAAGAGTTCATTATTTTTAAAAATATGCCAAAGTACACTGTAGGACTTTCACTGGCCTACTGCAAAGCACTTTCATAAATAATTAAAGCAAGATCATGCTTGTCAAAATACATGAGGAAATCCATCTTGTAATGTGTTAGCCATTACTCAACAACAACAAAAAAGTTCTCTTCACCTATTTGCTCATTTGCAAGATGGGGTAATTCAGCATTTAATGATAGCTGCTGTTAAAAGAAGAAGAAAAAAAGATTAGTTACATACGAAACCTGTCAGTCTATGAGAAATAACAAGATTCCAAAGCAGTAACGTTGCTGCTTGAGACTCGTAATATTTGGGTTTGTTGATGCTAGCTCTTCAACAGGTTGGACTAAGGTTTTATGGAATCTCTTCCATGGACTGAATCAAATTTCTTAGTGAATGCCAGAAAATGGCAAGAACATGATGTGACTGCTGAATCAACCACTGGTCCCTATGGTGGACAGTCAGGTACTACATTTGCTGTTGAAATTTGTCTGAACTTTCAGGTCAACAGAAGTGGTGAGCTGGGTGTCAGCAGAGAGCAGACAGCAGACCGCAACACCAGAGGCTGCCTCAGAAACCTGTGTTGCCATTTTCCACTCTTTCTCTGAAGAATGTTACCCTTTTTGACTGTTTGGTTTATTTTTCTTTTATTTCATCGTTACTCTACACTTGCTTTCACACTGGCATCAGCTGTTGGTCATGTACCTCAAGAAAACTGCCACCTTGAACTTCTGATTTGTATCCACACAGGCTCCTGCCTGTTTCCAAGTCTACTTTCATCCTCTGTTCTCAATATCAGTTCTTCATGCACCTCTTCTCTCTCCAGCCTTCTTCACACAAAAAAAAAAAAAAAATAGCTGGTTGCTTTGCAAGTTTCGATAAGCGCTGAGAATTGAGCACTGCTGCTTGAGGAAGCCTTATCTCCTGTGGATCTCTGCCTTTCAGTTGATTATCCTAAGTTTATTAGAGAGCCTTTGTTTCACTGAAGGCTTCTGCTTGGTATGGAGCTGCAGTTTCGTGCTGATTCTCTGGTGGATCAAGAGAACAATAATAATACAGAAGAATTTGTGTTGCAGCCTTTTGTGTAGTGAGAAAACTCAAATTTATTACCCCTTTACCTTGAAGACACATTTCTATGCAGTTTCAAAGAGCTCTGTTTTCTTCAAGATTTATCACTCAAGATGACCAGCATGTTCAGAAGCTGTTGGGGTGTGGGGAGGCAACCTCATTCCAGAAGAAGCTAGACTAAAATATCAGCCAATCCCTTCCTTTCTCTTTTCATCTGACCATGTTGCAGTTTTCTCCTTCTTCATTTTTATTTTCCCTGCTTCTTTCTTCACCCAATTTGCAATCTCCATTCCGTGATGTTAAATCTTAAATTCACTCACTTTTCCTCCTGCATTTGCAACTTCCTCTGTTCTGAGGTCCTTTTCTCAAGTCTTTCCCTTTTTTCCCTTCTAACTCATTTACCTTTCACTTTGAACTCCTGGCAGTCTTGTTTCCCAGGGGAAACACAAATGGAAAACTCTGCTCACATCATATTTATCTAATTAGGACCCTGATCATTTGTTTTTCTGTGCTGGCTTTCCATTGGTTTTCTTCTAGTTTTCTCTCTGTTTTCTTCTCTTTTGCCTTTCTCCTTTGAGCTCCAGTGAAGCTGCTGCCACAGTGATCATTAGTAGTCATCATCTTTTCTTTCCTCCAGGTTTTGGATTGATGGCCACTTTTGATTCATCAGGCTTTCTTTTTCCTGGCTTTCTGGACTCTTAAGATTCTCATCCTACTTTACTTACTGATTTTTCAATATCTCCTTATCCAGCTCTTCATCCACCACCTGATGCTATTCCCCAAGGTTCAGTTGTTTGGTTTTCTACTGAAAAAGAGTTGTTTACTGACCTCTTTTATGGTAGACAAGTGGAGGGTGTCGTGGCAATCTTCTGCTCATAAGAGGTGTGTTTTTAATTGAGACCCTTCTAGCCAGGAGCCCTTGGAGAGCTGTGGATGGTGACTATGACCTTGTGATGTTCAATTTGGGAAATACTGTGCTGTAAATTTTATCTTCCCTCAGCTGCCACCAACCCATGGATGATTTCCAAAGTATCCCTATCTCTGACTTCTCCCCTCCCATCTTTCCCTGGTGTGTCGTCTTGCTCACCTCACTGCTACCTTGGACACAGAGTTTTTCATGAAGACGGAACTTTCCATCCTCTCTTTGTGCCATCACCAACTCTAATCTCAGTCCTTTCAAACATCATGTCATGATGACATCATTTCTGATCGGCAGTATTCTATTTTACCCTATATGTTGTCATTTTTCCTCCAGAAATCTGAGAATCTGGCTTCAGCTGCCTTCATTGTCAGACCATTGCTGTGGTCTTCTCACATGGGATTGGTGCCTTCTCCTGTCCTCCCTTCCTCTTTCCCCACTCACTGTCATCCTTGGTTATTATTTTTTCAGGTACCTGGGAACAACCTCCTAACCTCCTTTGTCAAATACTTTAGTGACCCTGCTGTCTTATTCATTACCAGAGTCTTCAGTACTGTGCTATAGTAGAAAGGCTGTTCTGTGGCTTGTGTTGATATACTAATCATTTAAGGTTTTTAGAGCATGGAGTATTTCATACAAGGCACTGGTGAACCACAGTGAGAGTTTCAAAGTGGTTAAAAAAACCCCCCAAAAATGTGCCTTTGTGTTTATTTCTGGCCTCATAGCTGGTCACTGGCTTTGTGTATGTGTTAGAGTTCCAAAATCAAACTGATCTTCACAGTGTACTTGTATTTTGTGAGAAAAATTCCAGAGACAATCCATCTTTTTATGTGTAAAACAGTACATTGACAATATTCAGCTTATTTACAACTTTTCAATTTTGTAAACTGCATGGCATTTCAGAGGTGGGTTTTGGAATCTATTTGTGTTGTTTCCTGACCTCAGTTATAGACTTTGGAGATTTTTTTTTTTTTTTTTTTTTTTTTTTCTCCCCGGTCTCTTGGTGTTGCTAGATAGCACGCAAACAAATTCCATAGAAAATGAGCAATTTGGATTTATCCAGCTGGTGCAAGTGGTTATAGGGCTGGCTCTCACCAAAAGCTCAGCTCTTTGGTCCTGACTTGAGTCGTTGTTGTAGCCGGGTTTTCAGAAAGGGGGACTGAGAGTAGTGGGCTGGATTCCGCACACAATGCCATCATTGTGTGGGTGAGGAGGAGAAGCTGGTGTTCTGGCAGCTTCAGCTGTCTCTGAAAGCCTTGTCTCTTGTTCTGGGCATTTAAAAGACGGCATTCCTCTGCTGACAGTCCTGCCCGGATTACTGGCTCGAGTTCGGTGGGCAGCAAAGATGCCTAGAGCAGTTTCATGGGAGAAGACAGCGCAGCATATAAGAGGGTAGGTTTACGGTCCAGCAGTTTTGTCTGAATGATGAAGATGCCTCTCTGCCTGTTATTGATGCTAACAGACAAAGATGTAGATAAATCTGCTTCAATGCCGAGTGATCCCAAGTTGGCTGTTTTCATAAAATAGGGATAGCTTTCCTTCCATCAGGGTTTTCATATAGAGTCACATCTAATGTAGGATCATTAAATTTAAAGGGTAGCCACATTTAATATATTTTCAAGGGTCTTCATCTATGAAAATATGTCTATTTGTTTGACATGTTCCTGACTCAAATATATGTTTTTATTATGCCAAAGACTTGAAGCAGTATGGAAAAATAGTCATTGATATAAACCTTGACATTTAGGTCTGTAGTTTTGTAGGACTGACTCCCCAAAAAAGATAAAATACACATAGGGGAAAAAAAGAAAAGAGAGAAAATGAAAGTTTTTGCTTTATCCAAATTTGCTATTCAGCTTAGGAGAAAAGCTGTCATTTTGTTACAGTTTTAGCTTAATCACTTACAGATGCAGTGCAAGGCAGTCCCACCATTCAATTTGAGGCCCAAAGTTACTTGCCTAACTTTGAAGGCTGGGCTTTCTGCAGTCTGTTAAGAGAGAGAGAAGCTTCTCTGGTTGCTGATTCAAAGCATCTAAACCAGGTCTGCTCTGGGTCACCCTCCAGAACAGCCTGTCCCCATGAGCCTTTGGGTTAGGTGCTCAAGCACGACTGTGTTAATGTTCTCTGAGATGATGTTCCCCATGGTTATGTCCCTCTGGATGCTGAGGGGCTTGGGGTTTCCCTGTTGCAGGCCGTGAATCCCTGATCAGCATTGTAACAACAACTGGCTTACAAAATGCTACAGAGAGACAGAGGGAGGGAGAGGAACTGGCTTTCATTTTATTTATTGTTTGAAGTTTGATGGCAAGAATATTATTTCCACCCTAAATGATATCATGATTCTATGATATTATGCTTTGGTCTGCGAGAAATGTTGCTGAGAGACCTAAAATATTTTATGGATTGTTATAAAAAAGTTTCCTTTATGGAACAGTGTCCTTTGGGACAGATGCGTTTTCCTTTTAATAATGTCTCTTACATCATGTGAGAACAGATTTGCATTTTCTTAGGCAGTTCTGGGATTGTGGAGGGATCTTAAGCAGCAGTTCTTTTTGATAACACCACTCTTGCACATGTTAGCTTCTAGCTATAGTATAATTATATTTAAGCCTATATTTATGCCCCTTTACAGGGAATTAAGGATCCAGACATAGAACTTTCTCAGCTACTTAGCAGTAAAAAATAAAAGCACACTTCATAAAACTAGCTAACTAACATTCCATGTATTTGTTTGGTTTTGTTTTCTCGGCATGTTTTTAATCACCTACAACTGAAACAGAAAGTAAGAAATGTAAACTTGAAAATATGTGCACGGTATTATTTGTATCAGGGAAAGAAGTAACATTGTTTGCAGCAATGCAGTTGGAAAAGCTTCTGTTGGTTCAAAGAAAAATATAGATCAGCTTGAATGATCAAGCTGTATTCGTCTCCATTTAGGCTGTGTTAGTGACAGTTCCAGCAGTAGAGATGCGTGCTATCATCCATGCAAAGCTATGAAAAATGCCTCAAATCACGGAAAATTGCTCCTAGTTTCAGTTAAACCAACAATACTTTTTAGAAGGTGAAAAATGTATTTTGAAATACGTATCTGCATACTATTAATATAATCTGATCTTAAACTGTAAGCACTTCACAGCATAGCAATATTCCAAGCCGTTCATTTGCAGAAAGCTGTGCCATATGCAGAAAGACACTAAATGAGTTGTAACTGCTTTAAGTGTAGCACTGAAAACCTGGAAATTTTATTCATTTTGTGCTCTAGAGGAGACCTGGTTGTTTTAATGCCATCCTTGAAATTTTAGCTTTTCAAATAACAAACCCAAGAAGTCCAGATGCCCTGTGAAAAAGGTGGTAAAGGTGATATCTGTTTCAGTAAGTTCTTGATTCTTTTTTTTTGTTTGTTTGTTTGTTTGGAAGATAAAATTTTTGACAAATCCTGAATTTGTTTCAAATATTTTAAGATGGGGAAGCATATATTAATTGGAAGCATTCTGAGAGCAAACAAACATGATGAAATAGATGGGATCAGGAACAAAAATCTTTTCTTACCAGATTTATTAAAATCTCTCTCTGGGTTGTGTGAATGCCATGAATGAAGAAATAAAACTACTTGCTAACCATGACAGATAGCAGAAATGTAAATTGTATTATGTGCTATGTATGCTTTCCAGTGCTTTGGACCCAGGTCGTGGGTTACAGTTCAGCTGCTCCCCTGCACTGGGCTTCTGGAGCAGAGATGGACCAAGAGCAGCAGTGTCTCTATGAGGGTACAGCACATACATCCACAGCTAATCTTCCTCTTATCCTGCCTGTTGCCTTATCATAGACCAGGGGTTCATCTTAAACTGTGAGAATAGTTGTTTTTCACTAATTACTGTAATTTTTTCTGGCAACCATGCTGGTGCTATAAAAGCACAGAGATTATCCCAAATTAACTTTCTAACTGTGCTAACCCTGGTGCTCCACTTATTTGTGAGCACAAGGGCTAATGTCCTTTGGAAACAGGAACTGGAAAGTACTCTCTTATTTTCCATGAACTGTCAAATAATGATGTATAATCGTTTGGCTTAAATCATGCACTCCCTTCTCTCATAAAATTCCTGATACCATCAGCGAAGGCTTTCTCAAAAAAGAACAGCAGTGTCTGACTCTTGAACTCTGGTGTATTGTGACCAGCCACGTTTTGGGGCACAGCTTTGCCGTGCTGTGTACCTGGAAGGTTTCTGGTACCGAGTAGTGTTCCTCCTGCAGGCAGGCATCCCCTGTGTACAGTTTGGGTGCAACTGTCCCGTTTCAGCAGCCAAACCAGTTGACTAAGGTAGATGTAGACTTTCCCATCATATGCCAGCAAGCCATAGTGCCCGTGACTGTTCTGAGAGCATTTCCTAATAGAAATGCCTGCTCACCGTGCATATCTTTTCAGGGTCTTTGGCCACTAATCAGTCCATAATAATTACAGGTTTTTCATTGTTATTATTAATAAACTAAAATTGTTGAGTCTTACTCTTTTGGCAGTGTCTATGCCTTTCTCTACCTCAGAATATACACGGTGAAAAGAAGAAACTTCAAATTTATAGGTGTATTTCCATGTTGTTATTTGAGTTGAATGATGGTTTCTCACCAAGGTGGATGATGAAGGGTCCTTGTAGATCTATTTGTAGCATTTCTGTCCAGCTTTCACCTGCCCATAGCTGTTGTGGCTTATTAGCAAATGGCTGAGAGAGCCTGGGCTCACACCGGATCGGTAATGTGTGTGTGGTTTACAACACCTTCAGCAGAGTTAGGTAAATTATATGCATGTGTAAAAGTGCTGTCTATGCAAATCACGCCGTGAGGTACCGGCCAGAGATGCCAGAAGCATGTGGGCTGCAATCCAGGCTGGCACACTTGCCTGCTGAGAAGTCCCCTGGTTTGCATGCAGGGAATGTGGAGTGTGTTTTTATTTTCCTGTCACTAGGTTCTAATGGATTTTACTTTTTCAATTTTCTTCACTAGAAAGAGGGGAAAACCTTTTATTTTGTTCTCATCCTGTCAATCTATTTCATACCTCTCCATTAGTTTAAGGACCACATGTGGCCTTTAATTACAGTAGTAGAGTACAGGCTGTCCTGTACTCACCCTGCAAATTGTACAAGTGTAGGAAAAAATGTGGCTTTCCACCATATTTAACACAAGATTTTATAATATGATCTTTAAAAGTACTGTTTGCAGAGGTAATCCAGCAACGGAAATAGGGATATCAGAGCAAACATCTCAGAAATTAAATACTCTGAGATTTTCTGATAACAGTACAAGCCTAATTTTTTTTTTAATACTGTGCCATATTTATGCAATTACAAATGTATAAAATTACAATGAACTAGCTTTCATTTTCTAACTCTGATACTTTAAAATATAGTCAGGTTAATGAGAAGTTGATAGAGAAGGATATACAATTGATTTGTTGAATTTAGATTTAGGATAGCTTGGTGCACCCCATAAGAAAGTGCACTGTTTTTCGTGGAGGAAAAAAGAGTAGAACAGTTTGCCAAGAGTAGTTCTGTCTGAGTGTGATTTTGGTGCTGGTGAGATGGTTGAGGTCACTGCTGTGCTTGCTTTAGGCATCTTTTCAAATTGTAGTTTGAGTTTTTCTAAGCAAGTACTTAAAGCCTTTCTGACTGGCACATCTTAGAGAAGTAAATCCAAAATTAAGGGGTTTCATAGTAGCAGAAAATGGAATTAATCATTATCTAGTTCTGTTCACATTTATGTATTAAGTAGATACTCAGATGCTCTTTGTTTGCTACAATTTTGGAATTTATTTTGAAAGATGCACCTATCTATATTTTCTGGTTATTGTAAACCATTGCCCAGTTTGTAAACGGTCAGCTTCCCAGTTTGCAGGGATACTTCGGCCTTGGAAAGTGGCCTTCTATTGCCATCTGCACTTACTGACTGATCTGATAATGGAAACAGAGGTTCTTTCTAATCCCAAATGAAGTGTTCCTTTGAGAAAAATTTTTAGAGGGGTATTTGCTTTAAATTCTTCTGGAAATGGAGTGCAATTGAATTTACACCATGGTTCCCAGAGCTGTTCAGATGTGTGGAGCTGGTCTTTGTCTGTTGCTGTAGCAGAAAAGACAACTGGATGTAATTTTCTGAGATTCAGTATTTCCAGTGAAGTCAGCTTTAGAGATTCTTTAGCCAATTTAGTTATTATATACATTCTTATTTTTCTTCACCCTATTAAACAATACAAAACAAATGCCATACTAAAAAATAATTCTTTTACTTTTGAGTACCCATTCAGCAGGAACTGACAAAGTTGAGATTATAGCTGTGTGCCTATCTTTCCGTCTTTGTATCTAGATTTTGCTGTAGTCTTGAAATATGGATACCTTGTCTCCTGGGAATCATGTAAATTACATACATGTTGTGTCCTTCTTCCTGTTTCGTATTATTCTTATTATTTCAGAGGAACTTCCCCTATACAGGGGACACCTCTAGGTGTGACACCTGTGCATCTCAGTACTTCATTTATGAAAACTTGTAGTGTTAAAGAAGTCACGCACTCAGTTCCATAATTGGCACTTTTGGTATATTGGCATAGAAACTGTTTAACTGGTGTGCTTCTGCAGCTGGTTTGCCAAATATTCAGAGTCCCTACTCATAAATTGTTCTTCCTTTTGATAATAAGCAGGAGCCTCCACAATTTCCACAGCTCAATTCAGGAGACAGCTGAGAAGCAGAAAAACATTTTTATATACGAAGTCCCTTATGATTTCATGTGGCCATGCTTAAAATTTCTCATTTAATATATTTTAGTGGGAAAAGTTACTATGCAATAAAACCTGGATCATAATACTTATGCTTTAGAGGGAAAAAGTATATTGTTTCTGGATCCCCTGTCTAGAATAATGGATACATAAATTATAAGGTGAGACACAGCTGCAAGTAGTGCCAAAAATGTAGATTTGGTTGGCTGTAAATGCAGTCAGTGATTTCACTTCAGCTATTCAGAACCCAGTGCTGGAGGGGAGAGCCAGCAGCCCCCAGCCAGTGCACGTGAGCAGGGTCTGCCGTTGCCTGGTGTCAGGGAAACTGATCAAATGCTTATGAAGCAAGTTTGTTCTCGTTTCAGAGTCTCTTTAAAAGCGACAATTTAATGGCACCCATTACTGTCAGCTGTGGCCGGTTCCCTCTCCCTCCTCCCAGGCGCTTAACAGGGAAAGCAGAGATTTATAGCTGTGGTGTAACCACTCCAATGGGCTACTGTTCACTCCTCCTTCGAGTGTCCTGGCTGGCTGCTCTCCAGATGAATCTTCCAAACAGGGGAGAGGTCTTCCTTGTCTCTGGAGTGCTTGCCTTGCTTGGAGCCCTGTGCACCTGTGATAAATATATATGCAAATTATTAGTTCCTCGCTTCAGTGTGCACCATGATCCTTACATGCTTTTTGTTGATCCAAAAGAGTAGCAGTGCTCCAGATTTAGCAATATTTAAACAGAGCATATAAGAGAGATCTCTGCAACCCATCATTTTTTAAATGAATGAGCGCTACCATTTTTTACCTTTTCTTTTGGATCAGGAGATGAAGGCATTTCTCAGATGCTGCTGCAAATGGTCTTGCCCAGTCCACATTTGTCGGTAGTAATGCACAGAGGCTGTTACATGAACAGAAAAAAAAATGAGAACTACTTTTTTTTTTTAAAGGAAAGAAAAGGGAGTGTTAGGTGAGCAGGAGAGATGCAAGTACAGCATCCAGGAACCAAATGGATGAACTAACTAAAAGACCTTTCATCTTACCCTAAGTCCATGTGATTTTCGTAAACTGAAAGAATGATCGTCTTGTGATTATATGAGCTCTGTGCTTGAATCTGGCCATTGATTGAAGTCTGGCAGGGGAGGGAGAAAACAGGAAAACATCTTGCTAAGATTTTCCTGTGTTAGATTAATCAGCTCCAGTTCATTCACTCATCTTTGAAAGGTCATGTTTTCTCGTCATCAAAGTTGCCCAGTCCAAGACTCTCCCTTGCTTCCCTACAGCTTGGCTGAACGATCCTCTGGGCAAGGTGGATGCAACACTGCATTTGTCCCGAAAGCTGTGATGCTTTTTCAGCATCTCAGTGTGATTTGTGTTGGGGTTTGCAACAAGATGCATCTCTCTGATTAGTGTTACCCTAAAAGTCTTTATTGCTTGAGGGAACTAGTCAGTTTATTCCTCTGGCTCTGTTTCTGCAGTTGCTAATCCCTTGCACTGGCACAGACTGCATTTCATCCATCTTTCTCAGCCTGCTTTCCCATGTTGTCCAGACCGTTTTGACCGTGGGTACTTGGACTGTGTATGGAAACTGGGCAGGGGGATATGGCCACCATCTCACTCTTGAAAATGGTGGGTTTTCCAAGCTGGTCCAGCTCCAACTCATCCCTCTGCTGTCGCCTTCAGTAATGAGTTTCAGCTGCAGTGTGGAAAGGTAATTTTCTTTGACTACTGCCAGTACTCGAGAGCCAGACTTGCATATTTCTGGGTGTTTACTTGAACTCTGTTTTCTAGTCTCCAGGCATTCAAGATTCACTAAACTCTAGATTTTAGAGGATTTTAGTGGGTAGTTCTGTATTAGCAGAGTTTCTTTGTTGCCGAACACAGGGGAATGAGAGTGCAGCATAAAGTAGTAAGTACAAGATATTACTTGCCAGATTTCAAGAGATCTGGTACAACATATTTGTTTAGATGTCAACTGTCAAAACTAAGAACAAAAAAAAAAAATTATGGGGAGATAATGAACGTGTGTTGATGAGTCATTCAGAGAGATGCCTGAAAACTGTACCAGGAAGCATAATGCTCAAGACATCTGGTTTATTTTGGCATGTTTATGTCCATGTTATTTCTTCTGAGTATTTTTAGGTTGCTTTCTGCATTGTTTTCATATGTCACTTCATCCCTCCGCAGAAACTCTGCTGTGGATCGGACACGTTTTAAAACTCCTCCCAGGTCAGATAAAGAGAATATTTACATGCTGAGTGTTGAAGGCAAGCAGGGGCCATGCTGTGGCGTGGCCAAAGCCAGCTCTTTGCTGGCACCCACAGGCACCCACCCACCAGCCAGGCTCAGGCCGGGCTGCTGCATTGGCTTCAGGTCAGCTGGGGCGAGAGCAGGGAACAGCTGGCTGTGCATGCAAACTGTGTGGATCTCTCTGCTAGCGCGAGGGGAATTGCGCCTCAGCCAGCTTGCAGGCATATATAAATATTTGTGGCATAGTTTGCATTATTATTTCAGCTGAGCTGTAAACATTCGGTTGCTGATAGCGGGAAAGAAACTAGCACTGCTATAAATTTCAGATGGTGCAGAAATGCAGGGATTTTTGTATTGGCTGACAATTAAATAAAGTCCCTGTGCCTCTTCTGATAAATAACTCCACTGCCAAGTATGTGCAGGAACTCTGAAAGCCTTTGTGGGGAAGGCTGGGAGGGGAAAAGAAGGAGGACACAAAGCCTGCCTGCGCGGGGAATTTCCTTGGAGCAAGCACATACCTTCTTTCTCCCATGTAGGTTTGTGTTTGAGCTTGTCCTTTCTTCTTCACATGTTTCCATCTCTGCCAAGCAGCTAAATGGAGAGGTTAATTTGAGAGTCTGCTACAAGTAATTGCAGCATGGTAATTGCATAGCTAACATGAGTCTTTTCCTTGTTCTGCCTGCTGCAGGAATCTGCATGTCACTGCATGGGCATAGCTTGGTGGAGATTTTTTGTTTGTTTTTACTAGGAGGTCCACTACTTTGTTAGAGTAGCTGTTGTTTAGTGTCCTTCCATTGTAGCTCTGGAAAAAAAAAAAACCAAAAAAACCAACCCTATGTGTCCTAGTAAAATTGTGACATTGTCCATGGAAGATGGTCCCTCAGCTCCAGCCATCCGAAAACCCAGTGGATAAAAACAAAGACATGAATGCTGAGCATAAACCAGAATCAGTCATATAATTGAGGAATAACAATTTGAAAAGTCTTCTGTGATACAGTGCTTCCATGCAGGAGGGTAGCTACATAAATGGTTTGGAAAAGTGTCATTCTTTACGAAGAAATACTGCACTTAATTAATTCTTGCTCCTGGGAGGTCAACCTGGGGCACTCATTATTGTCTTAATTGGTGGTATAAATCCTGAGGCACTGGAGGGGAAGAGAGGAAAAAAACGATGAGCAGTTAGCAACATACAGTCTTTGGATAAGTGCTAGCCAGTTGTACAACCATCCTAGTGGCATTTTGCGGGTTTTTTGGGTTATAGGTTTGATCCTTCACAAATTAGGTTAAAGGGAATTGATTTGCATAAACAAAAATATAAAACAAAAGCAAAATGCAATAATTCATTCCTGAGTTCTCCATTAAACTGTGTGAAATAACTCAGAAAAGCGCTTCTTTGATCTCCTGTTATTTGTATTAAATTATATTCATTACTCTTCCCATCTGGAGTTTCATAGCAGGCCAAAAATCTTCCTACAGACATGACTGAAAGGAAGTTAACTGTAACTTTTTAATTATATACATTCACTCTCCTTTTTTTCCCTTAATTTGAAAAAAGCAGATGGAAGCGCATACCAGCGCCTTCCTCTCCATTTAAATCACTGAAGTGGAGAAGCAGAAAATCTCAGCCGTTCTTTCCCCTCACATATTGTTTCAAGGTGATGACTGTTCTGTCTAGAGACTTTGACATGTTTGCTAAAAAGGTCAGGAGTTCAGTGAAAATCGAAATTGCGGAAAAATACGTGCGTAGTCCTAGGGATGCTGTGGTACCCTTGCTGGAAGAATCTGGTTGTTGCAGATTTGCAGCTGATGGAACACATCTCCCCGTTGTGTTGGTAGCTGCCTCTCTGCCAGCTGGCCAGCAGAAGTGTTTCAAACTCCCCAGAAAAAAACAAGTAGCCAATGCTTTGATGGTTTGTGGCGTATTTTTACCATTAACCCAAGGTTTGTGGAATCAGAAGATGTTTTGTCATGAGGTGCAATAAAAAATGGTGTTTCTTTCCAGCCTCACTAGATGCTAATGGCTAATTGGCATTACTAGCCCCATGAACAATTTTCTTCAAGCTCTGTCATCAGAAATTTTTTTTTTTCCCTATGAAACCCATAAGACCTTTTTCACCTTAGAAACTATTAGGATTTATCAAACATGGCCTTGCTCTGTCTTTGCTGGTGACTTTTTTGTAGTTGCAGATCAGTATCCTTTCTGTGGTAGCTTAGAGAGGAGTGACATGTTCCTCATCTGCTTGTCCATGTCCTTTGGGCCCTTTTCTCTTTTTAAGAAATGAGAAAATCCTGAGATATTTCAAACTTTTCCATTTATGTAACTACAATGGAAAGATAATAGATCTTTTTTCCCCAGAGTGGGTTGCTCTTAGACCCACAAGTCTGTATTTCCATATGCAAGATGTGGGGTGACAGCTGCTTATTTTTATTGTGTTTTGAGTTCTGTTGATTAAAAAGAATGAAAATCTCTGCCACACTGGTTTCAAGAGCAAATTTAGGTTTCTTTGGCCATGGAATCTTAGGGCTGCTCTTCATCTACAGAATAAATGGCTAGACAAGCAGAAGATTGGATGGCAAGCTGGAAATACCAGCAATGACAGACAAAGCCATAGCCCTTCCCAGGGTAGGCTGGTGCTGAGCTCCTCCACCACTGCCTGGCTGGCATCTCTAGGTGCTCTCTACCAGCTATTGGCATTTAACAGCATTTATTCATTTGTTTTTGCAAAGTTCTGCCTGTCCTGCCCTGACGTACGTCATCGGCACAATTTCCCTGCTTTCTGGCAGCAAGCCTTCCTTTACTTACTGTTGTAGCTGCTTCCATTTTGTGCCAGCAGTGGTTTCCAGCCACAGTGTCAGACAATTAATTTGTTTATTCCGCAAGCCGTGACTTCCAAAGTGTGATAGACAGTGCAGACATCCTGGAAAAGTGCTGTGCAACTGGGAATAAGCTCATTTGAGCTTCCTTTTAGATAGCTGCTTTGGTAGCTTTCATTACTCGTGGGGTCTCCTGGCTGCAGCCATTTTGCTGTGTGTTTTGTCTGTATGGTATCACTGAACAGCGTATGCTGGGTTGTAGGTCCTTTGTAAGCTTTTCTGTGCAACTCTAGTTGTGAGTTTGCATGTTACCAAGGCCTCCCAGAGCAAATATTCCTGGTTCACAACTAAAAATTGTGTGTCTTTGCCCTAGCTTGATTGCTGTTCCTACCAGGATGTGGTGAGGAAGGGATATTTTGTTCCGTGACTGCTGCCACTAGTTAATAAAAATACTGCAAACTTTATTTAGTTCGTGAAGGTACCTGAGCAATTCCCTGGTCACGGAACAAAAAAGTTTTGTGCAGATGCCATTACTGAGAGATACCTTGAATGTATGTTGATGCTCTGGAGAGAGCAGGAATGGGGCTTTACCTTCTCTAAATACATTTTACAGGGTTAGCAAGGATAGAGGGTAACTTAAATGATTAAAATAGCGAGATTGAAAAGAGGCCATGCATCACAAACATTTCTTTCATTAAAAAGTGCACATATTTGCCCAGGCCTATTTCAGAATAAAGCTAAGGGCAGAGGTTTCAGGTGTGTGGTGGGTTGGATTTTCTTTTCAGTTGTAACTGGTATTTATCTTTCCTCTGAGAGCTCAGTCAGAGTTTACAAATGACTGAAAAACTGTACTGTAGAAAAGTCCTTCCTACTCCTTTGTTTCTTTTACAATAAAGTAGCAATATGCTTCACTCAGAAGCTTATTTTGCAAATTTACCAAAGAATGGCCTCTAAATCTGCAGGAGTCATAGCTGGCTGCCTGTATTTGGGGGTAATCAAAGCTGAACCAGATGAACCAAGCAGGCTGTTCAAACAGATTGAGCTTGCAATAGCCCTTCTCTGCTGATTACCCTGTCCCTGGCTTGAAGTGCAAGTTTTCAGCTTGTAAGCCCACTATGCCTGCAAATAAGACTTGGCATGCCCTGTGCTGGCAAAATATTTTTAAGACATTGTTGGGCTCAAATGATCCATCTCTTCATGCATGTGCATAACTTGAGCTCTAAATCAGCTGCCTTGCCAAAATCAACTGGACAGGGAAGGAGAGGGAGTTGTACAGATTCCCTATCAAATATGTAAGAGTAGCAGTTCATGCTAACAAATCCATAAGACTTACTAAGTTTAAACACTTAACCTTATCTTGAGGGCTGATCCTTAATGCAGTCCTTTGTATTCAGAAAGCCAGTGGCATAATGGCATTCAAAATATTACTGAAATAGTTAATGTTCTCTGTGGGCACTCTGTTCTGTACTGAGCTCTCAAAGTTTGACTCATTCACAGGCAAATACTACAAAAGTAAGTGGTGAATGGGATGAGGTGGTTTCTTCGGCATTGTGTTGAGGTTGGATTGACTAAATAGATTATTTACTTCTATGCAATAGATCTAGGAAGCCGGGTTTGTTTGCTGCTTGATACATATGGTTTCATGTATCACTCTCTGCTTTCAGTGTGGGAGATAAGATATCAACACAATTAAAAGTGAAAAATAATCTGTCTGTTCTGCCACTGGTGGATGCTCAGGGAACACACGCTGATACAATAGATTTCTGAATAATTTATACTCAGCATTTTTTCCTTGCACTCGGTAAATGAGGATGCCTAATGTGGCATGGTCAGAGTGATACTCTATCTGTCATCCATTAAGATAACAAGATTGGTGGGCCTGGGAGGAGTGTGGCATGATACACAGAAAAGATGAGATTAAAAATTGAAATGTTTGTCCAAAATGTTCTGTGTAAAGGATGCTGATAAAAGCAGCTCAGAAAAACAGAATTAATTCAAAAGTGTGATTTCCACAAAGCTTTGTCTTCTCTAAAATAAAAACACAAGATCCATGTTCCTTTCAAAAGTTGTGGATAAAAGGAATATTGGAGTAAATCACTGTTCCTGATAGGCCTTCAGTAGCTTCCTCTACTTTAAATTCAAGTACTTTGTAGGTGCTATCAAAAACAATTATGTATGACAGTAATGCTTTATGTCTCACAGAATGGGATTTTTTTTTTGTATTCATAAGGCATTTTAAACTACAAAGAAGGAATTATTTTTGATTGTTTTTGGCACTGGAGTATCTCATCTCCCATCACAGGGTGTTAATTTAGATGGGATGCTAAAATATTTGAATAAAAAATGGCTCATGTAAATATTCAGCCAAACAGATTCACTTCAAGGTGACTGTATTATAATAGGTAGTAGATTGTTTTCCAAGAGCCAATAGGCACTAGAAGTTGATTTATTTATAAGCAGTGGTGGTTTTCAGTCTCTGAAGTTTCTGACAGCTTCTTAAGTTCAGGTCACATTTGGATTTTCTTGATTTTTGAGGAAACTGTTGAGGCTGTGAGAGCAGATGGGAGTCATTTGACAAAAAGCACTTGGAGGAAAACTTAGGCTTGCTTCTAACTTCAGTATTTTTAGTGAAAAGGCTGGCATTATTATACCTGTGCTATTTGGAACCTGGCCTTGAAAGGGTTTAAATGTGTTCTATTTACCTGGGCAGCAAGCACCTGCTCTGCTATCCCTGTGTCCTGCATGGTTTTCTTTTGCTGCAGAGCTGCAGTCAGGGTCCAAACCCCTGCAGAGGGAAAGACAGGATGCTGTTTTTTCAGCCCAGATTCAGGAAGTGTTTCTGAGCATGACCCTGCTTGCAGTGCCAGCCATAACTTGTGGCTGCACAGCACCCGGCTTCTGGAGGCAGATGGGGAAACTGAGCCCCAGCACCCCAACACCCAAATGATGCTCCTTACCCGCCAGTGCCTGAACTCCTGTCCCTCGCCCTACGACGGCTTTGGTTTGGGGTTTGTGTGCAAAGATAATTATGACCTTAGTGCCTGTCCAGAGGAAAATTTAAAAATCAAATCTTTTTGATGACATATTGGTGAGCTTCTAAAATGAGCTTGCCACAAATCTTACAAGGAATGGTATTGCAATGCTGTCTTGGGGAAGAATACTTGTGAGTGGGCACTAATACACTGTTGAGAACCATGTCCTTAGTTTTGACCCAGGACCACATTGCACCTTTTCTTCACCTGAATATTTTATGTAAACAAATTCATTTTTATTTATATTCCTTGAGTAACTCCAGAAAGAAAATCAAGTACAGGTGTTAAAAAGTTATTTGTAACACAGCAGTCAGAGCTTCCACAATTAGTATCCTACTCTATATTTTTCACTCTGTGGAGGACATTGCCTGGGGAGGTTAGGCTGATGAGGAAACTGTCTTCATTTCAACCTGGAGATCTGCTTTTTCTGAATTCGTTCTTCTTAAGCCTTTTTTATTAGTAATGAGTTCATGAATGCTTTATACTTGCTGTCTGCAGATGGATCACGTTTTTCAGTTGGGTTGTGTGGTCAACTTTGTCTGGTAAGGACTGAGGCAGCCTCCTCTGCTTTCCTTCCTGATGGGCTGTAATTAAACCCTGGCTAATAAGGGTGCACACCCCGCAGCTATATATCAGAACAACCAATCAATCAGTAGGTGCCATTAGCTACTGGTTATATTTTGGTAAAGCACAGATATATTTGTAGAAGGCTGTTTGCTCTTTTCCAGTGTTTGGTGACTTGTTCGTTTGGGCCATTTTGCTTCTTGCCCTGTCAGGCTGGTGGTAGGAGAGTAATGGCATCGGTGTCTGTGGGTGCTAAATCACCTGCAGCAGCACTGGATTAGGCTGGTGTGGCTGCCATAGAAGTTACCAGTCTTGGCTTGCCCTGCATCTTTCCAGCTAGAAAGTGATGACCGAGTAAGCTGCAGAGAGACCCTTGAACCAGCACAGCTCACACTTTCTGCCTGTTGAATTAAACCAAAATAGATGCCATAGATGCCTCACTGCTGTTGTTAGCCACTTCAGCAATTACCCCAGAGCCAGGCATCACAGTTAGGGGAATATCAAAGCAAGAAAGGAGTGAATATTACCATAAATTTTCTTTTTGGCAAGTAAACAAATATACATACGCTTGCCATACTTGCCATTTCAAGCAGTGTTAATGATCAGAAGTGTAGAATATAAAATAGCAGTGTTTATTGATAACTTGAAAGGTTTTATTTATCCAAACAAAGAACTTAAATTCTTCTTCTGTGTCTAGTAGCTTAAGGAAAAGATGTGGAGAGTTTTTATTTACCTCTTTGATGGTAGTATTAAATATCTCCTAAATCAGAGGAGCCAACCTCAGGATGAGGCTTGTCCGTGCAAGAGCTGCAGAAAGCTTTTGCTAGGGGTTACGTGATTAAGGAGGCATTTTTCAGTTCTGAGTGAATCTGAGGTATTTTCATAACATTAGCATCTATAGCACGTTGGTTGTGCAAGGAATTTATGACCAGCCCTTACTGCCTGCCCTACCACTCCCTGATCATATAGCCAGAAAGTCACCCAGTTAGCTCTGAACGATGGGGGTTTTGTCTTTGAACTGCTCACGTATCTGGGTGAGCACTTTGAGGAGAGCCAGTTTTATAGCTTACCGTGATTGCATCTTCAGACAAATGCGTTGTGGGCACAGAGCTATCGTCTGCGGCATCAAGTTTACAGCTTCCCTGTAGGGTGTAAAGATGTGGCTGGTTGAAGAGTTTTAGCCTCTCAAGCCCTCCAACAAATATGAAATTGCTAACTATTCTTCCATAATGCTGCGATGTTGACTGAAATTTGACCCTGATGCTTGCTGAAACAATTTTCAAAATCTGAGTGAGAAGGTTAAATAGTGCTGTCAAATTTCCAAGTGTCTGTTGCAGAAATACTTTCGCTGAATATCTGTGGGTTGAGCTCTAAAATGCTTAAAGTAATCCTCTTTTTTTTTCTTCATTATTACATGATATTATCTAAAGCTTGGGGTTTAGTGCAGATAAAGAAATTAGCTTGGGTTTTGCCTTTTTTCTGTGCCACCTAACCTTACCATTTATGGCTATTTTTCTCTTTTTTACTTGTCAAAGGAGGAGTTCAGTGAAATGGTGTTCCTTAAGTATAAACCAGACCTCTAGATTTCTTTAATTTCTGTTCAAGATCATTGTAATTACTTGATTATTTTCACAGCTGTATCTGAGTAAGAAAAAAAGTGCTGTAATTTGCAACTTTTACAAGTTCACAACTCAATAAACTGATACTGGAACTCTTCCACCTGCAGAAGCCTCATTAATTGCAGAGGAATTTCAGCAGTTAAGGGACCTGGGTTTCAAATTATTTCTCTTTTGCAGTGCAGCCTTCAAACTAGAGAATCTCTACAGTAAAAGAAATAGATGGGACCTTCAGGCTGAGAGTCTGTTTGTTACTGGATGAGTGTCTTGACTTCCAAGTGGATCTGTTAGGAAGGCTGTTGTTTACCCAACTCATTGCTTACATTCATAAGCTGAAACCATTTTTATTTGAGCTATTTTGTAAAATCTAGGACTTAATTTCCTGAATGCTCTTGCTAGTTCTAGCTTTGTTTATTTTGGCCTTAGGTTGCATTAGATAATTAGTTTTTATTTAAGAGATGAGTCTTATGTTGCAAGAAACAGTACTAAATTATAGTAAGACTGACTCTTTAAGGATGCCATACTCCAGCCACAACTTGGAATTTATTTTGTTATTTTAAAGCAACATTTGTGCCTGTCTCTAAGTTTTATGGAAAGCTCAGAAGCTTACTTGATTTCTTTTTTTCTTGATTCCAGGGCTTTTTCCGCAGGAGTATCCAGAAGAACATGGTTTACACATGTCACAGAGATAAAAACTGTGTTATCAATAAAGTTACCAGAAATCGCTGCCAGTACTGCAGACTACAGAAGTGCTTTGAAGTGGGAATGTCCAAAGAATGTAAGTTGTCTCAGAAACAATTTATTGTTTGTCATATCCTACATATATGTGGCAATCCTCAGGGAAAAAATTATTATGCAATTATGTGATTGAAGCCAGTATCTGCATTCATATGGACAGAATGGAGTATGAATTTGGTACACAACTTTAGACCTGTACTTTACAAACTTCTGAGTCCTTAACTCTTCAGCCTAAAAGCTGTGAGTTCTTACTACCTAGACCCTCTCTGAAAGGTGAAATGAGCTGGCAAATGCTCTTCTCTAAACCTGCAAAACCAGTAAACCTGACTATGCAAAAGTGCTGCCAAGCACACCAAAACCCCAAAGGATTTTCATCTCCCTTCTTTTCTAGAAATTTCTGGTTTACCCTTTAGATTAACAGTTAAAAATATTTATGTAGAAATATGTGATATTCTGTTTTTCCCCTTTATTGATATCCCCATCAAGCCTGAAAATATAGCTAAAAAAGCCTTTCTCAAATCCCATGGGGTAATGCTTCTGAAACTTTCTCATTTTTGATTGGATTGATTGCAGTAGCAAAAAAGTCTTTGGTGTAGTGGTCTGTTCGATTGTTGAGGGTTTTTACCTCTATCAGCAATGTTCCTGGTGTCGGTAGGTCAATTCAAGTAATAAACACTACAGAAATTTGCAGTGTGTGCATAAGAGAAGGGGAAAAATTGCCCAACACCAGTTCTTAATTTTAATTCACCCACAAGAGTTTCTTGGAAAGATTTTAAGATCACAGGAAAAGAAAAATTGACAATGATGGGGCATTTATGTCTGAACTGTGGTTTAAACCAGTTCTCATCTTCAGCACTTTACATCCCCGAGTTGTGTGGGACATCCCAGTAGTTCCCTTCTCTGTATTTGGTCAGGAACTAAAGAGGTCCTAAAGTCACATTTGTCTCTCCTCATTGCATCCCATTTCTCCCACCCTCTCTTTCCTCTGAGAGAAAGAGTGTTGAGAAGCGGAGAAAGAACCAGATACATCCTTAGGACCATTGTACTGTGTTTCCAGCTCCTTTTCATGGAAATGTGAAGTTGTGATTATTGGAAAGTTTCAAGCTACCAGGGGAGGAGGTCTTAGGATTTCCATTATTTCACTGTCCTTGTTGGGTTTTCTAGTTTTCTTGTGTGCCTGAAGTGCACTTATCTATGCTTAAGTATAGATCTGCTGGAGTGGAGATCATGATGGAAGTAAAGGAGAAGGTAGACTAAATGTGAAGATGTTAGATTGAATGAGGAGGATTTTATTGATAGCTATTTCACTGCATATGTACCTGTGCACATGAAGCTTTTTTTTCTTCGCTAAAAACAGTATGATGCCGTTCAGAAGAGAAGAAAAAGCACTTTTCTCACCTGAGGGCTTGTTGGTCTTGAGTCCTAAGGACTTTATTGCTGACGTGAAATAGTAATCTTATTAAATGCTGTAACGTCACAGCGGAGTAGGTTTTGGAAGTATAAGCAGTATTTCTAACATGTTAACCAAAGTTATTTTGGATAAACTATAAAGACTTACTGCCTTTTAGGTGATGGATTGTTTTCTCCCATAGGGTAGCTGGAGCTTTGCCAGCAGGAATTAAGGTTTTGCTCTGCCTGTTTCCTGGGGTGAACTGAGTGAAATTCCCCTTTAGCAGTTGCCTTTATCTCAAAAGTCTACAGGCACCGAAAGGGGGATGACAGGTTGGAGGGGGAACAGAGGATCCTGGAGAGAAGTGAGGGATGTCCTCTGGCTGCATTTCTGTAGAAGCCATTTGCAAAGGAACAGAGAAATTATTTTAAATGTCATCAGTTTGAATGCAGTGTGTCTTGTCTTCTGGGTTTAAGAACTAAGTCTGAAGTGATTCTGTGTTATTCCTTCATAAACAGGAGCTTTTCATCTCTTAAGAGATTTGAGAAACTATTGTCTTATCTGACCTTCTTTCATACATATCTCTAGGTTTCAGCTCCATTTCTTTAGAAGTTTATGTAAACAAAGGCACATCTGTCAGTCGGCTTTTTCTTACCAGATAGAGGCTTTTCTTTTTCCCCCAGTGCATTATTCACATTTTATTTTTTTGTCTTCTTACAGTTATATTACCTTGTAACATGAAAGCCATGAACAAAGGACAGAAAAAAGTATCAGAGAAATCTCACAGGGAAACAAGCCTACAATGCTCAAACCAGTATCAAACGGGGAAAGTAATTGTGGTGGCACCTGCAAATAGGAACCCCAAGGTCTGTTCCCAGGAGCTAAGGAGGAGTAGATGCTGATTTTCAGTATACAGAGTAATCTGTGCTTAAAAGCTACAGTCCTGTGTTTGTTTGTTCTGCCTTTAAAGAGCATGCAAATTACCTGCATATGTGGCTCCCTCTGAGCTTAAAGAGCCAAAGATGAGAGGAGAGATGGGAACTGGGTGCATAGCCAGTGTGATAAGTAGGGGTTTAAGAGTGGGGGTACAGTGTTTGAAAGAGAAGAGATACTGAGCATTTCTTTTATCTTGTTTCAGAGAATGAAGTGAGATGATGAAAGAATGCACTAAATTTGCATTTCTTTATACATTGTTTTGTTCGTGTAGGGGGAGAAAAGCTATCTTCGACCCCATTTTACTTCCCAGATCTGATCAAGAGAGGTCAATAACTACACTACCTCCAGGGCAGGAGTGGAGCTATTTGCCTTGTGATAATATCTGCAAGACCCGCTGAAACTGGATCCCACTAGTGTAGGGACCTTCTTTCATTGTGTAGTCCCTTTTGCAAAAAGTTCCTGCTCCAGATAGGCAAGACAAAGAGTGTGAGGGGAAACGACTTAGTGATGACTGCCTTATCATCCTACAGCAGGACAAAACACAGCTTCAAATAAAGCCCTGCTGTCTTTAATCAGATACCCTTCCTTCAGAAACTCCAGAGCTTTGTCCCCGAAACCTGAGCTGCAGCTCCCAGTTCAGAGCCTGAAGCCAGTCCCTCCACCAGCACCGCATCAGGTTTGGGGATTGTTGTATGACCATCCCACCTCAGCTCATGTAGGGCTCTTAGGGGATTGGATGTGCAGCTGAGGCTCTGGACCCCACTCCAAACAACTTCTGTCCTTCGTAGCCTCCCAGTCTGTTTGGTTTTTTTAATTACCACGTAGAGACAAACGGTGATCACACAGGACTGGTTTTTTTGCTGCTGCTGAAGTGACGAGGCTACTAAGGCTGACAGTGGCTTATTATGTGATGGAGAGCCTTAGGAAACTAACCTTTGCCCTTCTATTACGTGATCTCTATGCTGCTGTTGAAGCCCCATCCTCGGCGTGACCCCAGGTGTCAGCCTGGCTGCGGGGCCTCGGTGCTCAGGAGCTGCTGAGGGGTCGCACGTACGGCACTGCCTCCTGCAATTAAGGGAGCACGCAGGAAGCTGGGCAAAACTCTTGGACAAGAACGGACTCTTCCAAGCAGGATGCTGCAACAGTCACTTTGTAAGGTGAAGCCTGCTCCTAGAGAGAACCTAGACAGGATTTTCTGTAGGGTATAAGGGGGAAGAAAATGGAGCTCCCTTCTGCCACAACTGCCCAGCTTAGCCCAGCTGCTCTTCAACTTCCATCCTTCTTAATAAACTGTGCAGGCTGCAGGGACTGTCACTGTACTTGATGATCTTTGAGGTCCCCTCAGACCCAACCCAGCCCACATATCAGTGTGTGATGCAGAGAAGCCCTCTTTATATTGGCATAAGCCTTGCCTGCAGTGAGCTCTAATAGAGCAAAATTATGTTTATAAATGCACAGAATTGTTCCAGATTACTGCAGTGCACTGAAGCAATGTTCAGATTTGTAAATCTGCTTACAATTAACCTCTCTGGAGGGAGGGAAGGAGGAAGGGAGGGAATGCAGGGAAATAATCATGAAGAGGAGAGAATTTGGTTTTTGTGCTCTGTATTTGTTGGGGTTTTTTTTTAACTCGCACAGAAATGTCTGTTACTCTTTGTCACAGACTTGAGTCTTATAATATTTAAATGTTCGTGCTTCTTGGAACATATGATTACATTCTGCTACTGAACAATAGAATGAATGGATTTACTTATTTTCATTCTGGTTGAAATTGGCAGGCAGGAAATATCAACTTGAGGAACTGTCATGTTTGTATTTTTTATTTCTCTTTTATTTTTTTTCAGACTCCTTAATGAAGCATGATTCCTCCCACAATGAGTGGCTAAGTGGAGGGCTAGTCGGCATAGCTGCATTTGAGAAGTTCATGCAGATTCCACTGATGTAATTTTAAAGTGAATTAATTAGAATGCATGGAATCTTTATTTAGATGTTAGTCAGAACTGAGCTGGGGTTATTTTATTCTTTTTAGCCAGCAGGAAGCACTGGATTTAGGAATTGTTTCTGCATTGCTACAGGCTAGATTTTTAACTGGATGCCTAAATACCAAACAGTGGCTGGGGGCTTTTTCAAAAATTCCAGAATAGTTGCCTTGCCTGTTAACTTGCTTTCTCGAGAGGCAGGAGCTAAATATCAGAGTGGAAATCACAAACCCCTGAATTCTGTTCTGGGACTAATTCCTCTCTCTAAACCCTACAAGCTGATTGTTCTGTCTCTTCTATCTTGAGAGGTGAAAATTATATCTCTTCACAGGGGCTGGGAGACCTTGTATTGTAAGTGCTTTGAAAGTAGAAAGATGTAAACTGTGAAAATACCAATTTAATTAAGAATTGGAGAATATAGATAGTGGGAAAACTATGCCCAAGCCAAAGAGATCACATATTTTTCATTTTGTTTTTTAAGGATGAATTGTTTTGGAGATTTTTTTTTTTCAGTTGCTGATCAGATAGGAAAGTTTGTATTTATTTTTTTGGGGGCTGACAAATTGGGAACTTTTAAAAGTTAATGCCAAACTCTCAATATCACCGATGGGGAGATTTTTTTAAGATGAGAGCAAAGCTGATAGGGAAGGGTCTTCCTGTAACAAAAACCACAGTGCTCTAGTGTCAGCCTGTGCTCTGCCAGAGATAATGCACACTTTGTTATGCTGGGTGGCTGAAAATGATCTACATACAATTAAAATTCTCTTGTAGAGAACTGGGTTCTACTTGTTGTGCATTGTTTCCCATGGTTAAACAAACATCTCTTGCTTTTCACATCGATTTTTGTCTTCAGAGAAGCAGATCTGCTTTTCCTTTCTCCTTTTGGGGTCTGCCTGTTCTGTGTTTTAGTCTTTACCCCTGATTTTGCATAGCTTTCACTTGCCAGCTTTAATGTTTAAAGGAGCAACTTAGATTGAATGTCATTATCCATAATTTACTCTATGTTCTGTGAAGATGGTTATGTAATAGCAGTAATTGCATCAACTCACCTAATGAGCTTTCCCTCCAGTGCCATGTACAGCAGATTAATAGCCCATGAATTCATTTGCAGCTCGTTGTGTTTCAGAAAAGTATTTCAGGCAGCAATTAATAAACTGCTAAAGAAAATAACATAAAAAATGATTTTTTTTATTATGTTAACTCTCCAGCTGAACAATTTATTGGCACCTTTCATGATGAGGCTAAGTAAATTCACTCCTAATTCCTCAAGCAGAGTGTGATTAGTGAACCCTGCTCAGCTCAAGACTGTCTGGTAATTAGTCTGATCTTTGTATCCTAAAATGTTAGGGGAAAGTAAGAAAAGCGTCCTAAGGTTCTCTTTTTCTTCTATTCCTTGCCTTTCAGGCGTTATGCAAATAGCTATAACTTTAAACTGCAACACGCTAGTGCTGCAAATTTTTTTCCCCCCCTTCCTTGCATAGAAACCCCATAATTGTGTAAGCTAAGAATTGAAGAACTCAGCCAATAAACAACCCCTGGCACTGTTTCTGCGCTGCTTGTTGTGGGCTGCACTGTCCCATACCTCCCAAGTGGTGGGACAGAGCCCGAAGCAGGGACCCGAGAAAGGTCACGGGGTGCTGCTGCCCTGAGGAAGGTAAACCAGGGGTCAAATGCCACTGGAGAGGGAGATGCCAGGAGAAAGGCATGGAGAGGGAGGAGAGAACAGGGAAAGTCCTGTGTTTTGCAGTGTAAAAGGGGATGAGGTGATTGAACCCAATGGGAAAAGAGCAGCAGTGAGATGGCAGGGGTGCAACCACCTTTTTAGGGAAAATGTCTGGGGAAGGGGGAGACACGGTTACATGTGGGCAAACTTGCCAGGCTGCTCTAGAATTACTATTTCCGTGCTTTTTCTTTTGGTTGGTGTTAGTGTTTTGGAGTTTTTTTAATTTAATATCTTTATCAAGTTTTTCATGTTTTACAAAATTTCTCTTTCAAAAGAAACAGTTATCTTCCTGCCACTACCACCCCTACTCTCCCAATCCAAAAGAAGCATTTGGCTTGTCTTTAAAAGTAGTAAAATATATATTTTAAAATATTTTCCCTCATTTTGGGCTCTTGAGGACAGAGTAAGCATAAAGGGAATTCCTTCAATAAGCTCATACAGAGATTGATTACATGTCCTCAGCTGGAAGTTACATTAAGACTTATTCACTAAGGTATAGCTACCGTGGTGAACTTTTCAACGCTCTCTGCTGTCTCTATGACAACACAGATCCTGGCAGAAGTTACCAGGGCTCGTGTGCTCTCTGCAGCCTTTGTCTGCATCAATCAATCCTAGTCCTCGACGACTGTAAATGTGTGCCTTTCTTACGTTTTTGCTTAACAAGGTGTTTTATTAAATTTGTGACACTTCTAAAGTTATTATGCTAATCATTTGTGCTGCAGTACCCAACCATGCTCTGAAAGAGATGTGCTTTAGGAAAGAACTTTCTGAATGTCTCTCAGTCTTGTCCTGTGGAAGATATTCAGCTGAGTGGCACAGAACCCTTGTACAAGTAACTTTTCTTTCATTACAGGTGAAACTTCAGATAACTAGAGCCAGGGAAAAGTGTAATGCACACACAGTCTAATTTCTGCTTAGACTTGCAGCACACTCCAGAGAAGTACTTGCTGCTGTTCAGTGCTCTAGCAAAGTCCTCAGACCTTACTGAACCCATCCTTATTTTAAGGGAGCACATGTTGTCAGAGCCCATGGTGTGTCTGTTGGTGCTTGCAGCTCAGGTTTCTGTGGCAGTCCTGCCATGTGCCACCTTCTGTGGAGATCCTTCTCTGGAGATTGGGCTCTTCCTTGAGAACAGTTAGCATTGACACAGGTCTAACTTTTCTTATTTTTCATTTTATACCTTTGGAGTGTTTAAGGGATCATCAGATGCTTTCTTCTGTCAGTTTCCCAGTAAAAGGCATTTTGGGCAGATATCTCATATAAAATCCCATCTCAACATAGATCTTGTTCTTTCTCTGGCCTTTTTCTGTTATTTCTCATCCCCCTCTTTGGTTTATAACATTATTCCAAATTGTTCATGTAAAGACACTGGCTCTGTGCATTTATGTTGCCATTTCAGGTCATCTTTACCTCTTCTTGAGTTTAGTATCCCAGCTGCTTTCACGGCAAGGAAGACCCAGGGTTATCCTTTCTGCCTTGTCCTATGCTAGGCAATGCTGCTGTAGGAGCAGATGGGAAATCTGGAGGTAGCTCCAGTCCCTACCCAGTCCCTGCACTCCTAAGAACGATGCCGAGGCCACATTTGCTTTGTCATGCGGACATAACTGCTGAGACCCCAATCCCATGACCTCAAAAGCTTTGTTTCAGAACTTCCATTCTTCCTTTATGCACTCAGTTCACTGCTTCGTATTCCTCATTCGGATCATTTTCTTGTTTGGGGATGCGGGGCATCTTTGCATTTCTCTTTCTACTTGCCATTGTGCCATGTGGCTTGTGCTTTCTATACTGGCACCTTGTGATTTCTTTGTGATCTTTTTTTCTCCCTTTGAATGCTCTTTCTCTTTTTTCTTAATTTTTTTTTTTTTTTGGGGGGGGGGATGTTGAATCTGAAAGATGGAGAAATGTCAGTGAGATAAATATCGGTCTGGGAACGAGCAAATTGCCAGTGTTCTGGGCCTTGAAGCTAAACATGGCTTATTTGGTTGTCAGGCCAACCTGAAAATGTTATCTACAGTAGCCAAGGTTCATGAGAAATGCAGTAAATTGTTCCCAAGAGTTCTGGGAAGTCTGAACTGCAGCAACCCGAATGTTCCTGAAGCCCTTTACCAAAGGGGAGAGGCTTATTTGGTCCTTCCCCTCAGAAGAAACATACATGAGAACGTGTATGTCTTCCTGCTGGTTTATATCTGCAAACTTTTGGAGAAAACAACAACAACAACAAAAAGAAAACAAACAAACAAAAAAGATAACAAAAAAACCTTTTTACCGGAGATGGTCTTGCACAGGGCAGGTGCTTCTGCAAAAGGCAAGGAGGCAAAGCTCACACTGGCCTCTCTGCAGAGAGCAGCTCCCGTGCTGATGGTGTGGAAGATGGAAAGCAGGCGCTCGGAAACCAGTAAGCGCTCAGAGATGGTTTAGGAAGATCTCTCCGTAAGTAGATGAGGCTGTGGATTTCCCTCTGCTGCTGTCAGGCTCTCATGGCTTGCTTTCATCCGCTGGATGAATTGTTAGAGCAAAGGGAGTTTTCCATTGCCGTGCCTGCGATAAGCCGGCTGACACGTTGCAGCTCCTCCTGCTGGGATGCTGGCCCTAGGACTGTGCTCTAAAAATAGCCTCGATTTGTTTTTAGTTTGACTTTGTATCACATGCTCATTTTAAAATACATCGGAACAGTTAATCTCCAGTTCTTCAGCGCTCATGTGGAAAGTGTAAAGGATTTTTTAAAGTAGATGGTGTACAAGTGGTAGAAATAACACGCTTTCTATCCATACTTAAATAACACTCAGCTGCCAATTCTATAAAAGGAAAAAGAAAGATCATAAGGCATTAGAATTTTTAATGTCCTCTAGCCCAAAATGAACAGAAATGATTTTGCTCCATCTTATTTTACTCCAGTACTTGTTTGCATGTTAGCCGATTTCTGAAAGCTCTTAAATGTTTAAATCTAGGTCTCATGAAAAGTCTGTCAATCAGACAACAGCTCTGAAACCTGACTTCTGCAAGTTGTAGCTTAAAGCCCTACAGGCGGTGCCTGTGGCTGATCGGCATTTAATGAGCTGGGGGATCGTTTCTCAGTGCCATGCATCCATAACCAGTTGCTTGTTGTTGATATAAACAGATTTGGTAAGTAAATGTGAGGAAATTGTCTGACTTTGGAGACATTTACCTGAATTTCAGCGTTAAAGCTAAGTGGAATTCTTCCTTTCCCCTGGCAAAAAGTGCAACAGAAAGCAAACATGCTTTTAGTTGGATTACAGGCATGGTTAGTCATCTGACAGACAGTTTTAATGGAGTCAGAAAGACATGCTGGGGAAACATGCTGACCTACTTTTCTTTCTTTCTTTCTTTTTTCAAACTTCGAAGCAAGTGAAATGTTAATTTTAAAACTCTCCATAAAGTTAGACTTTGGTGAAGGAGCGAATTTTGTAATTTAATTTATTTACACTTCTGCTTAGGGTATGATAGATTGTTTTGGTAACTGAATTTCATCAGGTTGTTTTTGTTTCTGTTAGGAAATTGGGTTACATCTGAGAAATCCATGGTCTTCCCCCTTTGCAGGACAAAGCAATCAGCTTCAGGTTAATGAATGATTTAAGTCCAATCCTCTGAGGGAGGACTTTACAAACCATTGAAAATAACAGACTAACAAAGCGTGTTACATTTGTATCATTTTCAACGCATTATATTTTTAAACATTTGTTGTGTTTAAACTTGGGGGAAGAAGGATTACTGGCAGATAGTGTTGTGTATTTTGCACTTTAGCTTGTTTTTTCCAGTTTTAAGGAGGTCGATGCTCCACCATCAGTATTTTCTTGGAGGCAGAACTTGATGTATTTGAACCAGGGAAACTCTTTACCATAAAACTTGAGAGCTTGGGGGAAAAAAGCCTTAAATTAAATAGGAAAACTTAGCAGTCAGGATGGATTAAAACATCGCAGAGATACTAAATTGAATGATACTGGGTGAATAAAAAAGCATTTTAGAAATGCTGTAGACCACCTCACTCCTTCAGCAGTGAGCACACACACAATTTGTCAGATGGTTGAGGGGTGCCAGGTCCCTGGCAGAGAGCTGGGCGCTATTCCCTTGGCAAGTGGTTTTGGTGAAGACATCACTGCGCGGTTGAAGGAGCGGGAGAGGACATCATTCCGTGACACACCGGTCGATCCAGGGACACTGTTTTCACCTGCTCTGTCTCCTCCTGTTTCCATCATTAACTTAGTTTTCTGCTGTCAGTCAGCCTTGGTGCAATGGGTGCTGCTGCAAATCCTTTGCTTCTTCCCATCTCTCTTTGTTTTTAACTCCCAACTAGCTAATTACAGTTTGCATCATGGAAATAGTAATAAAATGTAAGAGGTGCAGAAAAAATGGAAATTGCCAGGTAGTCCTGGAGTTTATGGGGAGTTTTACATTTCAAAGAATCCACAAGTTACATACACTCTTATGAAGTGCAATAATTTTGTATACTGTGTTCTTCTAGAGAATGTTCCAGTGGCAAAGATTGAGATCTATTTTTTATAGCTTTAAAAATTAAGTATAAGATGTTGGCTAATACATGAGATTTTTTTCTATATCTCGAGATAGTGACACTGCACAGGTTTTAGCCATTTTGTAAGCTGGAGACACCAGCAGAGGAGGCATCAGCCCAGGAGGACAAATCAGCAGTAAGTGAATATCTTTATGTGTTGAACTGCTGCACCTCACATGTTCAGCATCCCTCACTGCACCGTAGCTGTGTGAGCTGCTGTTTAATGCAAGGACTACCTTTCCTGTGTTTTTTTTGCCAAAGCACTTCTAGGTGACCTGTCACATGGTATGTTTTGCTTTTAGTGGAGACACAACTGGGAAAAGCCACTCAAAAAAGTATCACATCTGAAATTTCCTCAAGGAGCTTTTTTTCCTGCTATAGGATTTTTGATGCTGGAAGATGAAGCATTAGATTTAGGGGAGCTTGAGTTGCTCTCTGACAGTACCCGTCTGCCTCTGTTGGGCAGGGAGCTCTTGTGTTTCCAATTAGGGGTCTTGTGAAGACTGGTGAAGAAGTCCAGAGCTCAGTGTGTGTTTGGTCTTGTAGTCCACATTGTACTGTGCTGCATCATCTGGTTATCCCATTGAGTAGCTCCAGGATCAAACCCACGTGACCCAGATCCCTGTAACAAGTGACTGTTAGTTCATAAGAGCCTTTTGACAGGCACTTTTTTACAAGAAAGATGTTTGATTTACCCTTTCAGTAATTTGGAAGAGAAGCTAAATGCATTTTTTTTTCCACCCTCCTTCTCTGGATGCCTCTTCAGGTGAGCACTGCTATTAAATCAGAACATCCAGAAAATAATTTTAAATGGAAAAGGAATGAAAATAATAGAAAAAAACCCAACAAATAAAAGCAAGTGGATAGTTGTTACTAAGAAAAATTATGTTCAAACCTCTCTCATAACACAGGGAAAAGTAAACAGGGCCAGAGGAGAATAAGCATAAATATTTTATTCTTTTAATTCTGAAGAAGGCTTAAATCCTGTTTGTCCTCAAAAGAGAGTCAAAGCCTTTTCTTGGCAACTTTTCCTGTTGTTTTCTAAGTCAGCTACAGCTATTTCACATGTTTATTAGGAACATTTTTCCTACTAGAATTTAGGCATTGTAAGGTGTGAATATACATAAACAGACATATCATCTGCCTCTTGGAGGATATGCAGTATAAACCCATGAGGTTTGGGGTCTTCTTTCTTGGCTGGGGGAGTGATGTGGGGAGGTAACCCTCTGATAAAGGGGCCTTGCACTAATGGAGGAGGAATATTTAAAAATATTCCCTGGAAACCAGGGTGTGGGAAAAATGAGGCAATTAAGAGGAATCACTAGATATCCTGTCTTAACAATTTATTATATATATTTTTAATGAGTATTTAATCCCTAATGCTGTGTGATGGATTAGAAAAGAGGGGGACTCAGGCCTCTTTCTGTGCATACTTTTATGTTTCCCCTTCATTGAACATTTTCTCTGGGCAAATTGTTTAACTTGAGCTGGTTGGAGGTGTTCCAGCACAACAAAGCTTTGCTGAAAATAACATTGGGTTGAATCCCAAAATGGAGAGTTGTCTGTTGTGTTCAGATTTGCAAAATTTCGGAATGAGTTACAAGGGGGGCCGGGAAGGAGCCTTGTCTGTTCCTGTCCTCCATGTTGTGCATCCCAGGCCCTGGGGGACTTGTCTGCACTGTGTCTGCCATGCAGCCTGGTGCTCTGGGGCAGTCCTGCAGCTGGCTGGACAGGTGGATGTTCATCAGCTCTTTAAGAAACTGAATAAACCTCTGCTTTTGGAAATCTTGGGTTTTTAGCCCATGCTTCCCATGAGGGTTGTAGCCCTCGAACAATATCCTGAGGACCTCATAGAAACCCTTCTGTTAGTGCATCTTTCATCTTGCGCTTGCCACTGTCTTGGAGAAGACCATCCCAGCAGTCACCCAACCTCCGTACAATGCGTTCAGGGCCCAATCCCACTCTGGTGACGGACATGAAAGATTTGTCATCAGCATCAATGAGATAAGATGGGGGTAGCAGCCACCTGTAATGCCAGATGATCCTTGCTGGGTAGTCACTTCTAGTGCCAACTGGGGACCACCACCCTCATTTAGTTAAGGACCAGCTGTGTGTTGAATTCAGTCTCCTTGCCCAGCCCTTGGCTTCCCTTTCAGACATCATCTCATGTCCAAGTTGCATCCTTTGTTTTCATGGAGAAGTCTGGGAAAACTAGGTCAGTTTATCCAAGTAGAAATTATTATTTTATTGAGTTAACTCTGTGTTGACCTGCTGCCTGTTTGCCTTCTCAAAATGAACTCCCTTGTGTGCACTAAGTCTTGCCCTGGAAGTTGCAGAGCCCTCAGTAATCACTTTGATTTCAAATCAAAAATAAAAAGGCTGCTTTTCTTAGTATCTTTCCATCTCCTGGAAACAAGTATCTGTCTGCTTTGTTTCTTGTGTGATCACTACATCAGGCTGGTCTGGTGTGCTGTGAAAGCACTTAATGTAAAAAGGTTATGTGCTGGCTTTACTGAGGATATTTAAAAGATCTTATGGAGAAATCAGGATTTGATTCTGCTTGACCCTGACTGACAGAATTAAGCTCTTTAAGCCAGTCGTGTAGTTACTAGCATGACTTCTTTTTTAAGTAATCTGGTCCAGTTACTCCTGCTATTTCAGAATTTCAGTCCCAGACAAGAAAGCTTTATTTTTTTAAATGAAAGATTATTTGGAATGTATTTTAACAAACTTCTTTGCATTGTACGTGCTAACCCATGACAACGTAAAATATAAAATATATCAAAATAGACAGTCTGATAATTAGGTGCAGGCTTGTGGAGTGATTCATGTCATAATGTGAGCGCTGAAACAGCTGAGGTTGCTGCAGGTGTGTTAAGGGAATTCGACCCCGTAATGCCACGATGCTTTTGCCTCTACATAAAGCAGGAGTACAGATGTCCGGAGTGTCTGCATTAATAGATGAGAAGCAGTATTTCTGCATGTGAATTATGGATGGAGCAGTATTTATTAAAGGTGAAAACAAGAACCTTTGTCTCCCAGGCACCTTTTGCTTTGAAGAGTGGCGTTAAAGCCTGCTGCTATCCCAGGCACAGGGATCCCAGAAGTGAGCCGGGGCTTCAGCTGCTGCCTGTTAAGCCTGGCTGGAGCTCAGAGCCGAGTTATGCCATGCGTGGGCAGAAAGGGATCCGAAGAAAAGCCTGGGAGGCAAAGGCCTTTCAAGTGCCTCAGCTGGCGGGTGTAGCACTTCGGGGTGGGCAGTGAGATGCTAAAGCTGAAAGTGAATAGACTTGTTTACCTGTGGCAGCAGCCAGCTTCAGCAGGGCTTTCCCGGAGCCTGCTGGCTGGCTTGCCGTGGCTTTCCTGAAATCCTGAGATGGAAAGAAAAAGAAGTCCCCTGACCTCACTCCTTACTTTCTCTTTAGTTTACAGTTGGTGAAAACAGGACTATGCAATCTTAAAAAAAAAAAGCCCCAGCACAACAACAAATCTGCAGATTGTTTATTCCAACTGCTCAGCTTTTGGGAAGGGAGAGGATGTGAACAACACTCTAAAATTCGGTGAGATGCAATAGTATTGTTTGGGCATGTTATTTTCCCTTTTGATGAAGCTTTTTTTGTAGTATTATGGCAAAACAGCTTTAACAACAGACACTGCTCTTTTAAAAATCAAACCCACCTGCAGTCCAAGCCCCCTGGCCAGTGCAGATGTGTGCCCACCAGCTGTGTTGGACTGTGCATCAGTGTGAGGCTTAAACAGGCAATTTTTTCTGGCTGATCTAGCAGTGCTTCCTAGGTCCACCTGGCTAAGTGATACAGTTCTTCCCTTCTCCTGCTGCTTCAGCCAGCCAGGAGGGTAAGCCTGAGCAGGGAGGCTGAGCATGGGGGTGGGGTGCACACTCTGTCCCCCCTGCCCTCCACTTCGGAGGTCAATCCTGGCACCTTGAGAGATGGAAATAACCTCCCAATCACAATGCTATTTTATTTTGTTTTAGTAGTAGGAGTATGAACAAGCATTTGCATTTAGGAAGGAATGTGTGTAAGTTCATAATGGCATGTTTTCCACATTCGCTTCAGAGGAAATAGGTAAATAGATTCTGAGCTATTTCTTTGCTTTTATTGTCCCTGGCCTAGTGGGAGGCCGGGGCTGCAAGCTGCTGAGGCTGTAACGCAGGCAAGCACTGCGACTCAAGATTGCAGCTCCCTTCCTTAAAACATGCCGGGAACAACTGTTCCTGCGCCTTCATGAGCTCAATTTATGGTTGCGGGAAGCGATGTGTTCCCTGCGCCTGATGAAGCACCCGCGCACGCAAAGCCTCTTCAGACGTGTTGTCAGTTGGCAGCTCTCTCGCTAGATGCACCTTTACACAATTGCACAAGCCACCAGGAGGTACAAATGTGAAATTCAGCCTTGGGGGCAAAACAAAGAAATGAAACTTAGGTATGAATGTGGTGTTATCCATCTGCAGATACAGATATTAGACCTGATCTCCCACTACGCTACTGTAGTTTTACACTAATAGGACTCTGCTGCGATCGGTGGAGTAGCACCACTGCAAGACAAAAACAACAGTGGGGATAAGTTGGGGCTGTTATTTTTAATTCTGGTGAATAATGTAGGAGTGAACTGTGTTTGAGGAAAGCCAGACTGTGTTTACTGCATGGAACCACCCATAATAAAAGGGAGAAATGCAATGACACACTGTTTGGTGTTGTTCCTGAACTTCTGCTCTTCTTTCTGGGGATCCATTGCCCTGAGTCCTGAGTGTCCATGGGCAAGCAAAAGGAAGGGGTCTTCCAACTCACCTCCTTTTTTTTGTAGCCTTTCCATTTGCTGTCCCATAAAGTCAGTTTTATCATGCATGATCAGAATTTGTCCTGTAGCTTGGACTCCTTCATTACATTGAATGAATGTGCTTATTATGGAAAGTTATTTTGTGGAAGGAGTCTGTTAATGGCATTATCAGGAAAGAGGTTGCAATTTGTCATGGTAGGTAGCTTGCCAGTTAAATAAAAAGCAAGTTGTGTTCTTTTCCTTGGTGTGTATTAGGATAAGAAATAAAATAGCTGCAGCAGGTTGAAGTGTGAAGTGCTACAAGCAGGCAGTGGGCAGGAATAGGGTGCAGTGTGTGGTCTTAGCTTACAGCCATGCACTTCTGTGGCCATCAGTGGTCCTGGATAATGCCCAGCAAATTGGAATGAGGACTTCAGATAACCCCAGCATCTCCCAGTTGCAAGGCATCATACTACGATGGCTGTCTCCTAAAAGAAATTAATGTAATATCTGTAGATAAGTAGACTGATTTACCTTTTGATGACCCTGGAGAGAAAGGTCAGATTCAGGATATTTTTACTCGTAATCGGTTATCCATAAAGAGTTAGTGTACCAAGCTTCAAGATTGTAGCTCAAAAGGGCAGTTGCTTTGAGAAGGTAGCTTGAAAGGGCACCTCAACAGCTGAAATCAGATGAGACAGATTTAATGGCCTCTCAGTAATTTCTGACTGAAAGTTCAGAGTTTGAAATTTAGGGATTTTTTTTCTTCACCCAGCCTATGGTAAAAGAAGTGCACTATAGCCTAATAGAAATCCATTTTCAGGCTGAGTATTTAGAAGAGTTTTTCAGCTGCTGCGTATACATTTGGTCAATTCAGCTGTAAGGAAGAGAAGGAATAATCACTTTGTGTTTGTGGTCTTGTGTATTTTTAGCTAACGTGTTAAGACACTGCCATTCCAGAAAAGCTGTCCTTCATTTCCCCAGAGTATTTTGTTTTAACCAGCTGCATACAGAATTTTATCTAGACTGCCACAGAAGTTACTAGTATATCCACTGGGATCTTGGCAGCCAAAACAGTAGATAGTAAGCACAACACTTTGCTTCCCAGAGGGCTTTAGTTTCATGGGGATTCTGCCACGGGCTGGGACTTCACAGTGGGTTACATGCAGAAGCCCTGTAAATTTAGTAAACCTCCCCAGATGGAGTGATTGATTCCCAAAGCTCCTTCCTGTCCTTGCACTGAGCAGGGAAGAGAAACACTGGCAATACGGACCATGTGATGCAATTACTTGCAAACCTGTTGGAAATGGCATGGTAGATCTTAATACGAGGTGTAGGTTTTATGTTGAAAGGAAGGAAGTGACTGATTTCATGCAGAATACTGAGAGAGATGGGGCATGAACGAAGTGAGGAGGGAATGACACGTGTAGTTTAATATAACAGCTGCACAAGATGTGCAGGGGCATTGCAAGACCTGCCTGTGGAGATACTCCATCTGACATATGGGAATTTCTGGCTATGTTAAATAACTTGAGGTGATGTCTATGTGAAATACAGATGGAAACATACCAGTGAGTAAATTTTGTCCGAATCAATGAGTATGGCTAGGCTATTTCCATTGCAGATATGCTGGTGGGTCTTCATGGGAAATATTAGTGATTTATTCTGCCCGCAATTGTTAATGCTAACAACCTTCAATGGTTCTTTAAGCATCAGCTGCTTAGAGCATGTGGATTATCCTATTTCACACTGGCAATTAGTTGATTAGTTGATATTAAAGCACTTTGAAAATGGAAATCACAGGGCAAATGCTATTCAAACAGTTTATCATTTAATGTATAATCCCATCTCTCCACCTACTTTGACTGCAGTATGTAGGGAGATGGTAAGGGAGACCAAGGAGTCTGCTTTCAGTTCAGCCCCCAGTATAGACGCTGTGCCCTGTCTGTCCTGCCTCTGACTCAGCTGCTCCTCATCCTCTCATCCTCTACCTGCCCACACCCATGTGCTGCAAAACACATTTTCTTCTGGTTGGTTTTTTTTTTTCCCACTTGTTTACTGTCTTTCTGTTTTTGCAACTTCTTCAATTCTCATTTGTTCTTATGGCCTGCTTGCAGAGTGTGTATGGGAGTTCCATTTGTATTTCTGGAGTCCTGATTGTTATTCTTTGGCCAGTAGTTACCCTGTTTGGCATGTTCTGCCGAACTTGAACCAGTCCTGAAATATTATAGTAAATATAATGGTAGACATTAGTGGTGTCTTCATACACTTGGAAGCAGCTTATGGAATTTTGGTGAATTTGGGGGGTTTTTNTTGTGTTTTTTGTGTTTTTTTTTTTTTTTTTTTTTTTTTTTTTTGTCCTGTCTTTCTGCAACTTTCAAGACAAATGTTCCTGTAGAACCATTTGTTTTCCTTCCACAGTGGTTTTGGGTCTTGGATTGGTAGTTCTAGGTATCCCAAGTATGATAGCTGCTGATACTGCTTATGGATGTCTTAAGTTTAAATTTAAAACAAACAAACAAACAAAACCACAAAAAAGAAAATAAAAATATTTTTAAAAAGACAGTGTAATAATATAAATAATAATTTAAAATAAATATATAAAAGAATGCCAAAGGCATACCTTTCAGCCATTTTCCAGGGATATTTTTCTCAGCCTCTTGTTGTGCATTGGCTTTTCAGTTTTGGTCCTACATCTGATTTCAGATGGTATTTGTTTTTTTCAAACGACTAGAAAATCCTTTTTTTGCTCATTCCACTTACTAATATTTCAGGGATGTGACAATAGCAGGGGCCAAATTTCATGTCAAAAACAAAATTGTTCAGACTGATAGGAATCCTTGAAACCACAGATGAAGTTTCAGGCCAGTTAAATAAAGCTGTAGAGCATCCATTTGTATCATTCATTCATATAATGAAACCTGTTCTTATAACTCAGCTCTTGATATATTAACCCCGCAGTTATCCTCACACATAAATGGGAGATGTGTTGCTTTCGTCAGGATATAACCATATAAATCCCCTGTGCATGAATGGAAAAATAGAGGCCCTTAGGCTATAGGTGTCAAAGGTCTCCCCTATACTTACAATAGCCTAATAAGGTTATTTTGAAGGCATAGGTAATTACTCACAGACTCCCTATAGCCAGTGATTCATTGTTCACTACTGAAACATTTCTAGGTGAATTATGTTTTAAACAAGCAAATCCTTGGCCTTCTCTTTTATGGGAGGAAAAAGAGAACAGGAGGGACACAGAATTCCACCATTTTCTGTGTTAAATAAAGTACACTGCTTGCTAGTTAAAAGGTCCCTGGTACTTGAAGCAATTTAAATGTACTGCCGCGGTCTTTGCTGTTTTGATTCCATGAATGCCTATTTCTGAATTTCACATTTTGATGAAAATATTATTGTTGTCATTAATTTGATATTTAGAAAAGACTATGGATACAAGAGCTCAGTGCAATGAATAAAACAGTTGGAGTTAACTATCCCTGGGGATAGAATCAATCACTGTTGTAGAAGAGGGTGACATTTAAAAAAGAAACTCAGAAGAAAATGTCATGCTTAAAAAATTAGATTTAAACGCACTAGCTCCTGATTGATTTTTATTGCACTCACATGGATACACTGATTGATTATCAGCCTTACAAATGTTTAGTACCTTTCTCACTTCTCTAATAATCAGAATAATCTAATTTTCAATGTCATTTAAGTTACCGTATTCAAGGTTATAATAGATCATATTTCTAATAAAACATAGCAATTATGTAATGAATAATACAAAGCTGCAAGGCAGAGTTCAGATGCACCTTCCTCCAAAAAAAAAAAATACCATGAGTGGCTGGAAGGGCCAGTGTATGTGAAGGCAGGCGGCAGGACGATGTCCTCTGGATCTGAGGTGTGTTCCCCTGTGGTTGAACTGAGGTTTCTGGCGTGTTGGCCAGGGCGAGTTTGCCATAGCTGAATGTTATTTCTCAATAGGAAACCCAGGGCGGGCTTGAATTCTGTAATATATGTGCTTGCTCTGTGCCTGGGGAAAAATGATAGCGTGCCAGGTGCTTATGAAATGTCTTCCATGATTGTTTCTCTGTGCTCCCTGTTAATTTTGATATGTGTCTGTAGAGAGATACTATCTCAATTTGAGATGTTTTCTTCTGGCGATTGTTATCCAACAGCTGACATGGTTGATTTCTCAGAATCAGCTATAAAATATGCAGGTTTCAATGTGTTTTGGTTTTGTAAGCCCCTTACACAACTGTGTACTTGTTATTGGCCTTGTCCATTAGAAATGAGAGGTTTGTGTTTGAAATAGGCTTTGTCTACAGTCATTCTCCATATGTCAAAGCCAAATTTTGGCATGGAAATTTGTTTTAAAATAGTTTCCTGGCTTTTTTTAAGACTGAGCTGTTTTGCCTAAAAGAAAACATTATTTCATCTGGAAATCACAACCTAGGAAACCAGTCTATTTATAACTACCTGGCTTTCTGCATATTTTAGTATGTTTGGCTTGCAGTTGCGCTGCTGTTAATGTGAACAGGAGTCTCACCGTCCTGAATTGATGGCTTGTCAGTTTGTCGAGTGTGATTGTGCTGCTTTTGAGATGATATTTTGTTCCTTTACTTATGTTGGAGGTGGGAAACTCAACCTCTTTGAGTTCCCTCATCTCTGTACTTTCTTCTACCAGTTCCTGGGCTTGGGAGCTGCCTGGGATGCACAGCTGGATGCTGATTTTGACCATTGGGTCAGAGAGCCTAGCTCAGCAGCAGCAGCAGCAGCATCAGGGTTGCTGAGTCTCTCTTGGTCTGAGATTTTCCAAAGTGACTGTTGGGAAAGACATCCTTATGGAGCGCCACTTCATACCATTAGCAGAGTTTGTTGAAGACTACGGCGTGGTATGTGTTAGGCATTTAACCTGATGGAGCAAACTTGGCTTTGGCAGTAGGTAAACGTTTTGCATGTTTGACTGAAATTGTCCACAGCTGCTAATTTCTACTGGAATTAGAAAGGTTTTAGCAGCTGCCTCTGGAGTTGGAGAAGCAAGAGCGTGGAGGAGCTGTGCAAGGTTTGTGGGTTTCCACCCTAACAAACAGCTTGGTGCTCCTGGATTTCCCAGCGGCAGTGCTGAGCATCGGCCCCACGGCCGCATGTGACACCATCAGCCTGCCCAGGCTACCTGGCTTTCACACAGGGACAGGTGGCTTCCCAAGCAGCAGGAGGACAGGCGGGACAGCAAGTCTCTGCCCAGAAGGGAGAACTGGCAGGTCTGCAGCGTTCCTACCTCAGTTCACCTCCAGCTTCTCTTCTCACTGGCTTTTACAAACAAAAGGAGTCTTTTTGCAAACCGACCTTGTGCCCAGTGCTGTGCAATTACTGACTTGCTCTGTGTGCTTTATGGTGCTTTTGAGGTTTGTTAGCTTAACGAGTAACTTCCAAAATATTTGGGGACAAGAGAAGTGTGGTTATACAGGAATGTGAACTGACTGGAAGCACTAGTAGTTGTTGCTACAGGAACAAAACCAGCTAACTAGTACACAGAGCTCTTCAAAGGTCACGGGGATCTCCAAGAGGCAAAACTGCTGCGATAGCATTTCAAATTGTGAATTTATAGCTGATTAATCATTATAATACATGAAAGGAGCTGTCTGTGTATCTTCTAGATATCAGGGGAAGCACAGGTTGTGCAAGTAATAGGAAAAATTGCATTGCGAGTGGCAAGTTCTTCTCCTTTGGACACATTTGTGCCACCTTTGACAAAGGATGTACAAATACTCACTATTCCATGATTCTACCTGATTGTATAGAAACTATCTAGATCTGACAGGCTGGATCCCAGACTATTCTAGGGCAAGCAATGGCTAAGTTTGGTGGACCTGAGGGGCTCATGTTTAAGACTGGACGATTCCCTACATTAGGACATGCTTGAAATGACCCCTCTCAGGCAGGAGAATTGCTGCATGGTTATTAAATGAGAGCACTGAGGTTCTCCAAGAGAAGCTATTTGTGTCTTCCCTATACTCAGTTACATCTGCAGCAGACCCCTGCTTTCCTTCAAAAATACATCTGACCCTCATGCAACTTTTGTGCCCTGTCCATCGCTTCAAGCAGAAGAGGGAAAGTGTATCTGAGGCTAAGGAAAAAGCAATGGCAAACCTGGAGGGAGGAGAACAGACTGAACAGGACAAGAAGCGATGTTCTGCCCCTCTACTATCAGGGAGGAGGCTGACCACTTGAAGATAGGGGCTGGTGCTTAAGGCAACAGAAGGTGCCTTTGCCAGCTTGCGAACCCTGCTGTGGCTGCCTGGAGGTTTCTGGGTGTGGGAGTGCAAGTCCTGGCGTGTGTGTCAAGGGGACAGGGAAGCTGTCACAGGAAGATGGATTGGAGCAGACGTGCACAAGTGTGGGCGTGTGTCGCTCAGCCTTCTGAGACACGCCAAGACCTGGCTTCCTCACGTATCAAGATACACCTTTTTTCATTCTCTTTCCCCACACCACCACCTTATTTATTTTTCTTTAAGGTTTTTTAACTTCCAGGAGTTCTCATAGGGCAAGAGAGCTTCCATACTGTCCCCTGTTGGGAGCTCCTAATTAATGCAGCCATCAAGTCAGAATTTAGTGCACAAGTAATGAAATTCATAACCTGAGTTTCTACGGCAGCATTAACTGTGACACAGATTCATCACTGGCATATCATCATTAAAAGGCAGTGAAATTGCATTGGGGATTGATGTGATCATATGCATGTAAAGATCAAGATACCAAAAGGTGTGATTTATGTAATATAGGCATAAGCTGTAATCTAAAACCCTTCCCACATGCAGTGTGACAGTTCCTGTTCCCAGAGCAGTGATGGTTTTTAAATTTACTGTGTAAATGTGTGTGTGTGTGCTTACATGTTTTTATTTAACTCTTTTAAACAGTGTTGTCTTAAGCTCTTTCTCTCTTTTTTTTTTTTTTTTTGCATGTTGAATTATAGCTGTAGTTAAATCTGACCAGTAGTTCAATGTTACTGAAATGCTTTATATTTTTGTAGCTTGGGTGTTATATATCAGCACTTTAATCCATTATCTTACAGAGAATATAGAAAAACTTTGACATGTCTGATACAGCCTTAATGAACAAAGCAGGAAGATACGTATTTTTCTGGTTTTATCATTGTTATAAAAGCTATCAGAATCATACAAGAAATTTAATGAGGAACAAAACCTTTTTTTCGTTTTCAGGATATGTTACTTCTCCCCTTTCTACCCTTTGATTTGCACCAAAAAAGAAAGAGGACAGATCGGGGGCAATTTGGTGATGAGGGTTGATCAGCATCTGTCCCTGTGGTGGCCTTTGGAGGGAAAGGGACTTCAGGTACAGCTGCAGAAGGGGCAGTGCTGGGGCAGCAAAGGAGCATGGCAAGGCTCCTGCCAGAGTTATCTCCTGGTCTCTGGTAGCCCTTGGCACCTGCTTCAAAGCCTGGCCTAAATAATGTGTTCGTCTTCCACGAGGAGTTCAAAGGTGTTGAGGGAAGTAGTTGTTGAGGCTGCCTGCTTGGCAAATTTGTCCATCAACTTGTAGAGCTATAAGTAGGTGGGGCTTTGTGATGGAGGTTTATTGCTCTTTGTGGTTGTGTAGGAGTTTGAAGAGTTTTCTAGGGAACTCTTTTATCTCCCAAGTACAGCAGTGATTAGGATTTATTTCTGAAGTGCAGTGGCAGTTTGCAGCACTCAAGACGTACCTCTGGGTCCCGGATGTTTTTTCAGTGCCAAACATGGTTCTTGTGCTCTGCCCTGGGGTCCAGCAAACAAATCACAGCATTTACTTGAAGGGAAAACTTGTAAAAGGAAGTGGGGACGATCCAGTCTATTCCCCTAAATCTGACTACACTGGTAGCATTGTACCTTTGCAAGGAATAACCTTTTTGGTCCAATCTTGCTGGCCTCCTTTGGGTCTGTGTTCTCCAAACAGCAAAATTGATAGTGTTCAAGGTTAGGCTTTAATCCAGTGGGGTGCTCAGCATCCCAGCCCTGATCCAGCCAAGCACATGACTGACTTCAGTGCAGGCCTGTCACACAGTTGAGTCAAGTTCATGCTTAAAATGTGAATGATTGGTGTCAGAGTTCTCTGAGTTGCAAAGTCAGACCTTTAGTGAGAAAACCAGAGCCATACATTGCATGAACTATGTGCCTAATAGCCTTGTGAAGGAGAAACAATATTTCCCACATCTCTACTCCTTGTTTTCTATTACACATGATATGTTATTTCTGTAGATGCCCCTGACTCTGATGCTTTCCCAGCCCACTATTTTTTCTGCTCTTTGTGATTATTTGTGGTTCACTGGCATGTAGGAAGCAACCACAGAAGATGTGGAGATGGGCCTGGGGAACCCACAGGGAAAAAGAGCTGGCACGGAGGTGGCTCTGTGCTTCTCTCCCTACGGTGTGGATAGATGCACTTTGTGGGGCAGGACAGTACAAATAAGAATCAGCAGATCTTTGGCCATCCAAAATCCCTGGCCATGCTCACAGATGCCAAACCCACCAGCTGCACTCTGGGAGTTTAGGGCCTTGTTTTAAATATCATGAAGTTTTGAATACTAACAGTGTAAGGATTGGTTTTATTTATCCAGTAACATTTAGTCTTCAGGGTGTTTAATATTGACATGGAGTCTTTGGGGAGAGGGATTGATTTTGCTTGGCTTTGTTGTAAAGCCTTATGCATCTGGTTACACTTAGGACGTTAGCTTTAGCTAGCAGCAAGCCTCTTGATAAAATTCACAATTACTGGCAATACTGTGGACATGGACTTATCTCCTGGGCACGTTTTGTAAAATTAAGCTATTTTCATTAAAAGAACAAAGAGCAGCATGGTGATGGAGCAGCTGTCATATTTTATTACAAAACACAAATATGTGGGAAATCAATTACAGCACGAGTGCGCACGATGCATATTTCCAGTAATCCCCCACGGCCGGGGGAAGGTAGAAGGCTGATCTGAGTGCAGAAGCAGATGGCAAGCGACTTTAGATAGCTTCACTGCCATTTTTACTCTTTCAAGTGTTTGTGCTTCTCCTTTGATCTTCAGAACTTGGGTTTTATGTGTTTCATCTTCTTTCGTTCACTGTTTTCACATTTAACTTTCCTTTTAAATAACTTTTGTTTGGTAGAGTTTGTATTAGTATGGGGCTTTGTTATCTTCCATGCTGAGGTACTTAAGAAGACAGTCAGTTGCTGTCTTTTTTTTAGTGTTGTTCACATCCAGTAAAATAGCGAATGCGTCACTGCAGAGGACTTCACCATCCACCGTGCACAGCTGTAGTGCTACACTGAAAAAATCCCACCTCACAAAGTTACTAAGACACTGTGCATATGAAGTTGCAGTAGGCTTTCCTGGAAGGCAGATACTATGAGAGTGTGATGGCACACCCACAACAAACCCCTGTGCAAGTTTGGTTTCATCATTGCTCATTACATTTAGTTCTTAAATTATTTTTAAATAAGTAAGCTGGAAGTAATGTTCTCTGTACATATAACATTTTTATATTCACTTAAAATAATGTATGTTTAAAATAACGACATTTTTAAAAACAGAACAGCAAAAGCAACATAGGTTGATCTGAATAACCCCAAGTGATCTGTATCTCTGCTTTTCTTACAGCTGTCAGAAATGATAGGAACAAAAAGAAGAAGGAACCTTCAAAGCAGGAGTCCACAGAAAACTATGAAATGACAGCAGAGTTAGATGATCTCACTGAGAAGATCCGGAAAGCTCACCAGGAAACCTTCCCCTCACTCTGCCAGCTGGGAAAATACACTACAGTGAGTATGGTCTGAGGCACATAGCGTTCTGGATATGCCTGGATGATGTGAATTTTGGAGGCTCTGGACATTTTAAATGGATGGAGCAGTAGATGCACTCTTTGCACCTCCTTAGCCAGGAAAAAACAGAGGTGTGCGTGCAAACGCTGCCTGCTGGGGAGAGAAATTGCACTTAGATGTGAGTGCTACTTATCAGCATCGCAAGAGACTCCTGGAGGATTAATCCAGCCAAATGACCAACTCCCGAGACCATGAGTCAGTTACATTCCATCATTCATTAGAAATTTGTTGGCTTCCAAAGACATGATCTCTGCTCGTGCGTCAGCGGATTACAACTTTGCAGGTGTAGGGAGTTCTTAAATGCTGCTGGATTACTGGTGATAGTCCCAAAGCTACCAGGGTCAAGGAAAATATGAAATGTTTAAGTAAAACAGTTTCCAAAATGCTCATTTGCAGTTTATTCCTAGAATCATAGAATATCCTGAGTTGGAAAGGACCCACAAGGATCATTGAGTTCAACTCCTGGCTCTGCACATGACAACCCCCAAAATTACACATCCTTTCCCAGTCTACCAAAATACCACATAGCAGCAAAATCTTGTGCTGCTTTTAGAAATGAAAAATCAGCCCCCCCATCAAGAAGCTCAAGTACTATGGGAATTTCTCCAGAGATGAGTCAGGGAAATAATTTTTCTTCTATACATATATATGTTGCTAAATACAGAGAAGCTCAGTGATACTAATTGATTAAAGAAAACTCAATGTCAAGTTAGCAAATCCAATAATAGAAGATGATTAAAAAATAACTGTTAAGTAATATTTAGAGCCTTATCAGTGGAGGAATGACTTTGCTGGGTCTGGGGTTGCTGTTGGTTGCAGCGTCACTGGCTGTTTCAGGGGGAGACACGCAAAACATCCTGAGGTAGTCAAGCATGTGCTCTCATTGCTGAGAGCAGGAGTTCAGGAGTGACATGGCTGGGCCAAAGAGACAGCTGCCTCCACGGTCCTTGCCCTCCAGCCCCAGATGAAGATCTATGACCCAATCCCCAGAGGCCAGGTGAAATACTTCTGTCACTGGATTGCTCTCTGTTTTGAGTAAATTTTCTGCTATTGAAACAAACATTAAATTTCTCAGAGTGATGTAGGCAAATTCCTGTGTGCCACCAATATGCACTGTTTCAGCAAGCAGGGTGCTGTTTTATGGCATTTTAATCTACTTACAAAACAAAGTGCAAGGCTCAAAACTGAGGTCTAAGTGTAAGACTTGGTATTTAAGTGCAAGAAAAGCAAACACATATGGTGTGATGTTAGAAGAAGGCATGTTTTTCATGTCACTGAAAGTATTTTCACAAACACTTTTCACATTTAATTCTGAGCCCCATGTAGACTGGTTAGTACTAGGGAAGGAGCCTGTCCTCCACATGCTTCTCTGGTCCTTCCCAGGAGGAACGTGTTGGTATGTACTTCCACGTTACCTTGGAGTTAGCAGAGTGCACTGCAGCTGGTGAGATGGTACTGCATCCTGGTAAATGCCAAAGATCCTGGAGGGCTGAAAGATAAACCTTGGCACCTCTACACTTGCATTAGGTATTGGATGCTGAAGTATCATTAATATTTTAGCTCTTGAAATGATACGAGTGAATGAAATTGGAGAGGGCCTTGTTGCATGTCACACCCACTGCTGATGCCTTCGTCCTTAGGTTCCATCTGAACCCCATGGCAAGTTTATGTCCCTGTTGGAATTTCAGAGCCCTTATTGAGAGCACCTGGATCTCAGTAATGAACAGATGAATCTGGTCTGTCTATGGAGCCTGAGTAGCCGTGACCTGAGCACACCCTCTGGGGCTGGGTATTGGGCATTTGTATCTCAGGCCCGATGGGACATTAATATCTCAGGGCAGGAGATACCTTGCTTTTAGCATTGGTCTGTTGGAAGTCCACAGTGGTGGACTGCTGCACGGAGCTGAGCTCCCTCCTGCTTTGTCATGATTTGGTACCATACAAGCTGCAATAACAAAATTATACCGAAAGAGTTACTTTTGACTTACCTTGAATCTTTGAGAGCGATGCAGCTTCCTTCGAAAGCTGCGTCAAAACTAATAGCAATGGTGCTAAATACTGTCTTCTTACTGCATTCTCATAGTCTGTGTGTGAAATGCAGTATTTAAATCTCTTGTCTAGGTAAGGTCTGGCAGCCACTCCAGCATTTTATGTAGGACTTGAGTGTCAAGAGCTCATGTGGAAAGGACAGAGTAGCGCTGCGGCTGGAGTAAGGGTCATCTTCCCCTCCAGCCGCCCATCAGCCCAGGGGCAGAGGAGGAGCCTGTCTGCAGCCCTGAGGATACAGGAGGATCTGGGATGTGGAAGCTGTGTGTGCTGGTCACAGAAGCACAGCTCTGGTGCTTGGACACCACCACCAGCTGCTGATCAAACATCAGGGCTCCGGCAACAATCTGAGACACATGAAGTAGAGACCAGAAATCAAAAAACAGAGGAGCACACAACCCTTTTTCTAAGTGCTGAGTCCAAGGGGAGCTAGAAGCCTATGCCACTCTGCTTTTCTTGATAGTAACAATCTAGTACAGGTAGCAGATTGCCCCCAGTCCTGCTTTTATGTGTGGTTCTGTGTGCTTTCAGTCATGAAGCATGGTGTGCTCACACTACAAAGCACACAGACTACTTTTATAACCTTAGAGTTTTTAATTTAATTCTCTAAGTGAGGAGTGAGAAGTGTTTTTAACCAATGTGGATTCTCTTCAATTTTATGAGCCTTGCACTTGTATACTGACAGGGATGGTGAATGGAAGAAACTGTTCTGCAAGAGCAGCCCCTGAGTACCTTTGGTTACCTGATCATTCAAACTGTTTTAAAAGAAAATTTAGTTTGTTGCTAAAAAGAGCAAGGAATCTTAAGTAGAAGAGTGTAAAGTAAAAAAGACCTTACAGAGATGTAGTAAAAAAAAAAAACAATCCGTTCAGGCATTTGTGTATCTGGCTTCTCTCACTCTTGAGCACTGTAGCCTGCATTTCCCTTAAGGAAAGGTTACATGGTGATTCCCTCCCCCACTCCCCCACATTGTGTGTTTTTACCTGTTAAAAACGGTTTGGAGAGGCATTTTCAATTATGTTTTTTTATTGCCATCTGCTCTTTAAAAAGAAAAAGTGGCCCCATACTTTGCATAGTTAATAGAAGTCTACTTAAAATAGTGGGAGAATAGCATTTGTATTAAATTCCCTGGGTCATTTGACTTAACAGTTGCATTTGGTGGGCAGTGACAAGTACAGGTCTTCCAATGATGAGAATCAGCAAGCTGTTTAAATGTAATGGATTCCAAAAGTCCATCATAAACAGATCTGTTTTATTACTGTCATCCAGGTAAGAGAGAGTGCCTGTGTAATTTCTCTGGAGATGTCATACTTTATAGTATAATTGAGTGTAACTATATTGCTTGTCCCTTGAGAGTGGTATTATTTGTAAGTGTACAGCTGTGTTACATCCAACCTTGTGATAAAGGAAGGATAAAACAGAGAGCAATTTTGGCTCTGCAGACCCTTGCTGCAGATTCTGCTGGGTTGCTCTTGGCTGGCTGAAAATGAAGAGACTCCACATCTTGGCAGCATTTTGTTCTTTGTAAGTGCTGGGCTTAGAAGTTATACAGCTATTGTTCTGTGCCATTGCAGAGGAATATATGTGTATATATATATGTGTATGTATATATTTAGTATGTATGTATCTCCTGATACTGGGGCATGAGCCGTGGTCCTCGGTGAACTCGCCAGGGCTGGAGTGCCTTGCTCCTTTTACTAAAGAGGCATCACGAGTGTTCCTGATTAGGGTAGAGTGCCCCTGTGAGCCTTGTTTCCTTTGTAAAGTGGATTTTAAAGACAGTAGGGATTCTGCTGCTGTGTATGTTTCTACGAGTACCCCATCCCGTATTGTTAATGTGGAGACAGAGCAGCCTGCAATGAAAAAACAAAAATGATGGAAAAAATGGGATCAATTTATGTGGCAAAAATGGCTGTTTAATTGGATTTCATAGCAAGGTTGGGCTTTTCCACTGATAAAGATGCCACTAGGGTGTATTACAGTATTGTTCCACCATATGTGCACCGGTGCATAGGCCTGAAAAACATGCGAGACTGCTCCTGGAAAAGACATCCAGAAACCCGCTTCAGTGAAATATTCAGGAAAAGTCATCTGCATCTTTTTCTCAGCATGGAAAGAGGAGATCTCCAGGCAAATTTAATCAGAGTTTCTGTTTCTATTGTGCATTGTTTTAACCCTGTGTTTTATTGTTCAATGTATACATTGATACTGAGTCAGTTTTGGGTTTTAGATACTGAAAAATGCTGCTAAAAATCCAGCTCTTTTTCCTGTGACACTTGTGTCAACATTCGTTAACCGCTAGAATGTTAAAACTCTTTCCATTTGTAGCATCTCAAAGATAATGTGCAAACCACATTAGCTCCGATGCTGAGGGATCTGGCACCTGGCATAATAAAACACCTGGTTATTTTGTATTTTATTAACTGCCCCTTCTCTTCAGTTTGCATAATAGAGAGTTAGATTTACATTTGTTATGACGGCTGTGCATTACTTCTAATAGAAGACATGTCAAACTTCCCCTTGCTGGCATTGCAGCATGATAAAGTAACCTCATATGATACTGATGAAGATTTCGTTCACACTTGCTGGTTTCATGCAACGTCTTTTTTTCCAGATGGATACCCTATTGTAAAATGATTTCCTGCTTTAGGCTCTGCTTTGTGTAGCTCTCTGCTATGCCATCTTTCTATGAACTGGATAAACTGCCTATTAAATTTAATTACAGCCTGAATGACTGCACATCTTGATCTTATTTTTCCTCCAATGTACTGTATTTCACCAAGGTCCTTGAGGATGAAATAAAATAAATCTGAAGGATGCATACTCCAGTAGCCAAAAGAAATGTTTCAAAGGGCATTACAATGACTGTTAACCCATTAGTTTTGGACCATTTTGAAGGCAATTTTTTAGGTTTAGCATTATAAAGACATTTTCTTCTATCTTTCTTCTGTCATTTAAAAAAAAAACCTAAACAAAATAGAGGAAAATTCCAGAATAAAAATTCAAATAGAAATGATGAAATTAATTAATTATCTCCTAAAGAGAGGGGTAGCAGGAAGAAGCACATATGCTTCTTTGGACTGCCCAGCATGGTTAGCATTTTTTTTTTTGCACTTGGGGCCTAATGTAAATATTTCTGGCTCACATCTCCACCCTGTTCCAAGTGAGGGTGAATGTCAGGCTGGCGGTGCCCTGGGGACCTGTTAGGACTTTCCCCTTCATGACTGATGGTGGTGGTGGTGGTGTTCTGTGAAGGCAGCACTGGGATGGGGTCCAGAGCATTACAGCCGAGCTGAGCTCACTCCATATTCCCTCACCAACCTCTTCCAGTCCTGTGTCCTTTCCATGAACCAAAGAAAGCTGACAAGATAATGGCTTCACTGGTTTTGAAGGAGGTGGACATGCCCACGATCAGCAGTGGTGGTGGCAGGCTCACTGGAAATGTTTCCTCCAAGGAAGTGTGATCTGTGTAATTTGAATGCTTTTTGATGGCTATTTAATCTGCCATATCTGTTAGACTTTTAGGTTGAGACTCTGCTCATTTAACTTTAATTTTAAAGTTAATTTAACATTTTAACTTCAACCAGCTAAGACTGAAGCAGCTGATCACCCTGGCTTCCTCTGCAGCTGGGGAGAAAGCCTGAGCATATTTTTATAGGTAAAATTCCTCCTGCAATGAAGAGGAGATCACCCAGATGCTGAAGGCAGCTGCAGTGCACACTGAACTTGGTGGCTCATGAAGTAGGGGATTGGGGGACACCATCACACTGGCTGCATCCTAAATAGCATTGGATCAAATGCTGGCAATACACTGCATGCGAGGGCAGGAGGGGAGAGGAGCTGTAGGTATTTCAGAGCTCCGTCATTACCTGTTTCTTGTCACTCTGTGAGAATCCTGGGTGGATTGGAATGGACTCACCAGGTCTCCTCATGGCACTCAGTGTTGGTGGGCTGGCACCAAATGGGTCACAGCAGATTTTGAGTCAGACAGTTCTTGGCTGACATTTTCAGCTTTTTCAGGGTTTAAGTGGTTGTTCCAAATGTGTGAAAATGTGAATTTGATCACAAACACAAGTTTCCTATGCACCCTAGAAAATGATGGACATTTGATTGAGATAGATGAATAAATGGAAACAGCCTCTGAAAGATGCCACCGGTATGTCCTTGTTACACTTCCAACAGTGGGGTGTATGTTGGATGCAACATCAAAGGAGCACATAGCATTCATCAAGGCACATGGGGTTTTCTTTAACATCATGTAAATAAATGCTCTGTAAGTCATGGGAGCCTCAGAAAACTATGGCAGAGCCACAGAGCAGAGAAATTAAGCAGAACTAATTTTCTAAGACCTTAAGTATGTGAAACTATGTTCCAAATATTGTGCTGCTTTTTCCAGATGAGGACTCAATATTCTTGTTCCACTGTTCATTTATATTTTCTGGGGTACAACTGTAAATTGTCTTTCTCAATGCCCTTATTATATAATGGCAAGGAAGAAGAATGAGGGTGGCATTTGGAAATGTTTAAGTTAATTTGTATTCCTCGTACAGATGGCCTCTGCAATCATAAGTAACAGAGAAATATCCAAGGAATTTTCAGGCTATTAATCCAAGTTTAAAACCAGCATCATCCCAATAGCAAGCTGCAGAAAATGCCTGGAATGTTAATAGAAAGTACTTCTGGAAGGAAAACGTGGTGGTTGCTTCCTTCCCTTGAAAACCGTTTACTGAAAGGGGCGTTGTTGATTTATGGTGCCTTCTGTCTGCCTTTCCAGAACTCCAGCGCAGATCATCGGGTTCGACTGGACCTTGGGCTTTGGGACAAATTCAGTGAACTTGCAACGAAGTGCATTATTAAAATAGTGGAATTTGCAAAGCGATTGCCAGGCTTTACAAGTTTGACCATTGCAGACCAAATAACTCTACTCAAAGCAGCCTGCCTGGATATACTGGTATGTATTTTTAGCATCATTGTTCTCCTACTAATGTGTTTTCTATTCTTTTTATTGTAATTGACAGGAAGAGGGGGGTGAAATACAGCCCTGACCTTATTGTTGTAAAATGGAACTTACTGTGTAGTCTGGTGCAGTCAGAAGATGACTCCAGTGCACCTACGGAGGTGTGTTGAGAGGGATGAGCATACTTTTCAAAATTAGTCCTTACACTTTGTGGGTTTCAGTAAAAAGGGCATGTTTTGATATTGTGGCATGTGTAACTTTGGAAAGTTTTCTTAACTGTTAACACTGAAGAGAGACCTGTTTCTCCTTCCTTCCTCCTTCATCCTTCCTCCTCCCTCCAAAACATAATCCTCTGCATAAAGGATACCTAGAGAGACAGTCCACTGTATAATAGTTTAGGAATGTGCTGTACCTGTGGTCATGAGGGAATTTAAGGAACAAGACACAAGTCTTCAGAGTTAGTGTTTTTCAGGTTTTAGAGGGGAAACTGGTGTGCCTGGAGCCTGTCTGGTGCAAGCCTCTGGCACTCACATCCCCTTGCTTTCTCCAGTACTGCAGGTATCTATGGAAGTGGCCGATATAATGGACTCGGTACAGATTTTAGCTAAAGGTAATTTAATTTTAAACAGGCAAGTGTACAACCTGCAGGAGAGAACTATGCAGGTGGGCAGGGAGTTTTTCTCCAGACCTTGCCTTGCCACTATGTCAAGGCAAGCTGTCTTCTCTCCCTTTGTCTCCGGTTGTTTCTGTCATGCTGACCTTCAGAGGAGCCCTCTGGGATCTCAGCATTTCTTTATCAAGACCTTAGAGGTCTTCAGGCTTTTAGTGGCAAATATGCTTCATGTTACTGGTTGTAGCAATAACTCGCAGTAAAACAGTGTGTTCAGTGTAAACATATTTTAAATGTTTTATTCTGAGCATGAATCTTCAGGTCCTCATTGAACCAAGCATGGCCAGTCAAGAAGTGCGTTGTAGGGTGGCTACTGTAGATATATTTTTTGTCATGACACAGGAGTTAAAACTGGGGAAGTCGAAGTTGAAGTAATTAATCTTGGAATTTCTAAAAGTGCATTGCTTCAAACAGGATCATGTTGAGGAGGACGTTAACTGCTGTGACCTTTTCCTCTTGTTTTGTCAAAAGCTGTTTGGAAGAATCGCATCAAGAGGACATTGATGAAGGAGGAAGAGGGGTAGGAGAGGGGAAGGGGTGTCATTCTTTGGCCTATAGAAAAAGGGAAGGTTGAGGTTGCCCTGCCATGCTTGAGAGTCACCTCTTGTTGTTCCCTTAATCCAGGCACTCATTCAGACTCAGCCATCTCATTGTTACTGAGAGTGTCCCTCCGTGGGGCAGGGCCATTCGTTACCAATTGCACGCCTGTCATCACCAGCTCTGTCCTGATAAGACTCTGTTACGTTCCCCTCGCACGAGAGGCAGATGGTGATCAAAAAACCGCGGCGTTGCCTCGAGTGTATTCTGCCAGCAGTAGGGGATGGGAACTGCTTTGTGCTGTGCTGCTGTAACCCGTAACAAATAGTTAATACAGAAACTACCCAAAAAAAGGCAGGGAGGAGCCAGGATAAGGCAAGAATCTGCACATCCAAATTCTTTACCCCTAAAGAATACCTTTAGCCCTTAAGCTGCCCACCGCATTTGTTTGTGCCATACCCTGTCTCCGTAGCTGCTGGATAACACATACCCCAATTCTGTAATCCTGCAAGCTCCTGGTGCTCTTTGTTGGGGTGGGCAGTGGGAGCTTGCCCTGGGAACATGCACAGCCTCTGTTGCACAGGGTCCCCACAGCAGCACCACTCAGTGCTGCTGTTGCCAACACCAGCTAAAAAATTGAAGGGAGCCTTTTTGGTAGAGGTTTTATCTGAAGTGCCTTGATAAGCCCACTCTGATCAGTGATTAAATAAAAGCCTAGTTGCCAGATTAGAAAAAGAGTATGAAGCAGGTGGTAAATGGTGACTTTATTTCAACTAATTAGTGGATAGAAAAGGTTGATTCTTTAATACGATTCACCACTTTTACTTTGTGGCCACTGGCAACCTTCAAGTTCTAGTTATAATCTTTATTGAGGCCTGTCATTCCTGATCACCTGCTCATTCTCTTTTTCATTTTTCACAAAGTCAGAGAAGGTGACATATCTGAGCAAGCCGGGCATAGCGAGCGCCACAGGACCCCGCAGCTGGGAGGAGCTGAGGCTTTTCCAAAACCAGGAACAGATACAGCATGGTTGCTGCAAATAGTCCTAACTTTCCTGTGTGACATTTACACAAACTTTATGTGACTATTTTATGTGCTGCTTAAAAAGAAAATGGGATAATTACCATGACACAGTAATGTGTAGTGTGCGCGCCGCCTGTGAAATCCTGTACCCATTAAACCCGCATCACCTGCACATAATCGGAATTGCAGTGCTGCTCTCTATCTTTATTTAAGCTGAACATCAGTACTGGAGCAGTTTTAATAGCGCATATTTCGCCCTGCAACAAGCCAGTTGTCCTAGTTATGAGTGTTTCAAACGTTTCATTTTGCTGTGCCCTGAGACGCGGAGCGAGCGCTGTTCCCCCTTCGGCTGCTCCAAGCTCCCAGTCCAGGCTGTGTGAGCTCTGCCGAGCAGGGCCGTGAGCCTCAGCGGTGTGCCCTCATGATCGTGCTGCTCTGCCATGCCCTGGACATGTTCCCAGAGCCACAGCACGCAGGAGGAGCAGTGTGGGGCTCCCAGGTAGGGTGGCCAGGCTTCCCTGCCAGCAGGACCCCAGCTTCACTGCCCACCTGCCCTTCAGCACCAGCTCTGGCAAGTCTTAAGCATTTAGAGACCCTGCTGAGGTCTCTGCTCAATTGGTTCCTGTGGCTGCAAATGCTTAAGCCCCTCTTAAACAGACTTACAAAGGAAATGGTGCCAGGAGCTCAGTAAACTCCGATGGGTATGGGCCAAAGAATTGTTTTATATACAAACAAACACTAACTCTGGAAGGGAAATAACATCAAGCTTCCTGAGGCAGCTTGAGGCGCCAACTGAGGATCGTGGAATTTATATCTTGTCTGGTGCCAGAAGTTTTAGGGATGAATATTACTAAAATTCAGTCAATAACTCTTGTCAAAGTGAGTGCTTCTGTCTGCTGGTACACTGGCCCAGCAGCAGCCAAGCATCCCCAGCCTTGCTGAGCTCTGGCAAGACTAATGTGGAAAGAATCCAGAGTCCAGTCATCTTAAATCCAGTGGATAAAAACCTAAGAAGTCCTTGAATGCTAATCCTTAATGATGTAATTTTTGCTTTCTGTTGTAACCCCCTGTGCGTTAGTGCCAGGAAGGAATTTGTGTGTGCAGAACAACCCGTGCTGACGGGGTTTGGCAGCGCCATGGGGCATCATTGCTTCAGAGTCACCTACCTGGGCTTCTCCTCTCAGGGAACTGTCCCAGCCAGCTGAGGCAGCTAGTGTCTAACAACATGATTTCTTAAAAAACAGGCCCGGTTTGCCCTACCTAATCTGTTTAAAATGAGTAACAATTCTGTGATAGCAGCAATGTCATAAATGCAACTTTCTGGCTGACCTTGGTTTTGTGCCTCTGGTAGGGTTTTTGCTTTGCACTTTGTGGCGGTCTCATAAGAATCCCTAATGCTTTAATATATAAATATTCCTTAAAACAAAGGGCCCTTTAATAATGAGGAAGAACCATATTTATGGCTGCAAGTGGCATTTAGGAGCAGAGTGACTACTAAAATACTTGGCTTGGTTGCAAAATCTAAACAACTTTGAGGACATTAGGAGTTCAGTTTAAAATGGAGAAAGATACCATGATTTCTTATTTTGAAGTGCTGATGTTTCCCATATGTTCTTCAGTGAATATGAGCTTGAAATCAGCTTCACTTTGACACTGGAAGTTTGCCCGAGAATGGTTTAGCAGCGATCAGCAATATCCATGGCGTTTCACAGACCTTGATGAAGGACAGAAATTAAAAAAAAAAAAAAAAAAAAAAGAAGAAAAACACCATTTCAAATGATCTGTCTTGGAGTTTAAAAGCAGCCTGTTGTGGGATAATGTCAAAGGAATGCAGAGGAAACCTGAGATCTGATTGCTGCAGTCAAGCTAAGTGCATTGCTGAAAACACGTAGTTGATCTTCAGCTGTGCCAGTGCCCAGTGGAGCCGCTGCAGGCTCCTCTGGTTGATGGCGGGTGCAGCCCTAGGGGTGTGAGGGCCTGAAGGCTGCCTTCAACAAAAATCTGTCCTACTTGCCGCCTAAGCCTGGAACTAGCTTAATCCTACACGACTTTATGTTTTAGTTATAAGTTTTGCAAAGCCCCTGCAGGTCCCTTTCTGTGCATGCACACAGGGGCTGGCTTGAGGCTCAGTAACCTCACCCTGATGAGGATCCAGCCTGGAAGTTCTTCCTCTCCATTAGCCCTGGGGGTCTCTTTGCTGAGCACTCCTAGCATGCACCGCCAAATGCAGTGGGGCTTGTGGCACTGGGGATCAAGCAGAGGGAGCTTCGCTGCGAGGGAGCCAGGTGTAGGGTGGCAGGTGTGTGTTCAGCCTCTGGGTTGTCGGGGATGATCACTCCAGGGCAGCCCAGTCCCTCTGGGCAGGGATCTCTGGGTAGTGCGGCAGCCGGTGCCCTCTGAGGGAGGATCTGGGGGATCCATAGCTGCCGGCCCTGCTTGGGCAGCTGCCGGGGAAGCTGCAGGCAGCCTGGGGAAAACGCACGACATTGCCCAATTAAGCTCCCAATCCTGCTCTGCTAATTTGTTGGGAAGGGAGTCCTGAGGCTGTGGAGGGAGGAGCTCTCCTTACTAAGGCTTACCAACTGAAATAGCACTGGAATCAAAGGGGCTGCCCTTTCTCCCTGGCTGAGCTAAGGGAAAAGCAGTACCAGGTAAAAGGTTTGGAGCCATTTTCCTCCCAAAGTTGGATACCTGATCATCGCTGGCCATGCACCCTTACTGGAAGGCTGCTACTGTCTGTGCAGGCCTCAGGTGGAAGAGCTGCACTCCAGCTCCTCTTGCGTGCCACTAGAGAAGTAAACCAAGCAGCTCGTGGGTGTCACAAAAATTATGCAGCTTTCGAACCTTTGTTTTCTTGAACACCAGACATTCTCCATGCTTCTTCTCCTTTCTATACAATATTTTAATGATTTAAAAGAGCAACCCATAGTGAACTTCTGGGGAGAGCATGGCCAGTGGTTAGTGGCAGTTCCAAATGTGGTAAAGATGCTGCCTCTTACTGACAGGGTGCTTTGCTTTATAATATTAATTTTTTCTAATGATCCTGAGCAATACATTGGCTACTACATAAAACCTAGCAACCAGCAGCCTTTTAAGATGATATATATTATGGGGAATTTGTGGTCACTGAGGAATTCATGTGCTGTCTGTTTGTATTTGTGCCTCTCTTGGTCATTGATTTAAGTAATTTCAAGAACTTACTCTAATTTGGGGATAAGGCAACAATGTGAGACATGCTTGTCGAACCACACAAGGTTTCAGTGTATACTCAGAATGTGAGATAAGATTGTTGCTGAGTAGAAGATAGTTGAATATCCATCTGCAGAAATACACCCTGTCAAGTCTCTTACCAAGGAACTGAAGAATTGAATAAAAGCTTCCCTATGGGTGTCTTACAGACCGTGTTCTCCTCATTCTCCTCCCTGCTTATTTGAAGCACTGTTGGCAGGCAAGGATAAAAGTGACCCAGACTGGTCAGCTGCCATGTGCTAGAGCCTTTGACTCAGAGCCTTGGCAGCTATAGGAGTAATCAAATTCTCACAGTGCTCTCTTATATTTATGTAAATCTTTTTTGTTGTATCTTTAAAACCAAGGATGATGGGAAATAAATACAGTCAAGCCCTGAAAAAACACAGCTGTAGTCTTAGCTCAGCTAGTCAGCCTGACTTCGGCAGGGTTTTAGTTCAGTTTAGTTTAGGGATAAGCTCTCTCCCACCTCTTGATTATTTTAAACATTAAGCATTGATATATACAACAGAAATATGTCAACATGATGGACGTCTTTTTTATTTGGTCCTTAACACCGTGTTCATTAATTGCAGCTGTACAAATGATCCTGTGCCACACAGAGTCTATCCTGGGACACATCCTGGGTTTGCTCTGGGAGGTGGAAGTGTTCACACACACTCCCTCTCTCTGGCCACACTGCCACCTCCGCTGTGACAGCGCTCTTGACGCTGCCCTTACCCCAGAGGCATTTACTAACAAAATGTAGAGCATCCTCGGTGTTTTATTCATGTGTTTTGCATTCCTCCGTGTCCAGTTAGAGGTGCGAATCCCCATCCTCCCCTCGAAGGCTCTTTCATCTGGGGTCAGCACTGGGTGGCTGTCGGCATACAGGCGAGCTTGCCAAAGCCAACACTGCCTGGGCGTGCGCAGGAATGAACGACACTGTCAGCAGCTTTGCACCGGGCAGGCAGGGCCTGCCACCGCTGGGGCTCCGCAGGGGGAAGCGCCAGAGCCTGGAGGAAGGCTGGGAGCCAACAGGCTGGTGAGGAGGTTTGGTGTTACAGCACACAGAAGTGACAGCCACTATAAAAGAAGGAAAGCTGGGCCAACCCCTCAGGCCCCTGGCCAGGCTGCCAGTAGTCCTGTGTGCTGCCATTTGGAGGTGCAACGTTTAAAATTCCACTGGGTGTGAGCTCCCAGGCTGACAAAGCGAGCAGTGTCCCAAGGAGACACTACCTGCAGCTGCTGGGGAGATGGAGGGCTTTGTCCCCATAGCAGTGTTTGCCTGTCTGCTCTCCCAGAAGAGGGGAAGGCACCCCAAAAATCTGCCTCTTTGGCAGCTCGCAGCTGTCCACACTCACTCCCACAAGGTACCACAGACCAACACTGTCCTTGCCAAAGACACCACCCAGGGAATTGCTGCCATGCAAAACTGATCCCCAAAATCAGTGAGACAGGTATTTGTTCAAAGAGGTGAGATGCTTTCAGGATCTTGTTGGATCAGATCAGCAGTTCATCAGATCAATCTCATTTTATTGTTGGGTGTGGGTGGCAGACTAATTAAAGACCTGTTTTTGTGGGTATCACTGTAATGCTGGTGACCTGAGTGGTAAGAGTTGCTCTGAAGTTTTGATTATTTCGTAACTAGGGGGAAATTTCTGTTCTTAGGTTTGTGTTACAAGAAATACACACAGTCAGTAGGGTATAGTTATGTTGTACCTGAGAGTTTTTGTGCTACTAGAACTGCACAAACTGGAGTTTGTTTTCAGATTGTTCTCACATGGCCAAGTACTGAAGTTCCAGAGTCATTCACCGCACCGAGAAAATGCAACAAACCTCTCATGGATTGAGTTCTTCAGATTCCATTTTTCTTTTTTTCCCCACAGATCCTCAGAATTTGCACAAGATACACACCGGAACAAGACACCATGACCTTTTCAGATGGCCTTACCCTAAACCGAACTCAGATGCACAATGCCGGATTTGGCCCACTGACTGATCTCGTGTTCACATTTGCCAACCAGCTCCTGCCTTTGGAAATGGATGATACAGAAACAGGTCTCCTTAGTGCCATCTGCCTAATCTGCGGAGGTACCGTACAGCATGAACTGTGACGCGTTTCAGAAGGACAGACCTGATAATGTCTTAATTTATGTTCTACTTGTTTTGCTTTCCTTCACTGACACACATAAATATATATATATATTTGTAACATTATGATATGTATTATATAAACTATTTACTGCTAAGGGTTTGTTTTCCACTGGTGGTAGTTACTGGTTTTATTACTGATAATTTCAAAAAAAATTAATGGAATCATTCTGTCAAGAAACCAGTCCTATTGTTTGCCTGACAAGGGGCATTGAGATACCCCACAGAATGGTTGGAGTTGGAAGGGACCTCTGGAGATCACCTGGTCCTGCTGCGTTTTTGCTAAGCAGTGTATGGGTATCTGCATGAATGAGCTTTCTTACAGCAAGATGCCCGATTACACAGCTTTTACTCATAAATATAATTGTGTCCATCTGCATTGGTTACAGTCACATGGAAGTCGTTGGTGATAATTTCAGCAAAAAAATGTGTTATACTTCCAAACTGGGGCTGAAGGCAACTTGAAAGGGTGATTGTCAAGTAAAATCATGGGTTTAAAATACAAAAAGCGAAGTCTCAGATAATTTCCAAAATCTTCTGTAAATTTCTGTTAGTTTAATTTTACTTGGTCTCTTTCCTCCTTGGCAAAATCTGGATTAGCAATAGAAACACACCGTGTTTAGCTGGGCCATTTTGTTGAATGGATGCTACTAGTGAATGTTTGAAAAACAAGAGTCAGTCTTTGTTGGCAGTGGCCCTTTAGTTCAAAATCGTTCCGATTTTATGTGTGTCTAACCCTAACCCATTAAAAGCACTGATGGGCTCCTAGATGTCATTGATATGTGACTGGTGGATCCTGGTGTAGAGCGGGGTGGCATTTGTTGTCACTCAAGCCAGCACTGCCATCTGCTGATTCCTGATGGTAACTCACTTTACTGTAGCAGAGGTAACAAAAAATAGCTGAAATCTCTATGTGTACCTGGGTAGCCTATCAGTGACACATATAAAATTAATTCCAAAATATCGTTTGCAGCAAGGCGTTTTCCCCTTGGGGAGGGAGGTACAAGAGCAAACTGGTAATTATTGACCACCCAAATGACAAATCTTTCCAGTCACCAAGGAAAAAAAAAAAAATCCAAGTTTCAGAAAGCTGTGGTTTATCCTTTTCCTATGGAATGCACACTATAGAGTGTGGGTTGTTTAATGGAGAACAAAATTCATGGAGTTCTAATCAAGAACATGGAGGAGCTTCTGTGATTTTGGACTATTAAAAACAAATATTTAAAATCATTTGAGTGATATGATACTTTTCTACAGATCGCCAGGACCTTGAAGAACCAATGAAAGTGGATAAGCTTCAGGAACCCTTGCTTGAAGCACTGAAAATTTATATCCGAAAGAGACGACCCAACAAGCCTCATATGTTCCCAAAGATCTTAATGAAAATCACGGATCTTCGAAGCATCAGTGCAAAAGGTACAGTGCCTCCCAATAACTCAGCAGGAGTGGCAGTGCTGCATTTCAGAGGACCTGGCCTAGACACCTGGCTTGTTATTTCTCTAACACATCTAAGAAAGGTCCTTATGACCTTCCTCTTCCCAGGTTTACATAATTCCTGCCTTGAAGTTGGTTTTGCTTTAAACATACACCGTGCTCCATTCTCCATGCAACTGACAGTGAAAAAGATATTGTAGGTGCAAGTGGCTTAGAAAATCATTAGCATGAAGTCTTTGTTAATCATTTTAGGACAAGATAAAACCTTTGCTAATGTTTACAAGGAGGTTCAGATCAACATGTGCTTTGTATCACCAATGGCTTTTAAAAAACAGTCTGGTTACAGACTGCAGAAAACACTTGCGCAACCAAAATTCCCCTGAACTGTGGTCTGAAGTACTGGAGATTTAGAACTGATTTGATCCAGCATTTTGGAAATTCATCCCCTCTATTCCAAACTCACCATGCCTAAACAAGCATCAGTTTTAACATTCTCTGTAGTCTTGTATGTGCTGTATTGATCCTGTTAAAAGTCTGACACAGTCTAAACGCTGTCACACACATTATTTAAAGCACAGGTGTAGCTGAATGCCTTCATTTGATCAGAACAGGTTCCCCAATGCACCAGTCTGAAAGCAGAGAGTCTAAAGTGCAACAATTCTTATTCTTATGGTGTCTGATGCAGTTACACCTTCTTACTCTGCTTACTCAGCAACAGATTTGCTACCCCTAGATAAGCAGGCAGACAAGCTTATATGTGCAGGTAGCTGTGTAGGCTGGATTTATGCTTTTGGGAAGATGACTGATTTCATTTGACATGGTTTAGGGGAAGACTTAGGGGAAAAAAAAAAACCCCAGTAGTTAACTCACCCAACTAAATACACTTGTCTTAAATTTAAACCTTAACTGCTCCACTTTAAACAATATAAATCCAAGTTAAAAGATTAAGTTGTAGGTATCTTTATAAAAAGAAATGAGCGATTTAACTGGATTGATTAGAACCAAAAGAAGTAACTTGGAAGGGAAACACCAGAGCTGGAAGCAAAAGTATCCTAAGAAAGAGCCAATTACCAGGTTATCTAAAGCTTGCAGTTTACCCTCAAGTAAAGCAAGCTCCATCCAACTGAATCTACAAAATAAACTTAGAGCAGTATTGAGCTGTAAAAGCATTTAGGGGAGCCCTTTTATTCTGCTGTTCATGTTTGTGGGAATTTCATTTCCACTTCCCTGATTCTTTACCAGAGCCTTCCCGCTCCTCAAACACAACTCCTGTCTCTTTAAACTGAATTCACAAGAAAGGCTTCTTTTCATTCTGACATATGTATTTAACTTTAATTATATCGTTAATGTTTCATAGTAGAACTCAATCATACCAAAGGATGGTGGTGTCCTGGAGGGGTGGGGATGTCTTGAGTTTCATTTGAAAAGATGTACATTAGACGATAATGACTTTGGATGGTACCTGATCCCTGAAAGCAATCACCAAAGAAAGCGTGAATCTGAAACACTGAGAGTGTCTCCTCTGGCATTAGAGGTATTGTAACTAAAATGTGAAAGTGTTTGTGGGATTGAAGCAAGGCAGCTCTGAGTTCTTCTCATCTTCTGAGTTCTCTTATCCCCTGATTAAATCGGAAGTTTGCAAAACCTGAAAAATTTCTCTGGCTCTGCACTGAATGACCACACAAACGCTTCACTGCACCAGACATAACAGTGAAAAGCAGAAGTTTAACATGGCTGAATTCAGTTCATCAGCACAACTCTGACTGACTACAGCTGGTTTTCAAAGAAGCTCTCAGCATCATTCTGCATTAATATCTTTCCCATTACAGTTATTTAAGAGACTTTTAAATCAGCATTCACTTGGAAAGTCAATCATTGCCATTGTGGATGATTTTTTTGATGCTCCTCATGTAAGGCATAAACACTCAAATGCTCCTTTCCAGTCTGGAGTGAGCAGTGTGCTCTCCAGCATCTCCACTGCAGCAGCATGGATAAGCAGAGTATTTCCAAAGGATTGCTCTTCTGGAATGGTTCGTCAATAACCAAACTATTTTCTCTGTAATTTTTTTTGGTTCTTTTTGTTGGTTAAAAAACACAGGTTCCTCTTCCATTGGACTCCAGTTTTAAGACGATCAGGAATCCTTAGCAACACAAATGCTGAGGTTTATGGCAATAAATTGCTTGATGCACAATTCCCTCAGCGCTGCCTGCCCAGTGTCTGGCAGGGTCTTGGCTGCTGTGTCCCTGCCTGCTGACCACACACCGAAACTTTGTGTTGGGCTTTCTTTCCTCCCTAAACCAGTTGTTGTTGGCTCCCAGTCTGAGTGGTCATGATTGATGCAGTAATTTTGTTTAATTCTGCGTGCACTCACCTGCAGAGCCCCCTCTGCATATAAATGCCTGTTACACATGACAAGCCCAGCACGAGCAGCCTCAGCCAAAGCAGAGCTGAGCAGTGCTCGGGGCTCCTGCACACTTTGGTGGCTCATTAGCACAAGACCAAGATGCCTGAAGAACACAGAAGACAGCCTCCCCCCAAAAAGTACCCTTTTGCCTGAATGCATTCTTTTATAAAGGATTGTTTGTTAAATTCTGCATCTTATTTCACAGTTTTCTCTATAGGAAAGAAATGTTTTTGACTTAGATCACTGCAGTTCTCTTGCAGGATTCACACCTATTTACCATAGTGAGAATTTTTGTCATTCTCCCCAGATCCAGTACAGAATAAAGATTGAATGTTACTCCAGTTTATAAAGACATCTACATGACCACAGCCTAATTTAATTTTTCAGTATAATTTAGTGCCATTTTGGTTCCTTCTTTGAAAATAGGCAGCTCATCCCATTTACCTGTATTGAAGTATCAGTTGCTATGTCATAGGTTTGAATTTGTTAAGGAGCACACACCTCACTCCTTTCTCTGGAACTGCATGAAGCAGTTCACTCACACACGTTTGTATGCAAGAGATACCAAACCCATGAACAAAATACACCCTGAAATTACTACTGTAATGCTAACAGAAAATTGTGTGACTCATGCTCATAGAAAGGATTTTGTGTTTTCTTTTTAAAGGTGCAGAACGTGTCATTACACTGAAAATGGAAATTCCTGGATCCATGCCACCTCTTATTCAGGAAATGTTGGAGAACTCTGAAGGACATGAACCACTGACACCAACCTCAAATGGAAATACTGCAGAACACAGTCCCAGTATCTCACCTAGTTCAGTGGATAACAGCAGTGTCAGTCAATCCCCTATGGTGGAATAAGACATTTTCCAGCTACTTCAGACATTCCTATTACCTTATGTACAGGGATGAAAAGCAAGAAAAACATTTTTACTGCTGCTTAGTTTCTGGACTTAATATATATCTATATATGTATATATATATAGATAAACTCAACAAGGACCAAGAAATTTTCATATGTATCGATATATACTCCTTGCTGTTTAAACTCTTAAAACTAGAAAATGCAAACTTTTGAAACTTTAAATCAGCCATTTCATGCAAAAAAAAAATAGCTAAGCTTCTGTTTTCTTCTCTGAACATTCAATATTGCATGGTGACAAGACAGATCTCAGTCTTCAAAATCTGGTTGCATTTCTGATGACTTTGTACATACAAATGTATGGCTGTACTCTCCATACTGGATGTTTGGTGCTTTCCTTTTGTCTCTCATACCTAAAACGATCAAGACACCAACCACAGGACATGGACTACATCCAGAGAAGGAAGTTGAAAGGACCGTCTGATTTAGTTGAAATAAGAAAACTTGTCCTTGCTGCCCTCAGTTTGCATCTCCTTCCTTGTAAAAAGTATACAAAACGTCACTGCCCCAGCAGAAGAGGTATCGGTATCAGCATTAACTGCCAGATCAGTTATTCAGATGTCATTTGTTCCACTGTTAATGTCACTTTAAATTTTAAAGAAGTGGTTTCTTAGCTGGCTGGTGACCTAGCTCCACAATTACCTGCTCCATTTCGACAGCAATGCTATAGCCTCCAAGGCAGAAACACTTTTCAGTGTTACCATGTTTTTGTTTACTTGTTCACAAGCCATTAGGGAAACTTCATGGGATGATAACCAGCAGACTTACTTAGAGGTTTTGAATCACTGAGTCCAGGGTATTTCCTTAAGAATCAACTGCCAGGAATCAGCTGGGTTATCCAGCCTTCCAGGTGCTAAGGAAGTACAGCTAGGACTTCCAGAAACACAAGGAGTGAATCTGCCTTCTTGGCCTTGTTAAATCACCATGAAGCAGAGTGAAAACTGTGGTAGAATGGTTAACAGATTTAAAGTGTCAGTTTCTTAGGTTTCATTTAAAGCACTAGTGGAATTTTTTTTTATATATTCTAGCAAGTCTGTGATGTACTTTCACTGGCTCTGTTTGTACATTGAGATTGTTTAACAATGCTTTCTATGTTCATATACTGTTTACCTTTTTCCATGGAGTCTCCTGGCAAAGAATAAAATATATTTATTTTAAAAATCGTGTAGAAGTAGTCGCTCTAGCCCAAATTTTATGCGCACACACACACAGTAGTTTTCCATTTTTTTAATGTTTAAACTTCATTTCAAAAAGCAGGTTTGCTGTTTGCAACCATGACAATTAAAATGTGCTTTAGCACAGCTGTCTAGAACATCTCTACAAGCCAGTCAGACAAATACATGACATTTCAATGAGTAAAAAAGAGCATAAAACTGTAGGTGTAAGAACAAAATGTTAAAATGCCTACACACAATAATAAAAACCATCAATTACATTATCACATAAAATAAGTCAAATGTACAAAAGTTTGCGACAGAGGGGACAAAAGGACAACACAAGATACTTGTTGGAAAACATTTTTGTGCTCTTTGGGCACTTAATTAAACATATCAAAATCATCATCTTCATCAGACTCTGCAAAATATTTAACTTCTTTTCTAGCCCGGCCTGTCCGTGGCTTTGGGGCAGTTTCGGAGGCAAAGCCTGACTGGAAGATTTCCACATCAGAATCCTGGTCAAAAGCGGCCTTCTTGGATTTCTTTAGAAAAGAAAGGACAAATGAGTTGTGATGCTCTGTACATTTTCCATTTTAATACTCAGAATTGAAAAAAAACCTGAACGTCTCTAGCATCCGATTTCTAATGACGACAAAGCCCCCATTACCGTATTAGTAACTTACAATAAGAACTTGTAAAGTAATCCGTGAGGTTCTTTTTACAAGGAGAAGAGAGCATAGATGGAACTGACCTTGCTTGGTGTGGACTTGGGTGTTTTCTTCCCAGGGTTGTATTCGCCTTCATTTTCTGAACCAGACGCTTTCCTTTTCTTTGCCCCTCTGCCTTTTCCTAGGTGAGAGATTACGAGTTAACTTTGTTTTTCCTTTTTTTTTTTTTTTGTTAATAAACTCCAGACTTCATCAAACTGAAAAACCCCCTAGTGAAATTACTTTAGTATGTCTGCATGTTAAGTTCAAACCCAGTTTACTACTCAACCTTCTTCACAACAGCTGTATAATACAGTATTTTTCATTTTCTCAGTTTTAAATCTTTTCTACTTCTTCCACAGTCATTCACCCTGACAGCTCAAGCTGCCAGTTCAAGACAGGGACAAACTTCATGAGATAAGATAACTTCTACACTGCTGAAGAACTGCAAGTCCTTGGTCACCTTCTGCAGTGATTACACAGCATTAACTCACCTTTACTATTTAGTAAATTTACTGTTGACCTCAACCATCAATACTGGCGCATCCTTTACAGACTCCTCCAATTACACTGCTTGCTGTGCTGGGCTGTGAGGACTCGGAGAACTGGGATATCAGAAACTGGGTTTAAAAACCCAGAAATTGCTACTTACTGCAGTTACTACCAGAAATTTTACTGGCTTAGAGAGAGTTGAGATCAAAGAAAATAAGTAGTACCCAGCAGAATGGAAGAGGGTGTGTGGGGGGTGCAGGTGTTAAGTACATTCCCAACAGTGGGGGTCAGATAAAAAGTTCCCGCACTGTTTGCCAAGAAGTCACTGTAAATACACCGTGTTTGTCACAGGACAGGCTCGTGGCTGAGTAACCTACCAGTGCTCAATGTGCTAAAACTCAGAGTGGTTCTTACAATAACTGTGAGCCCTGTGCTACACAGAGCCCAGGTGTGACTCCTACCTTTGGGTGCTGCCGTCTTCTTTGGAATGCCGAATTCTGAATCTGAGTCAGAGTTTACAGTTTCCACCTTCTTGGCCTTGGGGGCTCTTTTAGGCTTAGGGGGCGCATCTAGTTTTGCTGTTGGAAGTTAAGAGATACTAAACGTGTTAAATTCACACAGTGGTTGGACGTATTAAATTGTATTAGATGCTCCAAATACAGTATAAATGGCAGACATTAAAAAACAAGATGAGTGATTTCTGCACTTAGGGAAAACATACTTCAGGTTTTATGCTAGAACTGTGTGGAATAAACAGGTTTCCTGTGTCCTGCTCTGAGATGGATAGGTGCACCCAGTAAATTTCAGGGTCCTTGACTGAATACTGTTTCATCGTTTTGGGTACAAAACAGGTTACTAGTAGCTAGAGCAGCAACAGAAGCTGTCCAGGTTGGATACTTTGAACGTGTCTGGATACATTACAGTGTTTACAAATCCAGCTGCTTGTGACATTTTTGCCTTCAGGGTGGTAGGACTGCGGAACAGCTTTCCCCAGGATTACTGCAGGAGTTTGGGAGGCAGTGCCTCTGTCTCTGTGACATTGCTTTCTGTCAACCTCAGTGAAAAGGAACTTTGGAAAAAGCAGAAAGGAGAGGAAGGGAACATTCTGCATTTCCTAGAGAATATCAATCAGTGCTACAAAACTAATCTGGCTGTCTTTAAAAGATGGTCATTGGAATATTCACACAGTGGGTGTCAAGGGTGGAATCATGGAACCATTCAGGTCAGAAAAGACCCTTAAGATCATCAGATCATATGTTCTATAGGCTTACAGATGAGTGAGTCTTGCAGAAATCTCAGATACACACCTGACCTACCCTCTATCAGCCACAAATGCCTCCAACAGACACGTGTACAAGCACTCCAGATACCAGGAATGTGGATGTTTGTGAGAACTCAATTTTCATTTACGGGATCACTAGGGCAATGTGTTTGGAGAACAAGACAGTGTCTCCACAAGCGTTTTGGCTACGATGCCTTGAACTGCTACCACTGCAGGGTCACTGCAGAAAGAGAGGTACGACACACTGCCACAGACACTGGATTTGTTCTCCACTTGAAACAGAGCCTATGCAGTTTGCCTGCAGAACACCAAGTCCAAGGGACAGCAAACCTCTTAGTTGTTACCTGGTGGCTAAAGGAATAGTGTCCTGAACACTCACTTCCCTCTGCACTAAACCCAGGGGGATTCTCATCTGCTACCATGAATTACATCCCTAATGGCTGCACAAGTGTGAAGGGTCTCTTGACAGCAAATCAGCTCAGCTGAGCTCTCCATTAGGTACCATGACAGGAAACAGTCTGCAGCACAATCCATGTACACAGGGCTCTCAAGAAGCCCGAGTTTTTGGTAGGAAGTCCAGGTATGGTATCAGCCCTGCAGGCGATGCAAAGAGTACATCTCACTGCCAGAATCTCAGCAGCTGGGCTGTTCAAGGAGAGCAGCTGCTTGTCATCAAGAGTAAGGCTGCTCTTCAGATTTCCCTCAGGCTTTACTATAAAGCCCTAGAACCACAGACAGCTCAAACAGTCATGGAAAAGTTCAGCTGTCTCTTGATCCTCTATAGTGAACACCAGAGGTTCAAGAGATTTCATGCCAAATTGATCGGAGTCTGAAGTCACAGAAAATCAAACAACTCTGGAGCAATCGTTTCAGCCACACACAGTCAGCACTCCCAGTGCGAGGGTGAGCGGATGGAATATTACATTACCAGAAAATGGGTTCTGAGAAGGCTGCTGCCAAGTCCACAACGATGCACTTAGAATCAAAGAGACTAGGAAAAGGTTACGAGATGACCAACAAACTAAACCTTCTGGGTTATCACTGGACTGTCCAACTGTGATCATGAAAGTGTGGTCATGTCTGATCTGGGCAGAAGAGATGAAAACTGGTGAAAGCAACCTGACATGTTGCCATGCACTGAGAGGGAGACTGTCCCTAAGACTACTCTGAACGCAAAAATTTAACTCTTACTTGAAAGAGAGCCTGTTTATACCTATTTTGTGTGTGTAGGTTAATCAGAAACTCAGAAACAGATCACAGCTGTATGTTAAGGTTTCAGCTTAGGCTAGTGACAACTCACCATATCCAGACCCTCAAAAAACAGAGAGGGAGAAAGACTGAATGTTAAATTGCATCCATGTCTGGCTACTGCATACAGAGTCCTCTCTTGCATTTGCTGCAGTACGGAAGTTTAATATAAAAGACTACGCTATTAGAGATCAGCTATTCCTGTAAACAATCTTTATTTACTATACTACAGAACTCTACCAGCAGCTGGAAGTGTTTGAGAAGTATTCAGGCTTTCACTGATTTGAACTGTTAACAAATTAGATTAGACAAAATGCATCAAGAAATAGATTAGAAATAGGGAGGCAATGGGGGAAAGGGTGAAAAGATGCTGCAGTTCACTGGTGCCTAATAGAGAACACAAGAGTGTAAGTTAACTATTGTAACTGGCTGCTTTCTTGTCAATTTCCTTGAGGTACCTTTTTTTAGAGAAGAATTAATATAGTTGGTCAAAAGAAGTTTTAAAAAACAAAGGCCACAGGATCACAGGAAAAAAATGCTGCAAGATGCCAGTTCTAAAAGCTGACTAATAATTGACAGAATTTATACCTCTGAAGTCTGAGGAGAGCCTCTCATCCTCTGTTTCAAGAGGAAAAAGTGATAGCCTCCTGAATGACAGAGTTCATTTTCTTCATAGTAGGTAGTATCAGACTGTGTTTTGTACTTGGGCTGGAGACCGTGGTGACAACACAGGGATATTTTGTTGCTGCTGACACAGAGTTTCTGCTTCTCACACCAGCAAGGGGCTGGGGGTGCAGGAGGAGTTGTGAGGGGACACAGTTGGGACAGCTGCCTCCCACTGACCCAGGGGATATTCCACACCTCCTGGTGTCATGCTCCACTTCCCTCCACTCTCTGAAGCTAAAAACCTCCCCTTAGTTACACTAAATGAAGGCTGAACACCACCTCCAGATGTGAAAAGTATTGACACTACAAAGTAGCCAGTAGAAAGAAACAAATTAATATTATTAAGGAGCTGCAGAAAGGTCACACCCTATTGCTGAACTTCACAGGGTTCAAAATAAATGAAAGCAGATCCCACCCTGAAGCCCGAAGAGACAATGCAAAGGTGAAGAAGATGACTTTTAAATGAAAGGATTGGCTTCCAGGCCAATTCCATACATACCCTTTTTAGCAGCTACTGTTTTACTTGGAATTTTCTCTGTTTGTTTTGGGGCAAAAGATGATGAGAAAACAGGAGCAGAATCCTCATCATCACTGTCCAATTTTGTTGTATCTACAATCACAGAGCAAGTTTAGAATAAGATTCATTCACGGCATACAGTAATTACATCAGTATGAACTACAGGAAAAATTCATCTCAAGTATGTGTTTGTGATGCTACAGCTACAGATGTACTGCAACTTCCTTACCTATGATACAAGCTCTGTTCCTCTAAAGATCAGAACTTCCTGCACTTTTTCCCTTTATAAATGTGGACATCCTTCTCCTGTAACTACTGTGTGAAGTTTGTGTGTACCCCTTCCCAAAATATTCCATTAATAGTTGCTATAAAAATTAAACAGAACTGTGAAAACAAGCTCACCATCATCTGTCTTCTGAGAGTAAGATGGAAAAGAGAAGATGTTCCCAAAATCTTGATTTTTCTTGGTTTGAGATGTTTTTCTGCTTACAAGCAAAAAAAAAAAAAACAAAGAATGATATGAGTTACATTAAGCACATACTGAAGTACATGGACATTGTAATATTCATGTAAGATTCAAATCCTGTTTTAACATCTCCAGCATTTTTGTATCTGCTTTCAGCAGCCAAACCCCTAAAACTGACATCCAGTCAAGAACTTCAGGCATTTAAAATTAACAGAATTACATTTTTTACAATAGTTCTCTATACCAAACTGGCACAAGACAGAAAACAGAGAATCTTTTAAAAAGTAGTTTAACAGATAATATTACAGGCAGTGTATCATAACTATTTTTATATATTATTATTTTTTTAAATCATGGGTCACCCCTGCATAGGTCAGTTGCAAGGCTTTGATAACACACACTTTAATTCCTCCATATTTTATTTTTCACAGTACATGTAGAGTATTAAGAGGTTGATGTTTCTCAGTTTTGTTCACACTTCTGCATTGAAAAAATTATTTATAAAGAAATCCTGCTGAGTTACAGTACTTACTCTGGAGATGGCTTTGATTTGGCTGGGGAGAAGTCATACTCATCTTTTTCTAAACTGTCTGAGGGAACAAACTCATCCTCTCTGTCATTTGTAACTGGAGAGGCTTTTACTTTGAGCTCATCCAAATCATTGTTATTGTTGGCATCATCATCATCATCGGCATCATCTTCTTCTTCTGAGAAGTCAAAAGTGTACTTGGGCCTCTCAGCTGAGAAAATCAAACACGTACACATTTCAGGATAGTTGTTTATGTTAAATAATACAGATACAAATCAAAGTGGGAGTCAGTGAACAATCCCTGCCTCAGAGTACACAAGACAAAAGAGTGGTGGATAATACATTTGTTTCAGCCTGGAAGAATAAAGGGCTGAAAGAATAAAGAATAATTTAGATGTTAGCAAACATCCAACACCTCTTGTGGCTTGCTCAGACACCTTCAGCTAAGGGCATTATGGAGACATTGTGCAGCACTGTTTTTAAGGAATGAGAATCCTTCACTTCCAATTCTTCCTAATTTTCCAGAAACTCTGTGGGGGTTTTTAAACCATCAAATACTTACACATTTTCCAAACTTTCAGTCTAGATTTTCATGGAGTGTTAAGAATTTTTTTGATAATTTTTTACTTGTCTTTTAGGCCTTATTTGGCAGTATAATTGTATTAGAGTATTTTTTTCGTTTGTAATAATATTATCTTGTCTGTTTCTTGTATAATTCACAAGTATAGTATATGTATAGTTTTGTGAGTAACTTCAATTCTAGTGTTTAGAATAGGGGAAAAGATTTCTGATCTAATTTACAAAATCGTTCATATCAACCCTTAAATTCCCAATCTTGACATTAAGAGTGTTCTTCACACAGTGAAGAAAATGTAATGCAAGCTATCTGTAGGAAATAAAGTCCTAAAGAAAGGCTGTGGTCAAAGGAAAATGTGGATACGTAGTTGAAACTTTCAGTCACAGTACACAATTCTCAAAACCTTGAGTACCTGCAGCTCTCCTAAGCAGAGAGTCTCTTGGAATAATCACAGGCTCACTTTCTTCTAAATCACTTTCAGACTTGGATTCATCGTCTGACCATGGGTTTCGTTTCTTCACTTTTTTTGCACTGGATTTTGCAGATGATGGTGTCCTTCTTACCCTGGCACCTGCCAGAAGTAAAAGCATTTACTACAGTCAGGGTAAAAAATATTTTCATCTTTTTTAACTGTTTATGATGCACAAATCTAGCATAAATTTTATTCTTTAAAAGTTCTCCTTTAACTGTTGCAAATTTCCTTCTCCTCCCTGAAGAAAGATTTAACATGAAATTATTTCACACAGAACCTGACTGGTAGCTGCCAAAGGAATTTGTTTTATGACTGAAAAACATAAGAGTCTCTAACTTGAAATTTTATCTCCTTTGCCATCAAACTTGCATTTCTTTAAAGGTTGCTAGAGTTTCCCAGAAAAAGAACATGCAGTTTTCCATTACTCAGGGAACGTGATCAGAAAACAACTATAGGAAAAACACAAGGAACGTGGGAAGCAGAGGATATCCCATTGCAGGGGGGTAAACACGTGGTCACTCAATTGCAGGGCAAGCTCAGGTCAAGCTGGGCTAATTTGCTCTGGCTCAACCCTGGCTGTGGGAGATTTGAGCTGCACGTAGACAAGTCAGTCATAACTGTACTCAGTGAATCTATTCAGGCTGGATAATCCCCTGAATAATTAAAACCAGATCTTATCTCAGAATAATTATTCGCACAACCACATTTTTTCCTTTTTTTGAAAAAATAAACCCCCTCATACTTAAACCTTCTCTTCTGCTCCAGTTTTCTTTTTTGTGGCTGCCTGCCTGTGAGTATGTACTTCCCAAACAGCAGTAACAAATTACCACTAGCAGAGGAAATGGGAAAGTGAATGTTGGTCGTCTGCCAAGCCATAGCACCCACAACTTTCTGAAAGTCAGAATGACTGAATATGTCAATAGAAAAATACATTTATTTAATCAAGTTCTACAATCTATACCATTACTCAGACTGAGGGGCTGAAGGTGAGTGCCCTGTCCTTCAATGTCAAAGAGCACACAAACTAGACATTTCAGTTTGTACAGAATTAGCCTCATTATGTAAAAATAATCTATTTTTCTACACACTAATTGGAAGATTTAGACCCCCCCAAAAAATTCGAATGTAGAAAATGTAAGATCCACCACGCCCAGGAAAGCAGCTTACACAAAGAAATTACAGCAGAGTTCTTTCAAATATTTCATTTTAGGGAAAAAAATGAGATGAAATAGTGATTATTGTGTTGTATTTCCCTTCTCAGTCTGTGTTAAAAATGAAATTCATGCCCAGTAAGTGTACACAAACAAGGTTAACTATGGCTGTGCAAGGGTCTTACCAGGCTCCTTCTTCTCTCTCTTAGGTTTAGGGGTTTTAGCTGCTGCAGCTGATGCATTCAGTGAGTCATCCCCACCACCCTCAGCTGGCACACCACCAAACTCTTCATCAAATTCCATTTTTATTGCTAGAGAATCAGTTTCACCCTAAAATTACAAAATAAAATAAATTACACCTCTACATTTCAAAATTGAACTGGAATAGTTTTGTAGGTGACAATAAGTGAATGTAGACTGGTATACTGACATTTGTTGAACAGGCTTGGAAAGAAGTTCTCTCGATAAAAACATCTGAACAATAAGCAGCCATGAGAGGCTTGCAAATGTAAAAGAAATCCAGCACAAATTTCTTATGCATCAGGTCAGCAAAACAGTGCAAAGACAGCACCAGCGACCATCTGGTGATTTGGATTTATGCTAACAGAGTAGAAAAATACACCAGTTAAATAATAAATAATTTAATTGTAGCAGTCATTTTGGTTTACCTTTTTCTTTTTCAGTAACTTCCTGCTGGCATCAGCTTTCATGGCAGATGTAATCTGTGGAACTATTCTTCTGCCAAATGGTGATGGCATGGTCTCTTCCAGCTGGAGTTTCTTCATCTTGGGTTTACCAACCTTGCCTTTTATTGGTTTGCCAACCATGCCAGCCAGAACATCTTCTCTTTCCTGTGCCTCTACTTTCTAACAAACAAGGGGGAAACTTGTTATTTTTTAATGAGGACAAAGTGGAACGTGATGATTGTTTAAGATTCAACTCCTTTTTACATGAAGCATAAGCTTCCCCTCAATTCTCACTTGAATTGGAACACACTTTTCAGTTCTGGAACACTGACCACTTAATCTTGGTAAATTCATTACCCTGTAGGGTTAAAAACTACACTTTTATTCAAGGATAAATAAATACAAACTTTTGGACACTGTTAGACTGAAAAATCTTTCTTCTATCGCGTTGCTATTTCTCAAGTACATGTCTGGCACTGTTGTAAATTTTCATTATTTAAGCATTTAACTGAAACATTTAGTTTAGTTTTGAAGTGCGACCCTTCAAAAGATTGCACCAGCCCTTTTCAGACACCATGGAAAACTGAGTCCAGCAGTTATTCACCAGTGAGACTTTATCTTTTTTCCAGAATTACTGATGAGGCAAACTAAGGGCCCCATATATAGTATTTATTGTCTACACACTTCATTCCTGGATGTACAGCTTTGAATTCGGTGATACTTTGTGCCTCGCGAAAAATTAGACCACGTAGAACTACTGTAATTATTACCATTACCAGTTACTACTCACAGGTTTTTGTGTCATCTGAAAACTTTCTCCTGGTTATTTTTCTTTTAACATCACTGACTTGGAAAAAACATTAAACTGGATAGATGCAAGAGAAAATCCCTGAGAAACACTACCAGGAACACAGATACCCAATACTGATTTCCCAGTTACCATTATACTGTTAAATGTATCTGCTTTTGATTCAAAATGTAGTATTTTTTACTTTTTCTTAAATTTTAGTAATTTTTATTAGTTACTGTTTTTAATTAAATTAATGTGGATTTCATGTTTTAGAAATACACGTAGAGTAAAACGTACTTCAAGCTCTTCCACAAAGGCTGCTAGATCTTCTTTCCAGAGATCTGAAGGAGATTTCCTTTTAAGGTCATTTAGTTCTCTCTCCTAAAACATGAAAGTAGTACAGAGAATGTAAGTTACAACGAAAGCAAATGCCACTGAAGACTGAGCATTCCCAACAGGCACATCAGCAATGACTGTGTCATTTCAGAACAAGCCTTCCATGGTGTACCAACCTTGGAATCTCTGTGCTTAATCAGCTCTTCCACCTTCTCTTTTGTGAGTGACCACAGGGACATGTTCAAGATGTAGTTGAAGTCAGGGCCAGAGGTTGCACCAGAAGCAGAGGAAGCATCATCATTTGCATTCTGAGAGTCCTCCTCTTCTGCTGCCTGAGGCAAAACATTGACCATTACCAGTGTTAGGGATCTCAGCTCTGTGCATGAACTGTAGCACTGCTCCAAAGCACCACCACAGAGTAGTAACGTGTGCCCTCACAGATTCAATAACCTCAACATCTTCTGGACCTTTCTAAAAGGCTGTGTTCCTGTGACCTCCTAGAGCTGGATTATTTAATCATTTGATTTCAGAAAACAAACTGGACCTGTGCTAGAGCCTTGTATGCTGCTGGCTGCAGATAGATATTGATGCTGTCCCACCTGTCTCACAGGGCTGAGACTTTTCCCCTTTGGGTAGTCATGGATCTCTGTTCCTTTATAAAATGAGCACGGTCCTTTGGATAAGAGCTGGTATCAAAGCCCCAAATGTACAAACTGAGGTTTGAAAGTAGATCAAAATTTCTCTAAATAACAGTCTTGTTATAAAATAGAAATCATTCCATGGAGTTAAAATACAGTAGTAAAAATACAAAACAAATGTGAAATTAAAACAAATACCTAGAGCGGTAGCAAAGACACAGAAAAGGGATGGCTGACAAAATTCAAAGCAGCTTTTCAGAGTAGTTCCATCTGCCCATAGTAATGGGGATGTAATTTTGAAATTAAACTTGTCACATCTCTCTTTTGGAACAATAAAAACAGCTTGGTTTTTAAAAAAGCAGAAATAAATACAGGTCAAGGTCATGATCACATTTACTAAAATAAATTTAAAAGTCATAGCTTTGTAATATCCATGTTTCTTTATAGAAAAGCAATTAGTAAGTCATATAGAAATAATTACATTTAGTAATTAGTTGTATGTGAGGGTAAGATCCAGGACTTTATCAACCAGTCAGAAATCAAGTTGCCAGTTTTGATTTGGGTACATTAAGAAATTCAACCCTCTGCAATCTTATTTTTCAGACTTGTATTATCTAGTTTCCTTCTAAGAACTATCCATATACAATACCAACATTATGTGACTTCTTATTTGTGTAAGTTAAATGGGTTTTTTAAAATGAAAGCCAATAAGGAGTAATGAATAATGTTCTTAAAGTGCTATGTGTGTTATAAATTAAGCTAGACTACTAGAATACAAGCAATATCATTTGTAACAGTAACAACATCAACTATATCTAGATTATTACCTTTTCCTGTGCTTCTTTCCAGGCTTTTACTGGATCAGATTCATAACCTCTCTGAACCAACATCTGAATCAAATCTCTTTTTGATCTGTTCTCTACAAGACATGCACAAACACAGAGGAAGGGAGAAAAAAAAGAAGGAAAATCAGCACTGTGAAATTAAATACCTTGCATTGCAAGTATTTTCTACTATATTTAAATAGTTTCCAGATCTGCCCCCACTGTTAAGAATTCCAACTTCTATTTACTCACCAATGGTAATTTTTCCTTGTATCTTCTCCAGGATGAAACGAGCTTGGTTGTTCAGCTTGGTGGACTCTGCACCCAGCATTCCCACGAGCCACTCCTTGCGCAAGCTATAATAATGTAATCGCAGATCAAAGAACTCCTTCAAGATGTCCTGCACAGTCTCGTACTTCTTCAAGCACCCCATGTGATCAAACAGCACCTAGAAGATACATTATATACTTGAGAGAGGCTGCGTAACTCAAACTCTGTTAGCCTTTGTGTAAGTGGTCAGTTCTGTTGCACACATGAAAGCACCCTACAAAAAGGGGCATTTTGAGGAGTGTGAACTCAAACCTCGCTGTGGAGCTACACAGCACAGAGCTGCAGGGACTTTATTTTTATTCACAAGTAGATTCAGGATGAGATTTATGGTAGCAAAATCAAACAAAAAGACAGCTATATAGAGAAATATGCCTGAATTCACTTGAATGACTAATTTTGTCTACATATTAAATCGCAAGTTCAGTAGCAACTAATGATTCACAACTATTTAATATAACAGTTGAAAAGCTTAATAATCCTTAATCATCTTTCAATTCAGCTGTGAAATCTGTCACTTTTCAGCTGTGAAAACTACCATCCTTCGAGTTCAAGCACAAAGTAAGAAATCATTTTTACTTGATGGGTTGAATCAATCCTGCCTGGCTTCTGGCATCTCCAGTTTAGACATTTATAGGTGAACTAGTCACCCTTGGTGCCCTCCATAGTCAACTGAAAGAAATAAACCCCTCTAGGGAGTAATTCATCTATCCAAAATAGCTATTTGGGAGGTGGGGGACAATGGCCAGCTCGCATAACTTTTTAAGGTGCTTACACTAGGGCAGATTAATTCCTACACAGGTACAGAAAGCAGCCCTTACAATTTATTTTGGCAGGCAGAAAATGCAGGATTCAGCTGCAAAACACTTTGTAATTTGTGAAATGTAAAACTGACAACAGATTCTCACAGTAGTTCCTACAGTAGTTTAAACATGTGAGAACACCATCACCTTGATTTGGTAGATTTGCTCTTCAAGTACAGTCTACGAAATCAGTTGAGCAAGGCCTGTTTCCTCTTCCAATTCTACGATCTTGAATTTATTTTTCACCTATTTTCACATAGCTTTTAGTGTACACAAAAATAGCAACAGTAATGATATTTGTGGTTTGTGATAATATCTGAAAGTAGCATCTGCCATTAAAAAAATAGAACAGATTTTTCATTTTCTGTAAAGCCAGGATGCTTGGAAATCTTCTGGCAGAAATTAACCTTCATTCAAATCCCTCTCAGAATAGACAGACATCTATATTTATTCATATTCTTAGTAACTTACAGCACTATTATGTCTTCAGCAGCTTAAGAACAGTGTTTGCTACACCTTACCACAGAAAATTGGATTTATGCTGGTGGAAACATCGGATCATTTAATTCCTATTAGGGGAGCAACAGTCCTGCAGAGAGTGCTATTTTGAAAATGTAACTTGTCTCAAGTTTAAAACTCAAATCTTACTATAATATGGCAGAAAGTTATTTGTATGATCTACTTTACATTAAGCACTTTTGGTTAGCTGCACAGGAAATTTTCAATTACAGGAAGGCAACCACCCCAGGACTGTCTTATTTGAAAGACTCCTCAGGACTCAAATAGATTTGTTCATTCATAATGACTTAATATTGGTCATCATGACAGTTTTCTACTATCCAAACAACTTCAAATACACAAAGCACTGTTCGATACCAAGAACCAAAGTATACTACAAAAACATTTGTGTTTACAACAAGCAACAGTAGGGATTCTGATAGCCAAACATGAAAAAGTTACCATAGAATTACAAGTAAGACTTGTTTGCAGCTTAAAGACTTTGTGCAATCCAGCAGCTTCTGCCTGTGCAAGTTTTTCTTCTGTCATCTTCACAACAAATTTCACAGTTGTATCAGTGTGGTATTCCTTATAGTCAGAAATTAATGCTGGAGTTTTTTCAGTCCCATTCAACATAGGTTCTAGAACCTGTTCTTTGTACACCTGTTAAAAATAGGGCAGCAAAAACCAGAAACACTTGAAATGCCTTAAACTGCAAACCAACTGAACAACATAAACTTCAAAAGCTCTGTGCATTACATCTGGTACCAGTTATAATTTACAGAACCAGTAAAACCTGCAAAATGCAGACCAAGAGTAGCACAAACATAAGAGCACAAACATCTAGAAGATGATAACAGGACAGAAAAGGCTACCGTAAAGCAGATTAACTACGAATTCTGCAGGAGAAGCAGGTATTCTTTGTAGTAAGGACAGCTGATGGCACAAATATAAAACCATCTTCTACAAAAACACACAGGAGAATGAAACTATGTTCCCTTCCTTGCATGTATAATCAGAAATTGTGTTAGAAGTTCATGCAGATGTAGGATTAAATAATTGAATGAGGAATTCTTCACTGTTTTTTGTTTATATTAAAATGAATTTCACTTTTACTTACCTGGGTCCATGTCCTTACAGGAAGCTCTGTAATTTCTACTGTGTTCCTGTCCACCACAAATATTTCACCACTCACTACATACTGATTTTGACCAAGTTCCTGAATGGTTCCTTTGAAGTTTTTGTAGTTTGGGAGCTGAAATTGAAAAAGCAGCAAAGTGGTAATAATCTTTATAATAAAATGTCAGAAAAATATTTCTTTTCCATACTCCATATAGTTATCACTGTGGATTGCACTAATCCATCAACAAACTTCTCACGCCTGTGAAAATCTCTAGTTATAGGAAAAATACTACAGAAAAAAAACCAGAATACACACATGCAAGTCACAGGACAAATTATCTTACTGTCCACAGAGTAGAAAAATTGTTAAGAAGATGCAGCTGAACCCAGTGAGGTGGATTCTTTTGTTTGGTTTTTTCTTCCTTTTTTTTTTAAAGAGAACACTAAGCATGAATAAGGCATGACAGAAAGCAGATAAACACCCCAGTCTCACAGTAACTTTACAGAAGTGGTGCTACCTCCCCTAACCATTTTTTTCATGTTTGTGCTGTTTGGCAAAGATAGTGGAACCCATCCAGGTTAAATCGAAACTAAGAGGCTGAGGAATTTTTTTTTAACAGGATTGATTTCCTTATCCAGCTTACCATGCGGACACAAACACATACCAGCACACAGAAAGGAGCTAGATGGAGGCAGAACTGCCTCTTTCAACCACAGTGAGCTTCAATTGACTGTGAGATTACACAGAAGGCCTAGGAGTCCTAAAGGAAGGGCAATGGATCGCATTAATTTAAAAAAAAAATCTCATTGTTCCCAAGAATTTGAAAAAGGAAAGCCACTATATCAGGAAAATTGATATTGCACACTCAGTGAACTGTGATCTTAATAGAGAAGAAAAGATGTTTCTGCTTCTATGACTTGGTAAACACAGCCAAGCAGCAATATTCATCAGTTGTAAAATTAAGGTTACATCAACTGTATTTCATCTCTTGGTCACAGATATTATGGGTTCACACAGGTATTCTTCCTGCCCAATTTTTTTCACACCACTTCTGGGACTTCTTCTGAATTTTGAATAAACAGAAGCTAAATGCAGTTCAGAAGCTGCTGGTTTTCTTGAACAGCAGCAATATCTTCTCCTCTGCCTACAGATATATAAAAGAGAGAACAATTCAGACAAGAGAAAGGAAATGCTAATTTTGGCTGAAGATACTTAAGTAGTACCTTCAAAAGAAAAATCGATACAACTTCTCACTCTACTGCCATGTCACAACTACCCTGTAAGACTGTTACAAAACAGTCAGCAGACTGAACAAGAAGTCCTCTAAAATAATTGCAGAAAATACCAATAGCAATGTTTTTGCTTCAAGGTGAACTTCCCCAGCCTCATGCCAACAGCCAAGTAAAGCTTCTACATAAAATTACTGGGACAAACCAACTCAGATGTTCCAATAATCAAGAAGTTCTAGAGCAATAGGAATTAATTTTGTAAGTACACACATATAAAATATCAGTATATACTATTATTTTTACCATTGGGTGGGGATCTAGGCCATCCAGCATTCTTCTGACATTGTTTACAATCTCTCTGGTATCATAGTTTGGAAGTTTGCACGCCCATCCGGTGCCAATTCCTTCAGCTCCATTTACTAAGACCATGGGAATGATGGGAATATACCATTCAGGCTCTACACGCTGGTTGTCATCATACAGGAATTTAAGCAAGTTGTCGTCCACTGATGGAAAAAGCAACCTTGCTAAAGGGCTTTAAAAAGAAAAAAAAAAGAAAACCATTTAAACTCGAGTCCAGTAAGTAAAGAACATCTTGCTTTAACAGTCCTTGGGCCCAGATATGATCTGTTTGCAGATTTTTCTCATGTCTTCCTTTCTCTTTGCCATTCTGAAGCTGAAAACCCAATGCACACATCTCCTGAGACAACGAAGTTCTTCCCAATGGAAGAGAGTGTTCATAATAGATGTTTGTTTCCTTCACAGTAACACATGTACCTGGCGCACCAGCAACTGCTGACATTTAACATCTACAAAATACCATTCTTTGAAGCTTTCAGAACACACAGCTCAGCATGACACTGGGGCACCCAGTAATAAAGCAACACAGCATCCAAATAGTTGCAAAATTTCCTTGTTTAACTGTAGGAGTAACAAAATGCTACAGGTGTTCAAAACCACACTTAAGAGATCCAAAGCAAAATATGAGCTTCTATCAAAATATTTCAATCTTTCTCCACTTCTCTCCCCTACCGCCGCCCAAAAAAAAGAGTGTTGTGAAAGGATGAGTTTCATAATAAAGCTATTTAAAAGTATGCACTTAGCTTGACATTAGTAGTTTACCTTAGCATGGTGAAAATATAGCGAGGGCTGGCAGCGTCCTTCCCACCATGAAGCCTGGTGCCAAACTGACCAATAGGTTGTAGCAGATTCACATTGTTACTTCCAACAAAGTTCTGAGCCAAGTTGACGATAGTCATCATTAACGCTTAAGGCAAGAAAATACATATTCATAGTAATAAGTATGAGACAGTCTATCCTATTCAGCCAGTAAAATCTATTTTTAATGGCCCAAAATTATGTGACTAACCTGAATTACATTTTTAAAAAAGCAGTCTTCCTGAGAAAGGACTGTTGTAACCTATTACAAGGGCTGCTGGGAATACATATCTATGCTTATGAAAACCCCTGAGCTTCTCATTTTTTTCTAAAGCACTTCTCTGGGGGAAGTAAAAGGGCACAAACTGACCACACTTGCCCACACAAACCACTACTCATTGCTTCAAAAGGGAGAAGGGAAGGGATGGATGGGCTGTTAATATGGCCACTCTTGCTAATATTTCTGATAAATATAAACAAAACAGGAGCTAGAAATAATCTTTGTTCCAGCACTGTAAAAAGTTTGGAAGAACAGTGTCTCTGCTTCTTCCCATAAAATATTGCATTTCTTCTTTCAGACAAAAATTGTACAAGTACATAGTTCCTGTATTCCTATGGTTTGAGAATCTAGAAGTTGCCTAGGTAATTAGTTATCTACTATTTAGCCACAACCCACACTGTGTTTGGGATAACACTGCACAAACACTCGGAAAGAAAGGAAATACACTGTCTTATTGAGCTACATACTGTTTGGTTCATTTTCTTTAAAAGTACATCTGTGACTAGTAGAATCATAACCAACAGTTTACAATTTTAGAACCACAAACATTTACCTACTATTTTACGTAGGCTAAAAGTCCTCACAACTTCACCATCCTCCATACTCACCTCCCCATGGTGATAAGCTGACATTTCAGCCACAGAACCAGCCAGCTGAGCAACCTTTACTTCCCGTTTGTCATTTCTCTTAAAGCAAGTGAATAGAACCTTGCGTTGCCCTGGTTTCAAACCTGTTAAGAAGAACATCCCATTTTCAGCACATACACAAGCAAATGTTTTACAGTGATAAACTTGTTTTGCCTTATTATCATTTCTAATCTCTCAAAAGAAGTCTAGACATTAAACAGAAGTAAATTCACATGGTAATATTAACAAAATAATAAATATATCATTTTTTAAAAATAATAAAAAAATTTTCTCAAACTCAGAAAATTACCGAGAAGTGGAAACATAATCTTTTCAGCCTATTATACAGCATCCAATACATCATTCTAATAAACTGCAACTTGATCCTAAATGTACAACTTTCACAAGTCAAGAATTCTTTCCATTCTACTCAGCAAAATATTTTTCCTAAGAATATCAGCACAAATTCAGCAATAACAGCTGTAACTGTAGTTTACACGTATTTCACAGCACTCTGAAATTTTAATTTTTGTGTGAAATTCTCAAATATGCATTAAAATTCAACAAAAAAAAAAGTTATACTCTTTAGATATTTTAAAGTTTTAAGAGAGAAGCCAGTCTCTGATCTTCTGGTTTATTTTTGTTGCTTAGGCACTCTTTAGGAACAACATCTGTGCAGATGGGATTGCATCATATTTCCTGCATGTTATCTGGTTACTTGATAACCAGTTCTAGATCATGCTTATTGAGCTATGCAGCGTTTTAATTCACACACATTTCTGAAATGCACTAAAATATTGTTAAATGCTACCATTAGTGGGCCAAACATAAGAGCAAAAGCTGGAAGGAAGACAAAAAAAAAAAAAGAAACTGACTTCAATTTCCATTTCATTTAAATATGTAATATCCAAAGTTTTTTAGAATAGGTCTGGATCATGTTTTTCTACCAGAAATCTATTGAATACAACAGACTTGAAGGATTTCCTTCACACAGGAGAATCACCAAGTAGTAAGAATTGTAACTGGCAGCTGTGAAGAGAGTCAAAATGTTCTTCCTCTTCATTATTTTTTTCTGAGATTTGCCACCAGACTAGCCTGTCATATATCACCTGATGATGCTAAAGGACAAAAGCCATTGCTAGAGCACTACTCCTGCTGAACAACTCACATATCCATGCTCAGAATCCACAATTACAGCCAAAGTGGGCAGAAACACTCATATAAATGATATATAATATTTCTAATATTATATATATATACCTACATTATGTTACATATATACACAGACACACACAAATATATGAATAGCTATGTTCCCTTCTTATTTTCTTACATTTCTGCAGAAACAGTCTACTGCAAGTTCACTCTTTAAGTTTCAGCAACATCATTCTGCTGTTTGTGAGAAAGTAGTCTGGGTACAGTATGTTGTAAGGAGCAACAATCTCTTGAAATGTACAGCTCTGTAGGTACCCAGGTATGGGAGGAAGTAAGTCTGGAGAAGCTGAAACAGACAACACCCTTTGGTTCCCTAGGTGTGTATCTGCACACCCAACCCAGTTTCATTCTGCATCAAAGCTGGGGATCCATCCTACCAGGAAGCTACGGCCCCTACGCCCTGAACTATCCCTCTCTCTCATCCGAAACACAAAAAACTCTTCCTGCACGAATATTTTGGTATAGGTGTGTAGTGTCAAGAAGCCTGACCAGCTTCACTATAAAATGTACTGGAAAGTGGAGATAAATGCACTTCCCCCATCCCCAGAGTCTCAAGGCCATTTTTCTGATCATAGTAAGCTTGTGCACATGGACAATGACACGGGGGAAAATTCCTGCTCACGCTGTCTGCTGACAGTTTTACAAATGAAGCTGTAGTGTAGTAAGCTGCTCCTTTTAATGTTTATGCTATTGCAAGGGGGAGGGTTAGTAAACCTGACTGACAGGAGCCTAGCAAGATTACAGGTCAGTAAACACTAGAGCACTGCCTGTGGTGCAAGACTGAAGAGAGAAAACATTTGCATCTTCATCTGCACTCAGCTGCTGACTTGAATGTTAATTATTATAAGCACTTAAGAGACTTGCTTTCTCTGATGGTATGAGCACAAACAAAGCGCTGTAGGGCCTACGGAATAGGTCTGGTTGAGTAAAAAGCCTGCACAGCAGCAGCTTAAACTTCCTCGCAGAAGAAACACGGCAATTCCTTAGCACATAAATCACAGAATTGTTCAGCTTGGAAAGGACCACAGTGGCCTATCTGGTCCAACCTCCCCAAGTAGGATCATCCTGGAGCACACTGCACAGGATATAGTCTCTCTCTCGAATACTTCCAGTGAGGGAGACTCCACACCCTCTCTGGGCAATCTGTTCCAGTGTGCAGTCACTGTACACTGAAGAAGTTCTTCCTCATGTTCAGGTGGAACTTCCTGTGCATCAGTGCCTGTCCGCTGCCTCTTGTGGTACTGTTTGGCATCACAGAAGATCCTGGCTCCATCCTCTCGACACCTTCCCTTTAGATACCCCTCTCAACCATCTCTTGAGACTGAACAGGCCCTGCTCTCTTAGCCTTTCCTCGTAAAAGAGATTCTCCAGTCCCTTAATCATCTCCATAACCCTCCACTGGACCTGCTCCAGGAGCTCCATGTCTCTCCTGTCCTGAGAAGCCCAGAGCTGCACAGACACAGCAGATGTGGCCTCACCAGGGCTGAGTAGAGGGGCAGGATCACCTTCCTTGACCCCCCGGCAATGCTATTCCTAATGCATCCCAGGACACCATTGATATGATAACATTGAAATGATAACACATACATGAAGTTCTTATATTCTCTACTTGAATGCATTGGTTGCAATACAAATCACAGCTTTAAAAACCATCAATAAACAGGAATATTCCAACAAATCATAATGAATTATCAACTCACCATCAACAAGGGAAGGGATGGATCTCTCGTTGTCTGAATTTGAGAAAAGGATCAGCTCCTTGTTAATGAAATCATTGTAGGTCAAATGTTTTGTTGCTGTGCCATATAAAAATTGCTGAAAACAACCACATACATTATTCATTCAGTACAAAAACTACATTACATTTAAATCTCACCTGGCAGATTTATGACTATTATTTAGGACTCACCTCGGGAAGGCCGTGTAGTCGACGCTGACGCCTGTCTTCCATGAAATTTGTTAACCATTCTTTTCGGTCATCAATCTTCTTCTTACTGAAGGCCTGGAAAAATTCCAAGTACACTAAAGTATATCAGTGTTTGTGCAAATGTATATTACTTTAGTCAGAATTTTAAGTATATTGCACTTTCTGATCAAGTATTCAGTAAGGCTTATTTGGACAAGCTAATCCATATAACTAACATTTACATTTAAGGAGCAGTACCAGTACGTGATTTTTCAGACATTTTTGAACAAGGTTTTTTGAAATGACAGATCTCTCACTGATTGCAATTTAAATTTATATTGCTTTCCTGAAATCTGCACACATTTAGACAAATCTTATCATTCTTCTTCCCCTCTTCACATCAGGGATGTGCTTTGACACACAGGTTTGAAGGTCTTTACCCATACAGCTTTAAGGTTGGGTTCATCATTTAGACTGAGCTATAACCAGCTCTCATCAAGAAAATCAGTTGAAGGTATTAGAAAAAACATCCCACTCTTGTCCTCTCCATGCCCTCTCTGCTCTGTCAATAACTTGCAGCTGTTCCTGACTGGCCATCCCTAGTCCTCTTACCAAAATTGACAACCTGACAAAATTGACACGCCACAAAAAGCCTAAGCCAGAGTTTGGGCCAGCTGACTGACAGCCTCAGCCTCCATGATGACAAGGCATCACTTTCCAGCAGCCACTTATCACTACAAAAGGACACCGGAATGTTCTGACTTTGTGGTGTTACAGAAACAGAGTTCCCCTCCAGTGAGTTTCTTCCCCAAAAAGGAAAAAAATGCATGAAAACTGAACATACACAAGATCTTAAAGCAAGATTTTAACTACTTTGGGGAAATTCTGTGAGTTGCTCAGGTACTGTCTTTATTTCTCAGGGAGTAACATATAGAAACTCCATCATGTCCTGATTTTAACCACTCTCCTGAATAAGAACAGTCATCAGCACCATCTTTTTCAAAGGAGCACTCCAAAAGAGCCCAATGAGTAGTTTCAGTTCCTCGGAGACACAATATTAAATGTAACTTAGTTTCTGAGAAAGGGACTAAGCAATATCATTCTTTTTTGCATCAGACTGACTTCCTTTGTGAACAAACCTTGATAATTCACAATGCCAGACATCTCAAAATTTAAGATTAGGCTTTTGCAAAAAATATGACTAAATTCTTACCATTTTCTTCTGGCTCCTTTCAGTTTATCTATACCTTTTCTAGACCACTGAAGTGACAAATGACCAAGAGCTGGATCAGCATAAAAATTATTTCAATAGAATAAAAATAGAATTCCTAGAATTAAAAGCTGTTCTCAAATATTTATTCCTGAATAGAATAAGAAGGGGGCTTTTTTTGTTTCTCCACTTAAAACTGCTATTCTAATCCTTCACTTACTAGTAAAGGAGTTCTTCAGAATGCTGAAGAATTTGCTTTGTGAAATAATTTTTGCTTTCTTAGATTACAGCTGTCATGAGGCCTAGCAGGGCCTGTGATCACACACCACCCAGAGCTAAACCTGGGGCTGGGATTACAGTGACCAGCAGAGGAAATGCAGGTGGAAAGTGAAGCTTCTGTACACAGCTCCAGCACCAGCTGGTAGTTGCTGAGGTGTAACAGAGGTGAACAGCTCCCTCCCAGACTGACAGAACACTATTTATGTAACAGTGAGGATCGGCCATAGTTGGTGACACGGCCTCCTATGTTGCCCTGGTTTTTGTAAGCCTTCTGTTTTTAACCTTGGAGTCAGATTCTTTCTCACACAGTTTCATGTAAATAATAGCCAGTGTTTACTTAACGGTATTTTCTGGTTTTCATTCCTTTTGTGATAAGAGAGCTTTGATGAGCACCTTTCTTCTCCAGTGGGATTGAGAAGGAAGTGACATGCTCTCCAATCCCTTGTGGAGTTGGGACGTGTATAAAAATGAGATAATGTAAACAATAAAGGTCTTTTTTTCCTTTCTGCTGAACCTGGCAGGTGTAAGAGCCTCTTTATTGTGTCTCCGCAGACACACTCCTATACCAGCCTGCGTATGGGGGTCTCTTTGCAGAAACAGAGATCAGAACTCTGTTAGTAAAACCACACATTTTACTGTACCCACAGTATAAGAAAAAAGTTGTTTTGTCTAAGATGAGTATTTTTCCATTTTCCTTTTTTTTCTCTCCCACACTTTCCTCTCTAATGTCACCTACAATTAAAATGGCAAATTAAAGTAGATAAAAGTTGAAATATTTCTTGAGAAAAAAGCTTCGTTCCAGACACTTCATACTTTGTCCATCCACAAGCTTTCTTTGAAACATAAGTATTTTCCTGCCCACAACTATCTACAAAACTTCAAATTCAAATATGTAGAGCACATGCATGAATACATACATGACACACTGAGAGATCTTTAATGAATAAACAATATTTATCTGATCTTATTTGCTCAGAAACAAAATACAGACCCCTAAGTAGCTGTGAAACGTAATTTGTTTGGGCTCTGTTGCCTTACTCAGAGTACTTTTTGTATGTTCTGTCTTTAAAATGAAATTCAGACTGTAACATTTCTTCATATTCACATCACACAAAATTATTAAAGCTCACTTTGTGGTGTGGATTAAGCTTATTCCAAAATTTAAAACATTTTCCAAAAGATTCTTTCTCTGCCCAAAGTCCTTTTTTCAGGTATGCAAAAATCTCAAAACCAAAACAAGCCCTCTCAGGACTTCTTCACATGCCATTTTCAGCACACAATGAAAACTAAATCATATCATATGGAAGCACTTTTGTGAGTTCTTACCAGTGTAATGGCAGCATCATCCTCAGGCCCAGCATATCGAAACAAGATCCGATGTCTTTCCATGTCGGCAAAATATTCTTTTGCTTCTTTAGCAGTGCTGGTACCCAGTCCTGTACAATAAATAGAAATAGTTACCCAATATTCAAAATATAAGTTTTATTATTTTACCCCTTTTATTTTACTGGGAATATTATAAAATCACTATGTAAGATGCTATCATGAAAACAGCTATAAATAAAACTTCATAGCACCTATTTATTATCATTTACTCATAGGGTTCACATATTATTTTTAAACAAACCTTTGTAGTATTTTATCTTCCATGCTTTATGATTTTCCATATGCTTTTTCCACTCATCAAATTCAGGAATACTATAGAATGAAAGTTCTTGCTTATTTTTGCTTGCCTTTGAAAAAACAAAAAAGCAAAATCAACATTTCTGTTGTGCTGTAAGTAATCCATAAAATCTCAATAACAGAACCCGTACCTTCACAATAGGGGTGATGAATTCCTCAAGAAAACCATGTTTCAACAGTGATGGCCAATTGTGATGAATAAAATTGATCAACAAGCCCTTTATGTGAGATCCATCCTGATCCTGCATCAGAACATGAAAACATGAGGCAACCCTATAATATATCAGATTCCCAAAACCACCAAAAAACCCACTCACTGGCCTGAATACATCAAACACAATGTCTGGTAACAGAAATCATAGAAAGGAACAGTTGGTTTTCATTTGGATTCCAAACTGGACCTGGGTATGAAATAACCATCTGTGACTGTCACTGTCCCTGAGCTATTGACGAGCTCTTCCAAGCCAAGAGTGCATGGTTGCTGTTTGAAGTTTCTCTGCCTGTTGCATGTTTTTGCTAAGAGCTAGACAGCACTCCCAGAGAGCTGAATTCAACTCTTCACAGAGTTGAATTTTTGTGGAAAAAAGCCAGACCTGGCCCACAGTTCTCACTGGTGGCAAGATGTTTGATAGTTCAATCATGACACTATCCAAAAATAATTGTCTACATTCTTGTCTCTACCTGACTTGCTAGCAATACCACCTCATTTACTGTCTATTTTTGTCCTTACTTTCAACATATTTTTGAATTATCAACAGTATGTTTTTATTATTCCTTTGGCTTCTTGCTATTTTGTGCAGCAAAGTTCAGTTGTGCTTTTAGAGCAACCAAAGCAATATATACAGATTAATTAATCCCTTAAAGAAACCCCATAACCTATGAAATTGCAGCAAAACACATTGTAAGAAGCTCTGTAGATTAAAACCTGAGTTTCAGACTTACCTGATCTGTCATGATCATAATTTTTCCGTATCTCAAACTTTTCAGAGATTCTGGATCTTCATAGCTTTTCTTGTATTGTAGTCCAACTATCTTGATGATGTTGTTGATTTCTGCATTTTCCATAATCTGTACAAAAAAGTTATTTTTGTAGCCAGTGTAAAAAGCAGAGATTCAGCAACATCTCAGTGTTGCTTTATAGATACTTTATCAATGCACTCTGACCTCAACTTCGTAAGATTTTTATTCCCACCCCTTGAAGCCTTTGCACTTGTAATGATTTCTTCTGTACATGCAAATTCTCAAGACTGCACCGCTCTCTTTCTCCTCTACAGCCAGAGCACTTAGGATTGGGGAAAGCTGGGAGAAAGCTGCATGTGTAACAAAAAGTCATCTCACAAAGCTGCCTTCTCTTTCCACTGTTTCTACGGCCATCTGCAGCACACCTGCGATTACAGACAAATTACGGATGGCAGCAGGAATAATGTGATGAGGTAATGCTGCTGGCTGCTGACTCACGTTGTGAGTCCACAAAATCACATAGCAATGGAGAGAATACAAAGTTTTAGGGGTTTTAAGCATTCACGTGAAACGTGAATATGAGTCATAGCGAGATTTCCTTTCACTTGTGAAGAAATGAACTTTATCATCCCAGCACTGCACTACTACAGTTATTATTTACAGGCTTATCCCAGGCTTCAAAATACCTGGTACTTTATGAAACCCCAGTCACAAAACTTTAATGAAAAAATTAAAAACTAGAATATGAAGATGTAAATCTGGAAATCAAGAATAAACAGGAGCACATCCATTTGTCAGGAAAAAGAGAAGGACAAAACTACATACCTGTTTGTGAGAAGCTTCTCGAACATTGAGAATTTTGCCCCTGAGTGGGAAGACTCCGTATCTGTCTCTACCAATTACACCTAGGCCAGAGACAGCTAAAGATTTGGCTGAGTCTCCTTCTGTTAATATCAACGTGCAGTCCAAGGAATGTTTGCCACCTGCAGGCCAAGAAGAAGTAGAGGGAAGGCAAAACACCAGAAAGCGTAACTCAAATGAAAGAAATACAGTTGAATTCTTCCTACTCTATAGTTAATTTCCTCTCATCAGTTAATTTAAGAAGGCTGAATTCCTCTTCCTAGGGATGGCCTTCCATACCACTCAAACTGCACAGCAGTGAGAATCCCTGCTTTTAGCAGGATGCTATGGATTGCTAAGGAGCAAAATAGCCAAAATGGGATGCAATGGTGGCACATCTTGTATAATGGTTCCCACATATCTGCACAAAAAAAGACAGATTGCTTCTCTACTTTCACCATTTCATTTTGCTAGCTGCAAATTTCTTACACACATACATTATGCATGTCTGAATTACATACAGGAGTTATTTCCCATTCTGCATTTTCCCCTTCCTCACAGAATATTTTCGAAAGTAATTTGTTAAATCACATTTTTGTGGGTTTCCTTTTTTTATTGTCTATCATCTAAAGCCAGACAACTGTATGAAAAACTTGTCAGAAAAGCTCAAACGATGAGAACATTTGCACTTATACCTCACAAGCTTCTCAAACAGAAAAATACATTTTTACTAACAATGTAATTTTGATTCTACAAGACAAAGCATTTTGGTGCCTGTGTGCTCAAAACTGGAATGGCATTTATGTTCTGCCTATTGCAACTGCAGCAGTGGAATAGAAGTTCTAAATAACAAGCAGGCTGAAAAAAGGAATCCATCCTTTTGCAATGATGCAAACGCTTAGTAAGTAGTTTTACTATTTTATCAAGGCACATGGTAGCAAAGACTCCAAAAAAACTTCAAGCTGGTTGAGTCTCACCTACTGCTAAATAAGGTAGTTTTGAATATACTGACACTTGCTGTAATTTCCCTTTACCTGGCAGGTAAAAACCACCCCATACTTCCTATTACACAGAACTTACATTCAGGATCTTTGGTTTTCTGAATTAAAATGTGTGGCTCAGTATAATCTAAGGCAGTCATTCACACTTTCAGTGACTACCTACCAGCAAAGTGGACTCCAAATACCTAGAAAAACACCAGTGTGCTGTTTTAGAATATATAAGAGCCAATATTTTTCATAAATTAACTGCGGAAAACACATTTGAATGTCATCCAGGTTCACTTTCTTCTGGAATGGATGCAATCAGTAGCAATTAATTTTACAGAAATACAACATGCCAGGTATTTTCCTGAGCACAGCTCTAAAGAACTCAAAGACAAAACTACATGAACTGACAGGTTCAAAAAATGATTTAGTAATCTAGCTGCTCCCTTACAATCCCATATTCTTAATTTTTGCTTTGATTTCTGTCTCTTCTGCTCCAAGAAGCCACAGAACTATGTATAGCTGTTCAAGATCACAATAAAGCAAGAATGACCAGGTACAGGACCCTTTCTTTACAGAGGAGGGGGAGGAAATGTGCAGGAAGTGCATCACTCTACAGATACGCCTCTCTCCTGTACTTAAGCATTAACTCACAATGATTAAAACATTCAGGGGTACCAGGCACACAGGAAACCTGTGGATGCTGGACCTCAGCTACAGATTCACTCTTGAAGTAAAGATAAAATCTAAAAATCACAGGAATAACTAAAGTCTGAGGCGTCTCTGGCCAGAGACTGCTCTCTCCCTGCTGCCCTTCCTGTGTGTCCACCCCGAGTGTGCAATGCCTCCAATGTCAGAAATCCAGCGTCTTCCAGACCTTCAATAAACCAACACCTGGCTAAGCCTCCTCAGGAGATGCAGAGTTCCCTCAACATGAAACAATAATTAGGCATCAGAGAATACCTGGGTAAAAGGCATTCAAGCCATGCAAAGCTTTAGCCCAAATGAATCCCTACATGCCTTCTTAGATGAGGAAGCTTCAGGATGAAAAGCAATAGAATATTTTATTAGCTCCCCTGTTAGAGATTCTCTCTTCCCCTCACCCCCAGTCAAAAAAAATGAGTAAGAAGCGATTTTGAAGCCCGGTCTCCAAAGCAGAGCTGAAAAAACTACAAAGAAAGTGTCCCCAAAATCATTCATTATATCAGTTAGGAGCACTAGGCTTGATATCCATGAAAACATGTAATTTCTCCAAGCACACAATCTTTCCGGCAAGCAAAATATCAGGAACATATATCTGAGTAAGGAGTGAAAATTCCACAGGCAAAATACTACAGTAGATACGACTATCAACTTCTGAGGCAAAATATGGCATGTGAATAAATTAAAAAGTAATTAAATACTGACGAAAACTCAATTAAAAAAAAATTAATGACCACAGAACCAAAAAGAAAAGGAAGAAAATTAGAACCATCATCTCATCATCCCATCAAGTCATCTTTGGCTTGAATGCTGAAGCACAAAAAAGCTCCCAAACCAACCAAACAAAAAACCCAGCCAAAACCAAGCCTCTTTATCAGTCTCACATGCTTTTACCTACTCAGCCCACCCACCTACTTGATTTCAATTTATCTACCTTTGCTTAATGTGAGGATGTATTAAAAACCAACTAACATTAACAGACTGGCAACATTTTGAGCTCTTTAGCCATGTGTGCCCCTCAAATCATTCAAGAACAACTCCCACCGCATTGCTGTTGGCACAAAGACTGCCAGCTGATCCTGATCCCTATCTGTGCTAAGGAAGCAAGCCAGCAGAGATTGCCAGTTTGCCCTATATTCCCAGACAGGAACCTAACGGCATTTAAAGTCTAATGAAAAATGTCTCTTGAACCATTCCCTCAGGTCTGCACACTACGTCATTTACTTCCTATAGCTTCTGATCCTATAAAGATGCTGATCTTTTTAAATTAGAAAGGTCAAGAAGACCAGTCACCTCCAAAATGGAATATTGGTAAGACTAGCAGGAAACCACAATTAGAAGATACACACTCTTCCAATACCAAGCTAGAATGCTTGTTCAGTGTTATTAATTCTCTTCTCTAAAGAGGACAGAGTTCCTGATACCAAACTCACCATCACACTTTGAATTCTTGCTCCAGAAAGTTTAGACAACTGGAAAGATTTTTATTAAAGCACACATATGGATGAGAAATAAAAGTCAGGTTTCAAATTATCATGCCCATGAAAAATTTATCAAACATTAAAGAAATTAAAAACAAGTGCTCTTACCAGCATCATTAGCATCATCCAGTTTTGGAATGCCCTTGATTTTACTGTGTTTCACTGATGAACATTTTTTGTTCAGTTGAGTTTGTGCCTTAAATTTGACCCAATTCAAAATACTCTCTATGATACCACAGTTAGAGGCCTACAAGCAACAAATCAGAATTGTGGATGAGAAAAATAAAGCTTCAGATAGCAGATTCTTACATCTCAGTTTCACATCATTAACACTGTTTCTATAGTCCTCTAAATTTTAAAAACTGCAACATATGAAAGGTCAAGGAATTAACATACACCTTACTATTTAACACTTTATGCACATACAACCCAAACACAACACAAAAGGAGCTTCCTTTTTCACCACTTAAATAACTGATGGAAAGAGCAAAGGAGGTCTGAGACCTAACAAGAGGTTGTCGTATGTTGTGTGGTTCATGTGCTGAGACATTTTAGTTACTAAGCACTTGTTTCCTGGATTTTGACAGCAAAAAGCAGCCTTATGGGACACTTATGACCATTTAATTTTTCTTTGGAAATGACTGAAAATGGCTGAAAGATAATCAAAACTGTTTGAGAATGAGCTTTCTGCCAACCACTTGAGAATCTGATACCAATTTTAGAAACACATCTGCAGCAAAAATAGCATATAGTGTATTTTCTAAACTAAAACCGCTTTAGGTTTTGTTTCACATCAAAAGAAAACACAGATGGAGCAAGAAACTGTGAGCTTTGGCTTTTAATTATCCCCCATAATACAGCATTCATTGTTGAGATTGTACTGCACATTTAACGCATCTGGAAATCAATGTTTACTTCTGGGAATATTAGAAACACTATAAATCAAACCTGCTGATGGTAATACAACATGCATTCATTCTGCAGATTTCGTTACACAAGACTGTTGTACTATTTTTCTTCCTCTAAATTCTACAGGAATGTCACCCATAACATAGAATTAGAAGAATAATGATATACAATCACTAAAGTTTTGATGCTGGGAATATTAGCAGTGGCACTGTTCTCCTCACTACTGGAGTTTCATTTTAGGCTACTGGCACTAAATAGGATTTAGTATAAACAGTCCTGGCTAACAGAATTTTACTTTCCTTTCATCGTATGAAAATGTAGTAGAGGGAAAAACCTCTCTGATGTATTTCTACAAATACATTCATTTAGAACAGCAATTCTTAGCCCATCTACAGAAAAAATTTTAAACTTGCTGCCTGACAATAATGATCACCTTGAATACTACAGGCACCATCTTGCATTTCCTTGATTACTGAAAGAAAAGTAAATGTGACATACCCCCTCCCTCTCTGTTCACTCCAGTGAAACAGAATAGGACTGATACCAAAGAGTAAGGTATACAATATTCTCAACTTCAGAAAAATATTTTAACACAACAAACATTGCTCAAGGTCTATGTTTAGATTTTAAGCGTCCATTTTATTTCACCAGTGTAAATACTAGAATCTCCAACAAACAAGTTGATCAGGTGAAGCTCACTTTTAAATCCAGGCCAACAGTCAAAACACAGTTATTGTATCCATTGTTAAGACTAGAGCATGAACAGAAGTTCCTTCATCTCACTTCCAGAGTATGCAAATGTCACTGGAGTACCATAATGAACTATAACTAATCTTATGCTACAAAACATACATTCACGTGGTCCAGTGTGTCAATTCCTGCTTCACAGAGGGGGAAAAAAAAAAGGCTTTACTTACCGCTTTAAAAAATTTCTCAGATAGCTGGCACTTGGACCCAAAACTTTTAGGCTGCAATGTCATGTTTTCCTTTGTCTGGGAATCAAATGATGGGTTTTCAATCAAGCAATTAACAAAAACCCATATATGGTTCTTCACCTGTTGAAAACATAGAAACCAATTTACTCGACAAAATTCCCACATTCATCTTTTTCAATATTTTTGTATAAAGTTACTTGCCTGAAATGGTTTGACTGAAACTCCAGCTTTATTCTTCTTTTTCACCACCTCTATCAGTTTGCCCACAACCTGATCCACCACATAATCAACATGTCTACCACCCTGAATGAGGGAAGAGAAAAAGAAAAAAACAATAAACCAAATAACCATTGAATTTCTTAATAGCTTTTAGCTGCATTAACAAAACTCCCGTAGTCATACTTAAATATAGAAATCCATGCACACTGAGCTGCAGCATAAGGTAGAAAAAGCTGTTTTAAAGTTTTTTTCCCACATCATTCAGTCTTCATTCAAGTGAGGATGACAGAAGTTAAAAGACTGATTACTCAAATGCCTTCCTTTAAATTTGTAGAGAAAAAGGCCAAAATATTAATAAAATGTTGAATTCTAGTGGCTGTCATAGGAAGTTCATAACACTTTGACTAAAATCTTGTAATGAAAAGTGCAGTGATGCAGGCATATCCCAAAAAATGGAAACAAACTTAACACTCCCTATTTTACACAGATCACCTTTGCTTTAGATCAGTTAGCACCTTACCAAAAATACAGACTAAATACTGGTTCCTGTTCAGACCAATCTGCATTAGGACAGACAAAATAAAGAACATGGGGCTATGGAGACCTTCATCATGAAGTCACAAACAGAAGAACCCTCCTTCTTTAAAGCTGTTTTTAAACAGAACTGAGGAGGAAAATAAAGCTTTTGATGGGTATGAGGAATGTCATGGTTTAGCACAGCTTGGGTTTTAGTTAAGGAAAAATCCACCAGCTACTACAAGGAAGTATAGGATAGATAAGAAATAAGTAAGAGAAAACAAAACCAAGAATAAACAGAAGCCAAAAAGAGAAAAACAACTAGCAATCAAACCCCAAAAGTTAGGATTCTACATTTTAAGGCAGAATATGCATCTGAAAAGACTGAAGATGTAAAGAAGTCGAATTGATGGGGTAACAGCTGTGTTCTCAACTTCATGTAGAAAGAGATTTAAATTTTAAAAAAGGGTATATAAAACTAAAATGGTTAAGCTAGTAAATATTATTAGTCATAACCAAACCACTTCAAAGAAACCATCTACGGTTTCTGTCAGTTCCTAGAGTCATCTACTAAAACAGCAACACAAACCATTAGAAGCACCATACAAAGTCTTTTCTCACGGCATTTCTTCTAAAAAAACCAACCAACCAAAAATCCCACATCCAAACCCCAAAAGCTGTCAAAATTAGAACACAACTGTTTTTATCCACATATGGAGGACAGAGTTTCAGCAGAGGGAGAGGTCAGTTGAAAGCTGATCTATCAATATCCTGCCACTTTAAAGAAAAATAAATCCATTTCCAAACTGTAAAGAAAAGCTGTTACACGAAAATATCAAATTACGCATTTCAAAATTATTGCACACTTGAATGGAAATATTGAAATGCATTTCTTTTACTCATCACATTACTGAAAACTTACGCTGCTTATGAGAACATCTCAGTATATTTTTGCATTTAAAAACTTCACCAATTTTTAAATTTTGCTAAAAGTAGCATCTGATTTATCAAGAAAACCAGCAATTTACCAGTAATTCTTGTTCTTAGGAGATGCTAGTTATTACAGCAGTTCCCCATTCCCGAGTCCATTCTTAAGCGTGCAGCTGTGAGCAAGGGATGTTCAGAGCTCAGCGCTGGGGCCCTCTCAACCATCTCGCCAGCAGGTGGCAAATGCACCCACCACGGGACCAGAACAGCCTGGAACTGCCCCAGCTGTCAGAACAATTCCATGCAAGACACAAAGGCAAAAATACCCTCTGAATCTAGAGCGCTGCCAAGTATTATCACAACTTTTGAATTATGGGAAAAGAGCGCTAGAACTGCATAACTTTCTTTTTCCAGAGGGTAACGATGGAATCCCAGTCTTGCAAACTTCAGGATGCAATTCTAAAAAATTAAGTGCTAACAAAAATCCTAAAAATGAAGCTTTGACTGCCTCCTGTATAAATTCTATTCTTATCATAGCCAACAGCTTCCATCTATTTGGAGGTGAGTCATATTAAATTCTGTGAACAGATAAATGGTTTATATGGTAGAAAAATTCAGGAGCTAACTATAAATTTGAAGTTTTCATTTAATTAGTTATGCAATTTCAATCCTGTTTTCTTTTTTGTTGGTTTTTTTATTATATTTATTTAATGAAAATAAATCTGAAATCTAGAATAATCCTGAATTTCTTGCTGAACTCCAGCAAATTTTAACAGCTTAGGATTCTCCCTCCATGCATGTCTACCTTCTGACACTGCAAATGTATTGGCTCAGCATTTCTGCTAAAATGATTAGTAGTGTTACAGTTAGCAGTGCCACCATATTAAAGTTATCATTAGATTGCTATGTTAATAGCTGAAGTTTCTACTACAGCTTCTACTGCAGCTACTACTTGAAATTCAGGACTTGAGAAGATCACGTTAAATCAGTTTACAAGTCTCACTAAAGTTTATCTGTACAACTGTCGTAGCTACAAACACTCTTTCAAATGCTGTATCAGAACTTGAAGTTGAATTCTGTGGTGGTCTATTGAGGCAAAACTTTGAATAAATGGGGAGCTGGTCAAGGTAACAAATTTACAAGAAGTAAACGGGAGTTGCACCTCAACATACTGCCTGACCTCCCAAACACCCCTCAAAATAGCCCACACCACCAACATAAAAAAAACTTGTTTGGAATTTATAGCACGTTTTAAAAAGGTGGAGCGGGGGAAGTTACGGCTGAGTGAAATTTATCCAGATGCAGAAACAAAAAGCTGTCAGCAAACAGTGATAATTAACAGCTGGAATGAGCTCCTCACCTGTTAGCAGATAAGGGGGCAGGCAGCTGATGCAGTTAATTACTACCCATTACATCCCATCAGTGGGTAGCTGTGCATCCATTGCTAGTGAGGGGGTTCACCACCCCAAAAATCCCACAACAAGCCATACACGTAAGGCATGGAGCGTGAGAGTGGGGAGAGCTAGAAATTATAACACTTACCTTTGAAGAATAAACAGAACTTTTTTCTAAGCATATTGCAAAAGAATATACAGTAACAATGTATGTGTAACTGCATGATGGTGAAAATTGATACAGAAGACAAAAATTCAAAATCTTTGGAGTAAGTGTATGCAATATGTTTTACTTAGGAGTCAAGCAGTATTCAGTTTTTTCAAACACTTTTTTTTTGCCTGATATCAAGCATAATGGAGTTTCTCTACATTGCCAGTTTCTTCATGAAAGTATTGTACACATCTTTAAGGTCATGCTATTTTTCTTCTTTAAGTTGCACAAAGAGGCCTGAACTAAAACAAAGTTGTAACCCTCCAACTGTCAGATTTGTCATGCCAAGTTTTGACCAAGTTTTTAACTGCAGTGCACACTTAGAAAGTAAATATTCTACAATGAAATAAACTTGCCCTGTTACCACAGAACATTCGATCACCTACACTGTGACTGAATAGAAGTTACTTAATAAAATTATATCCCAGCAAACGCTGGCTACACATCACCTAACACCAAGATTAACACTGACATTCCTGGGCACCTGCTAGATTTAAGTGTAACCACTGGTGCTTATGAACCATTTGTGCTACCATTAGAATTTTCTTCTGACACTTTCAACAGAGATCTGAGCAAGAGGAGGTTTCTAAGTGTCTGATTACCAGTTCTTATCTTTCCCATCTTTTGCAAAGGTCACGGTTAAGATTCTCGAGAGAAGTCTCACCAACTACTAGGACTGCTTGTTCTAGTCTTGTTAAATCTAGCTTGTTAGATCTTCTACCTCTAATAACTAAACTGCCTAGTTGTTAGGTCAGTCATTAGTGCAATTTGTGAAGAGTAGAAGTGACAAAGACTTTTTTTCACCATGGTGGATCACAGATCCCTAAACCTGGTTCATGCCAAAAGAGCATAAATGAGAATTTAGCTGATTGATTTCAGGTGATTCCCTTGGTGCCTGACCACCCCCACAATTTGAGAAGCACTGAGCTGTACTTCATTTAGTATGCTGAGCACATTGCTGCTTTAGCATAACTTAGGATTTTTCTTTGTTATTATATCACTACTACTATAGTTGCAAAGAAAGCCCAGATATCCTTATGAAGATACACAAATAAAAGAAAATTGATCTCAACACTTCAGGCCAATTTTATACATCATAAAGCAATAAATGGACAGCCATTTCTCAAGGACACCAAAGCCATTTTTGCCCTTCACAACTTGCTACTGGTAGCTTTAAAGAGGTTTGTACATTTTTTTACCTTACATCTTATTACAATGTGTTAAAAAGGAAGAAATAAATTAGTTCCATTAATTTTCTTCAACATCATGTATGCTCACATCAGACATCGGTATCACTGATAATGATTACTAGCGTTTTCAAAACTAGTGCTTATGTAGAAATACTGCTATGAATGTATTTTGATTGCATCCAATTGCTCTGCCAGTTCCTCTCATGCAGAGGATTAGCTCACCTATTTATTTATAGCAACCCAGATTCACTTTTTTATCAAACACCTGACCTGGCACAGCCTCAGCACGCATTTTATCACTTCCATTTTTCACCATTTGATCTAACCACTCACCTTTGTGGTAGCTATACTATTTACAAAGCTGATCTGCTGAAACCCTTTTTCACTCAGAGTGAGGCACACATCCCATCGCTCATTCACGACTTCGTGGATGACTTTGAGCGCGACTCCGGTTTCATCCAGCTTGTCCTTTACGTAAAGATCTACGTAGCTGCGGAATCCATTCACCTACAAGCAACAGGCAACAGTCACTACTCTCTGCATCAAATACTCAGTACACTCAAGATATCTCAAGTGGTGTTCTTACAGGTAGTTTCTTCCCATTCAACATGACTTTGACTCCTTTGCACGACCCAGCCAAATCATACGCTCGTCTTGTCATGAGGGCCACAATATCCTTATCAAGCTTTTCCATTTTAAACTTAGACAGATCTGGCTGGAATGTAATGCATGTGTAGTCATCACCTTCAAAATGCTTAATCTTGGGCTCAGAGGTCTTCATCATGTTGTTCATCCAAGTCTTTGGAAACAAAACATTTCAGATGTTAGTTTACAACACATTATCCTCCTCCTTTATTCCCTTTTCCAGCTATGCTAGGATTGCAACAGTCACACAACAAAAAGCTCACCAACTTCTTTTAGAAGGTTCCTCTGGTAAAACACTACACAAAGTTAACTGATTTACAAAACTAGGCACAAGCATAGGTGACAGCACATTTGTGGTTTCTGTAAACATGCAGGTATTAATACACTGATGGACATGATTCTAATGCAAATGGAGCCTCCCACATTACTAAATTAAATACAAGTGAGCTGGGATGGCAGTCCTTGTTACCCACCCATTTAACACTTTCAAGCTACTACACACCTCTCCGGAGAGGTTTTTTAGTCCCTGTGCAGAGACTCAGTAGTCTCCAAGACAGCATTTTGGTAGCTGTGCAGTGTGTCAAAAAAAAAACCCAAGGTGTTCAGGCTTGACTCAGGAGTCTTGTATTGTTCCCTATTTAAGAATGTGGGCACATCTACATGATCAAGCAGAATGTCTGCTCACAGCAAACACTGAAGTTCAGTTCTCATAAATTTTCACAAATTTTGAAAATACTGGAAAATGTAGCACTTTGAGTCGTAAAGCATTTAGTCATTTTCAGAAAGTACACTCGAACCAATATTAATTTGCCCTTTGGCAGTCAGCAGAAAATATTACATTTTTTAAGAGACAGGCGTAACAGATTAAATGTATTATTTATGTAGTGATATGACAGCATGACCAGAAATTAATTAACTGTCCAGAAAGTAAGAGAAGAAAGCCACCAGCTGGGAAAGACTGCAAAGCCAAGGAACTTTGGTAACTAATACTGCCAAAGTACTTCAAACTTTCAGAAAGGTGGCCATCTCAAAGCTGTATATACAGTAGACCTGATTGCTTTCAGCCCTTGGTCTGTATGCTAACAATGAGCAATGGGTTCAAGTGGGGGGTTTGCACTCAAGTCCACGTGGGGCTAATTAAATTATTGACATAAACACTGAAAAATATGTTTCTTAACACCATACAAAATTACGCAGATAGTTGTTTCCATGTTTGCATAGCTAAGTAGAAAGATTTTTTTGATAAATTTTACAACAGCAATTTCAAAATGTTTCAATTGAATATATTCCTTTTCACATGTGCACGAATATACTCTAGTTTTAATAGAAATTTGGGTTTCTTTAGTCACCTAACACTCCAAAGAAACTGTTATTTTACCCAAAAAGCCTAACACATAGAGATAGCAATTTTTACTGACTGAACTAACCTAGCCTGCAAACTCTACACATCCATTTGAATGAGAAATTATCCATTTCATTAAATAATACTAAAATACATGTGTTAAGATTTTAAATCTGTAACTAGAGCAAAGAAAAGGAAAGACATTTTGAACATTTCTATACCTGCTTAAAGCTGTGTTTGTATTCCTTGCAAGCAGTTTCAACTGTAAACTTTGTACTAAATATGTTACAAAGTTTTGCACCATAACCATTGCGTCCACCTGAAAAAAACAACATAGCGTAAACTAGGGTCGGTTTAAATTCAGGATAATAAATCATGTCCTAATTTATCAAATTTATTTTTCCTTGCATTTCAGGACCAGAACTATTTAAATACTTGTATACATTACAACTAAAAGTATGTTGTTTGTAACTCAGTAATGAGTACTGACATTAGAAGTTCTCTGTAAATACTAGCATTAAAAAAGGAAAAGTAAGATATTTCCTTTGAGTCTTTTTACTCTAATAAAGAGCTACAGTAATGGTAACTAAGTAATCACCTGTCATGAAACAAAAAAGAAAGAGAAAAATCAAGAAGGGGAAGCATACTGAAGAGGCACACAATGGCTTAACTGAATAAAACAAAGCACATTAAATCTTGCCTGTAACTTTTTTCTCATCATCATCATAGTTGCTGGATGTTAGTAGCTGCCCAAAGATTAAAGCAGGTACGTATACTTTTTCTACTTTGTGTTCCACAACTGGTATCCCCTTTCCATTATTCCATATGCTGATAATGTTCGATTCCCTATAAAATAGTGAAGACATTAAGCAAATTGATGCAATCTTTAAAATAGACTTCTGCACATCTGTTTAAATAACTATAAAAATATAGCAAAAGACCATATTCTTACCACATTTACTTAGAGCTCTAATAGTTTTAATTACAAAACACCCCACTCATTTTTGCTTACTAGATGTCTTGAAAGAAGGAGCTTAATTGTCCATACATGATAGTATACCATACCACCAAAAAACCCCCCAAAAATCTGTTTGAAGAGCTTTCGCTATCAGCATGATCTGCAACAGGATCCTGAAGCTTAGTGACAGAATTACACTCAAGTTAGAGATGCAGCTTTTAAGGTTTCGTTGAAGTCCATCCAGACAAGTTATCATCTGTCGAAAACTGTTATTTCTGAGTTATGATAAACATTGTGACTTATTTTATGTATCAGTGCCAAAATCCGTCGATATCAGGCATTGTTAATATTTCTATCTCTAACACAGAATTTTCATTTTCGAGTATTAGAGAGTTCAAAATAAGGACAGGTCAGGCAGATTTACACATTTACCATTTCCCTTCCCACTCCATGAGGAAAGTAGAAAAATTACTTCTTTGCATATTTATCCTAAAGGTTAGGTCTGAAAACTAGCTTTCTATATTATTAACTATTCAGTTAAATGTCACTGAAAAGGTACTACTAAAGGAACCCAATCAGCATCTATTTAAACTCAGTACTTCTCACCAGCAATTCTCTCTTCAAGTATTCAGTTTCAATAAACAGTAGTAATGATGTATTTGTAATATAAAGTTTCAGTGTGATATAGATGACTAATTCAAACAGTCTTACCCTAATGCTAAAGAAGTTAACACAGAAGTTCAAGAGCTGCAAAATTGTGTTACAAAACCTCAAAGCTGGTATTTAAGATTTGTAAAGAACCTGGCTGGCTATAGTTATGCATGGCCAAGCTTTCAATTTATCATAAATTTCATGATCTTCTCATTTTAAGTTTCATTCAATCAAACATTAATGGCTTAAGAAAGCAATTATTATAAATTCAGAATGGTAGCACTAACTCTTAACCACTTTTAATTCACCTGTTCTTCTTAAAATATGAAGCTAATGGAAATAATTCCACAAATACTCTGTTTTCAATAAATCCAATTTCATTAGTAAAATCATTTGTACAAATCTAAACTGCAATACACTGGCAGGGAAAGCAAATGAAAACATGCTTTTACTTACGGATCAATGGATATTTTAATACAAGTCATATTCTTGTCCCTCTGCTTATTGTCAGCAGCATTTACTATGAAACAAAGCAGCGCAAATTAACACTTCATAGGCAGTTATTAATTTCTTGGTCTGTAAAACTGATTTTACATATATTCTACCACCACTTACAATAGTCCAGGTATTTCTTAATCTGGTAGCTCTTTGTATATATATATTCTGTATCTTAGCACTGGAGTCTATAAATACACAAAGTATCTACAAGAAGATATTTTTCAACCTTCTTATAATTACTGACTCTATTGCTAGCAGTTACACTATCTCAGAAATAAATACAGAAGTGTATCTCATGAGCTCATAACTGTTCTTAACACAGTTAACACTGTGCATTTCATTCTTCTCTTGTTGTTCTTGTTTGTATATTTATTGCAGCATGTACGTGAAAAAGTCTAGAAAATTATATGCATCATCAGATCAGTTTACACATTGAAACCCACCAAAAAAGTCACATCCATTAAGGAGTGTTTTGACTGCAGCAAAAGTTCTCTCTAAAGAGCCTGTGAGACTTATAACTACAGTCTACACAGTTTAGGATGAAAATAAGGATAACTGGAAATTAACATTTGATCAGAACTTAATTAAACTGCACTGCCATGTAAATGAACTACAGAAAGCAGAAATGTGACCGTGCCCACTAAACATGAAATCACATTACAGTCATTTTCATCACCCAATGATGATCCATCTCATCATCCATGAAACACAGGAAGATAAAACCCCAAAACACCAAAGTACACCAAAGCTATCTGAACAGCTGACAAGGACCTCAATATAAGATCGGATATTTCAAGGTGCTTTTGCTAAAATCATGAAGTGCAGTCGCCTTCAAAAGCATGCCTAGCTAAAATGTCCCATTTTCATAATGTTATTACACTGACCCTTAGCTCTCAAAGCACCCTCTCTAGAGCACTTATCAGTGCTACCTAAAGCAGCAATAAGCCATGGAGTACTGCAATAATGACAGGATAGTGATCTTCCTTTTGAATAGGACAATATGGAAGTGGTCTCCCTAGCAGGAAAAGCCAAAAAACTTAGATCCATGAGGCAGCACCCAAACTAGAAGTGATTAAAGGTTTTCATTCCTGTGTTTATTAAAGTTAAGTAATTATCCAAAGTAAATTAAGTAACAAGTTAAAAATAAAATTTGAAAAATTAAACAAACATTCTTTTCCATGTGGTAAAGATACAGTCCTTATTGTCTCAAAGAAAGTAATGCTGTAAAACATAGTTTTAGAGATGTGGAGAAGTTGTGAACCTAACGAAGGTCACAACAAAACTGACCTCAGTAGACCATAATTTAATTAATGAGGTAATCCTATCAATCCTTACAACAGACCTTCATAAAAGCTGAAGCCCAGGATTTCATGGCAATTAAGACAAAATATCAGTTCAGCAGACAGCACAGTATTCATATATTCCACATCTCTACTGCTGATTAGTGTGTGCCTTTCATCAACAGAATATCATCAACCAGTAAGTCACAGTAACTCAAGAGAATTTTGACAAAATTTTCTAAAAATAATTTTTTGTGCCTCACTCATAGTCCCTTTTTAATGGCAGTATGATACTTATTTATTTTAAAACTGTCAGAAGTCTAGAAATGATCCATGAAAACTACCACCACTATCCCTCTGTGCAGAAGGAGGAAATTTTAATGACTGATGAAAGGATGATGTAAGTGAACACTAAGACTATTTAGAAGTTGCATTCTTTCAGAGGAACAATTCTCTTTCATATGTCACTTAAAACTGTAGCCCTAATAGACTTCACAGATTAAAAATCAAGTAACAATACTGATCATAAAAATAATCTACTTTGGACATTGAGTAAAAAATATGTAGATTTTCTTACAAGTTCAGCTGAAAACTCTTTCCTTTTAAACTGTTCCATAGTTCTAGAAGGCACTAAATTTTTATGCCCTGTAGTTCAGTGGAACTCAAGTCTGTGATTTAAACTTAGATACAAGTTGATGTACTTTGAGAGTACTCAGCAAAGCTTGTACTCCATAATGCTGACAGTATTATTGTTAAAAATACTTACCAAGGATTTCATCAAAGATCTTGTACAAGCCTGGAACAAAGGTAACTTCTCTGCAATTCATTCCTACATCTTCATCATAAACCCACATTAACTACATGTAAACAAAATAAAATAAAAGTATTTACTGTCTTGGTAAACCAGTCTATGATTCTCTAGGATCTACTTCCTTCAGAAGCTTTCCTCTTACAGTCTGATTACTGCAGCCACACCAGACAAAAGCAGAAGTCTGCAAAAATTATAACTGTACCCACAAAGAATTCCATAATGAAAATCCATTATTTTCTGCTTGGCGGGGAACTCCCAACAGTACAGACAGCGAAGTTCAAAGCAATTTGCAACTTCACAAAAACAGCTGAAGAAAGTGCCAGCAGGAGGCTTAAATTCTCTGTTCTCTACCTAAATAAACAGACCAAAGCATTTTTGGACCTACAACAAATGCTGCTTACAAATATGCACACATATGTGTGTGCACATAGGCATGTTTGCGAACATAGACATACACAAAAATGTCTGTTTGCACACATAGGTGTGTGTTTGTGTTTTGACTGGATTTCAGTATTTTTTGATCGTATCTTTTCAGATGAACCAAGCACTCAATGCCTTAAAGCAAATCTTATCTCATCCCCTTCCTACACACACATACATAAACAAGACCACGGTTTTTAACTTTGTAATTCAGAATGCTGAGAAAAACAGAGATGCATCTATTTAATAACTAGAATAGACATCTCCTCATTAAAACAACAAAACCCATGAAGACTGTAAATTTCGTGACACTTACCTGAGTTAAGGGTTCAACCGACCCAATGTAGGTATCTGGACGGAGGAGGATGTGCTCAAGCTGAGTCTTTTTCTGATAAACTCTCTCAACAGACATCTTCTTTGAAGTGTCATTTTTATTAATGCTTTCTGAGTCTTCCTTTTTTGAAGCATTCATCTGATTATCAAATAATGTCTAAAAAAACAAATCAAACCAACAATCAACCTCATTCAATCTGTCACTCTTGAGATATAAACAAAATCTGACAGATATTTAAATCACAATCAAAACTTGTCATATAATTTAAATGTTAAGTTTTCAGATGTATTAAGATAAAGCTATCCATGCAACAGAGAAAAACCAACAGATTACATGACAGATCCTTAACAAATTCTGGCATATTCAAACTTTAGCAATTTACTAAGCACAATAAACCAAAATAAGGAAACAACAGTACAAAAGGCACCCACCTCTTCGGGTTAGGTAATTGTAACATCCATTTTGTGCATAAGCATTTGAATCCAAACCACAGAATACTGTTCTAAATGATAACAGCAATACTACACATTATAGTCTGGACAATTCATTCAGCAGGACTTAAGAAATGGTAATGCCTCTCCTATTGGCTTCTCAATTACTATAATTTATATTCTCTATTTAAGTGATTAAACCTGATACAATCCCAGAATGCTTTCTCATGAAAGGAGAGGCACTATTTAGAAGAGCATGTAGGGGAATGACAAGGGGGAATGGCTTCAAACTGAAAGAGTAGGTTTAGATTACACACTAGGAAGACATCCTTTACTGTTATTAGGAAGACCCTTTACTGTGAGGGTGGTGAGGCACTGGAACAGGTTGCTCAGAGGGATTGTGGATGCCCCATCCCTGGCAGTGTTCAAGGCCAGGTTGGACAGAACTTTGAGCAGCCTGGTCTAGTGGAAGGTGTCCCTGCCCATGGCAGAGGGTTGGAACTCGATCGTCTTTCAAGTCCATTCCAACCCAGGCAATTCTATGATTCTATGAAATAAGCCAAGGACTGTAAGAAGAGAGAATCATATAGGCTAATGTTGGAATTTAAACAGAATTCAAGCCTAATCTGTCTGGATTTTATGAAAAACACCTTGAAGAACAGTTTTATGGTAAACTAACCCACTTTGGGATGGGGAGTGAGGTGGGATACAGAGATATGGTGCATTCTCAGTAATTTTTTTCCTGACTGATACCTCCTTGCCATTGAATGAAAATCACATAAAGAAAAGGTTAAAATCTCAAAACAAGCAAATATAGAATAGCCCTATTCTGAGACAGTAAAAGTATATATACAAAGAGACTAGTAATGACATTTTACAGTATGCATTCCTGTCTGTAATTTGGAATTACCTGAATTATCTTAAAAATGCCAATAAACGTAATTTTAACTCACAGGATTTATTTGTCTGGCTAGAAGACATGAGAAATTCTGTCCCCACCTACCCAGTACCTGAAACAGCCTCCTCCTCTCAGAGGGGGTTTATCAACTCTGAAGCAGGTGTTACATGGCCAGTAAAAACCATCACCAGACAAATAATGAGGACAAAACTCACTTGCCACTCAGGTAAATTTTCCCCTCTCCTTTAGCTGTTTCCAGTATGTGTCTGTATAAACTAAATACAGGCTAAACTCCAACCGTCAATTAACCAGTCATCATGCAAATTTTGTGGCCAAAAGCAAGTGTAATCACTTCTCCTTCAAGCTAGTTTTTGTTGGAGCCTTGGCTAGCACTGAAAACAAAGGGTAAGAAAGTATATAAATCCATAGGAAAAAGGAGCAAAGGATACTGAACTCACACAAACAACTTCAGTAGAATCAAAAAGGCCAAACACCAACCTACAGCACACAATTCTCCACATATTAATCCCATTTATCTTCTCCAGTTTCTAGTACTCAGGCTTTGATGCCTGTACACCTCCCCCCACCCAGCCCAGCCAGCACAAGAATAAAGCATTTAATTCTATTCATAACGAGGGAAATCACCTTTCTATTTCAGATTAGAGTTCACATTTTTCTAGTATATTTATGGAAATTCTAGGAAACACACTTCCAGAGACACATTTTGAGAAAAGCAGATTGTGTGCACCAGTGATGACACCAACCAATTATTTAGCCATGAGTAAACCTGAACATGCGAAACGAGAATAAAATTCTCTAATACCTACTCCTGTACCTGACAGCATCCAGAGGAAACGGGGAAAGAACCCAGGGAACCTCACAATCTGGCACCAGGATTACACGCAGCAGAGCTGGAACCACAACTCTAGCTCTCATGACTATTCTTCTGGAGTCTATCTCATTTTCTGCCAAACAGGGAAGTTGCAAAATCACATATGTGATTAGAGGGCTTTGGTAATCCAAGTTAATTTAGCCTTCACAGTTATTTGGTCTTAAACTGTCATAACCCTGTCACCATCACCCTAAAAATATTAGCTATGGATCACCTAAGGAAGCAGAAAAGGAACAGAACATTGCAAATGGACACATTAAACTGATACATACATGGAAGAGAAGGAATGAGAATTGTTACTAAAGAAGCATTGCTAATAGTTGCAACATAATTTTTTTTCATTGAAGTAGTTCTGTGAATGATGTCCAGGCTTCCAATGGGCATTACTGTACATGTAAAAAAATTTTTTTTATTTTACTACCACCTTTAACATCACATCTCATAGGAATTACCCTTACCTCACTTAGTGGTCCCACAGCTCTGTTAACACTGTTTTACTATGCTCACTTGTTCTAAATGGACCCGTGACTAGCAGGAACATAATATAATACTTCTCAGATGAAATAAGTGTTGGAAAAATGGAAGAGAGGAGATGCAATTCCTTTAGAGAGCAAAAGAATTCCAGGTGCAAAGACCACCAGAATCTTGTTCAAACAGAACTGTTTCATTTGCTCCCAATTCTCAGGCTTTAAGAAGTTCTTACAGTCAGGGAAGCATGTGAAGGGCAGTTACCACATGCCAGTTCTTCAGCTGATGTGTACATCAGTATTGTATTCTTAGGACTCCAAAATTCTCCTTCTCATCCAGCATGTGAGGACTGGGGTCTAACCACACATCACAACTCAGCAAACACAGTAACACAAAGTAAGAACTTCAATCTTAGCCTAAAAAATTTAGGCTACAATTTTCCTACCTCCAGTAGCAAAAATGTTATGGGACAAGTAGAGTAAGAGTCAGAAGATTAGAAGGAGTACCAGATTTTATTGTGACTGAGTAACTCTAGATTGTGAAAAATTATTACAGAATAGAATTACTGGGAAGCTATTGCCTTTAATACAATGCTAGGAAATACATTTCTGCTTTCCAGTGGAAGTCTTACTGACACAGCTTGGAGGAGTTGATACTTTCTACTTTATCAGTAATAAATGTAGAGTATCAAAACTCTGAGGTCACAACTTAACCAACTCTGCTGCCTAAAAAGAGTCGGCCCTGCAGAAATGTCCCTTGCTGGGGACACGTAAGGTTTGCTGTAGCCCACCATTAGTAAGGATCTGTTGTTACTGTACTCCCTGGGACACCTATGTCCCTTATAGTTTATAACACACTCACTTGAACATGATAATCTATGATTTAAGAAGGGAGAAGAATGCACCAAGGATCAGCATAACATATTTTCATTCTGGTCAATGTTGTTTTTTGGGGTTTTGTGTTGTTTTGTTTTTTTTTTTTTTAAGGGAAAAAGTAGTCTTAAAGAACTTTAATGCTATGGTTTTTATTAAGGCATCACAAAGTATGCCCAACTTAAATGTTCATTTCATTGTCATAGAAAAGGACAGATTTTATTCATGATGTATGATTTTATTCATGCAATACTCCAAGTACCATACACATTCTGTATGCAAAAAACCCTCATGTAATAAACATTCAGAACTTATTTAAGATGTTACTGAAACACAAGCATAAAAGCAAAATCCCAAAAGTATTCAACTACACAAATGAATGTTATTATGCAGGTATACAAGGATCAGAAGTCCACAGAAGTGCAGTCTCCCAGACCAAGCATTTTGGGCCATGCTGTACCCAAAAAACCAATTCTGAATTTCTGTATCTCCATCTCCAATGGACATTTTTAGAGTTCAAGTGATGCTCAGAACTCATTCCAAAAAAGAGAAAATTTTCATCACCAAACACAGGATAGAGACCTATGGACACAAACATCCTCCACAGTCCTCCCATTATGTGTTCCTTGATAACTTAAAAAAAAACCCCAACAAAATAAAATTTAAGTGTTTTCAACTTCTGAATTCCTACTACTTAAAATACAAATAAATGCAGCAGGAAAGTCCTCCCCCACTTTTTTTTTTTTTTTTTTTTTTAAACTGGGCAAGCAGTTAACCACAGTGCTGTTTAACTGACAATCTCTGCTGTATATTTTGGAATTGTCTCAAGAATGCCTTTTGTATTCTGTCCTGTATGAAAGATCTTCATATTGTTAAAGCTCCAATAACACTTCTGAAAACAGCACCAGCTGTTGTTTCATGAGAAAACCCCTAAAGAGAGTTAACCAAGTGTCACAAAGGGCTTAAGTCTCCTGCTTCACAGTAAGACTGCTTTTTGCTTGTTTGTTTACAGGTTACTCAATGTTCAAGGTCTGCTTTGCAATTTAAATGTTGCCTATTTTTTATTTCTTTTTAGACACAGTGTATGACTTTCCCAATGTTCTTATGATTTTCAAGACTTTAAAGATTCTTATGAATCTTGTGGACTTTCCAACCCTCCAGACTGATGACAAATATCCACATACAGGTAAGTCAGCAAGACGACCATGCTTAAGTCGTTTGGAAAGCTACAACCTATTGCAACCTGTTGCTCATCCTTCTTCAAAGACACCCAGTCATACTTCATACACTGACCTCTGATGGTGCCAGCTTCCTGCATGCTCTTAAACACAGCATAGTGACAACTGGATAGAAAAGCCCCAATTTTCAGCTGACAGCAATTGCTGCACAGGTTACTACACCACGACTCTTGTGCATGCCGTCAGAACTAGGTCTCATCACGGCAACTGCTTTCCCCAGGATGACTGCAATGTCTGCAGAGCTTCCCTTCTGAAGTTGTTTTTGCCGTGAATTTATCCAGTACTGTGTGAAAGCTGCAGTCATTCTTTCCTTTGGTGATCTCCAGAGCCAGAACCCAAGTGGCCACTGATAGACGACAGTTTGGCAAAAGGCTTTTAATGTCTACCTTCAACCCATGAACTCACATATTTTGCTTTGGCATCTTCTTTCTTCACATTTTGCCTTTTTTTTCATGTTGTATTCTCACCCACTGACATTTCTGTGTGTAACAAGGCATGCGTGACATCCATATTAAGACAGAGGTTTTTACTGCCTTTTTGTAACGAAAACCAGGTCATGTCATCTTTCTTTGCATTTTGAGCCACCATGCTGAGTTTGGTTACTTATGCTGCAAACAGCTGTACTTAATACAGTTAAATCTTAATACACAGTTGATCTGGAGAGTTTGGCAGCATCAGAGAAAATCTATTCCTATCTAAATACACAATAACATGTAAAGCTACAACGAAGAAGGCAGGTTCAATCTTGCCATAGCTGGAATATACATCCTTGGTTTGACTCCTTACTTTCAGTGAAAGCTTTACTCTTACTTAAGTAGATTAATTCCACATCATAGCAAGCTGAAAAACCTGAAAAATGTTTATGTCTCTCCCCACTTACAAAAACTGAATTTTGTACTGGCCACCATCATCCTCTCCTCCACTGCAAAGTATTTCCATACAACAACACTAACAAACAATTTTTCTTTAGTCTGCGCATTCTTTCTTACCCCTATTAGGTGGCAAGAAAAGGGCTCATTTTCTACATTGGTAGAGAAGCATAAATGACCCTATAAGAGAATATGTATGTGAACAAGAAGTTTCCTTCCCTTTGGCTTTGTCTTTTCTGCCTTAACGTCATAAAACGACTCCATATAATGAATACTCCTGATACGTACTCCTGAACAGGCAAATGCAGCCCTGGGACATAACAATTTAGAAAAGTACATCCCATGTGTCCTACATTTCCTTAAATAAAGTGTAGAATAAGCACATTTAGTGGGACAAGACAGTAAATTTTGAGTGTAATTAAGCTGTAAAACCTTGGGAGGTTAATTAAGTAATGAAATCCAGAGATTACAGTTCAAAACAAAACTACCTCGTCTGAGTGAGATATGCTATACCTCAAAAAAATGTGTATAGGTGCAATATGATAATTACTAGGGAATGCTATAGGTAAAATGCACTTGACTGTAGGGTGTCACACATTTGATCATAATGGCCTCTTCTTGCCCTAGAAAAATACACAATGAATAAAATTTTACCTAAACATTTTGCAATCTTCCCAAAGAAAACTCTGGCTGAGAATACCTCCCACCATGAAAACAAAACTGGAGGGAGTTTCAAAATACACCACTCTCCTGCTGTGTTTAACAAATGGTTGGGCTCTCCTGCCAAGATGAAAACACACAAAAGTAACAGTTCCCTCTTACCACAACAAATTTCCATAGACGGCTGCATACCATTAGTGACATGAACTACATCTCTCTATCACATCCTCCCCAAAGCTGATCATGGAAAGGAGCTCCCAGTAAATTCACCCACAACCAGTGAGACTAATACATTTGTTCATCATAAATTCCTACTTTTTTTTTTTTTTTTAAATGTCCTGATTCTGAAACTTGGCTCTGGACCCTGAAAGCATCACATTACATAGAGTTTAGCTATGATGATTCAGTTATGGAATAGCTTCAAAATGGTCAGATTTCCCTGTTATAGAAAACCAATACAGTTAATTGCTGCCAAAAAGGAAAAATTCCTTCTTTTTTCCCTCCTCCATTCCTTATAGTGGAATCAAATCCACCTCATGACAATCTGGTTCAGAGGCCAAACACAGCTTTTCCCTATTTTTCATTAACCAGAAGCAATCCATTTTCCCCCGGCTCACTTTCCTGAAAAAGCTTGCTAGAGAATCAGACAAGTTAGTGGTGCAGGGAAAAGAGCAGAAACATACAGCTAGGAGGATAGGGTTTTAAAAAATCCCACACTTTTCAACAGGTATTGCTAGATTGCTTAGCTGCACAAGGAAATGACACTCTCGGAATTGCAGAGCTTTATCTTCCTAGTAAATACCTAAACAACATAAAAGTAGCATAATTTTTATTTTAGGATTATTAATACACAACATAGAGGCAACACCAGATTCAAATAAAAATTAGGGATTTGCTTTCTCCATTCTTTTTGAAGAATAACACCTTTGTGCAAATATGTTTGTTCACTGTAATTACTTCTGACCAGAAAATTATGTATATTGTTTTAAATATAAATTCACTTTCACTTATATTAAATTAGTACATCAACAGTTATGCTTAATTTGGCATAGGCTTGTACACAACCAGCAATACATTCAGATCTTGATCTTTACTATGTTCTTTAAAAGCAGGTGTTTAACATCTCGCATCATGTCTTGCATGATCACAATTAAATTGAATTCTATTGCTAAATTTTTCTGTTGGTCTGAATTTTTTTAGTTGTCTATCCACTGACAAGTTCTAGCCCAATACTAATTTTTATAGTCCTCACACATTATCAAAAAGTACATCCATGGATGATCTGGAAACAGATTAACCTTCTAAGAATCTCTTATTTCCAGACAAAATTCAGAGACAAAGGAAAAAAACCCACTCTAACAGAGTAAGAAATTTATTAATGTTAAATTTTAAGACATCTTAGGACTGTTTTCCTACAGATTCTGTTAACAGTGGTCTTTGGAACCACTGGCTGAAGCTGTTTGATGACAGAATGACCAAATATGTTTGGTCCACTGCTTCATCAGCCAACTCACACACAAGCCCTCCACTAGCCAAGAAATCAAAAAGTTAGAGATTCTGACATCTGAACTTCAGGTTATCAGTATCTGGCTGCACCTCTTTATAACTCAGTGCTTGACCTTTTTTTAATGCTTTACTGCATCAGTTTGAGCACTGTGGAAGTATTCCAGACTCCCAGCACATTTCCATTTCCCAACTGCAAGGATTACTTGCCACAACCTGATAGATTTGTTTCTGAAAAGCAAAATCTTTGAAGCCCACAGAGGCTGTATGTCAAGTATCACATCCCTAGAACAGCACTGAGATATATCCTTCCAGATGCTCTGGGTTCTATGGCCAGCTTGAACCCTATCATACTGCAAGGTATTTTTTCTCTGCTGACTTATCTTCATTACTGACAAACAAACTTTAGAAAAAACTTCAGGCAGGAGTAAGGCAACATTCAAGGTGTTCACCCTGCAAGACAGCACATGGAGAGAACAAATCCAGCAGGGTAGTTTTTGAGCTCATGTTAGCTGGCACACCTGAAGATTTTATTCTACACAACACCCCAAACCCAGACTTTCCTGGTCAGGTTCAGGACCACCAGTCACACTACATCAGTAATAGAGGAGTGCCCAAATATCACTTGGAGGTTACTTATCCAACTGCACTCTTCAGTGGGAAGCAATCCTCTGCTGAACAAGAGAAGCAAATTCTTAAGCTCTCATGAGTGTAACAGCTATCAGTATATTAGGATTTATTTATAATAACATACCTTTATGTTATTTGCCTGTCTACCTTGCACTGAAATACTAAAACACCTTCACTGTGATACATGGGGTTTTCATACTTTCAGTACACATGGTGACCTAAAAAGGAACGCAATATGATCAGTAGAAACTATTAGAAGTCTCCTCCCTGGAACCTTCAACAGAAAAGCAATAGAAATGTACTTATCTAAGACAAGGCACCACGTAAATGAAAATTAATGATCTCTTTTCCCTTTCAAAAAACTGCCCCAAACATTGAACAAACTCTACACATTCATACCACAGTTTGCTCCACACTAAAATCTACTTTTTTATCATTAGAAGCACCTATGGTAACACAGCCACATTTTCTGGTAGTCTCTAGTTTCAAAATCTATTTTTTTCTGACATATTAAAATAAATATGAATCCAGTGTTCCTTAAGAAAAAAGTAGCTTGAGTTTAATTGCTCAACTCCTACTACGCAACATCTACTCCTCCTCTGAAGACTTTACAAGTCTTGAAATGTTTTATAAGCCTCATAAATATACTACATTTTCTAGTCTCAATTCAGTAGTAAACTCCATGAGAAAGGAACAGAGGGTTGGTGTTCCAGACATTTACAGCAATTCAGAAGGAGGAAAACAGAGGCATCAATGAGTCAATAAAGCCTTAAGATAGCTCCAAAACTCCTCTCTCTTCCTCAGCCATTCATCTCCCACAACAACATTCCTACAGAACTCATTAGGAAAATCCTTTCAGGATTGTTCACCAAAGTGCTGACAATCTTGAAGATCATCAAAACTCTATCCTTTAATTTGCAATTTAAGAATTGTGTCTTGGCAGGCAGAAGAATACACCTCTCCATAAAAGGTACCATATAAAAGACTCATAAAATAACTTCAAATATATTTTGAGAATAATTTAAAAATTGTTTTGCATTTTCATCACCTTTCTGTTACCTGACATGGATGTTTATCACTCAGCTGGCAGACAAGAAAGTCTACATGGCATATTCTGAAAGATTTAACTAGTTTCAGGAAGAGCAGGTTAACTTGATACAACTTTAGGTTTGTTTTCTCTCGAGCATCTGGACCACCTCCCTCCCTCTCCACCAGCAATCAGTATGGAACTTCTTCCTCCACCCCCAGCCAATTTCTCACATGCTTCTACCGTCTCCTGCTTGTGATTTTAAGAAAAACTCTCTTCTGGGTCTACTTAACAAAACAGAATAACTGCCTCACTTCTTGCAACTGCTCTCCTCCAAGGAAGTTGCCTCCATTTTACTCCAAGATTGTGACATGACACCTAACAGTTTTCATCATGATGCTGTAATACAGCAGCAGTGGAAAACACTAAGTTAGGATCACTAAACAGAGTATGACAAAAAACACTGTCCCAGCCAACAAAAAGCTCTGTGCTGATGCATGGAGTAACAGCCTGAATGACTTCAGGTGGCAGAACTCTGTATCAGCTGGACTGAGCCACTGTTATTTTTCCCAGACACCTTGCCATTCCTGTACTTTTATATCATGACACACAACTACCAAGGGAATAAACACCGGACTGAAATGCTCACACTACTACACTATCTTCCCTAAAAACTCCAAATAGCCCAGAGCTACCAGGGATTATACAGCTGGAAATATCTCCAGTGAAGCTCACACTACCCATTTCTCATAAGTAAAGATGCTCTGCTTAGGGGACAACCCCAGAATTCTAACTGCTCTTATGGAAACATTACATATCAAGTTATCTGGTTGCAAGAGCTTTTTATTTTACTATTTTTTTCCTCTACTTTATCTCAGCTTCTTTTGATTTATAGGAGAATAACTTCTCAATATTATCTTATGGCTCCTGTATTTTGTCATGACAAGAAAATATTATCCTCTCTCCTTAAAGATTCCTTCACAGATTAAAAAAGCTGGTGTGAGTTTTTGGCACCTCACTAACGTAGACATTTGCCCAGTTTTTCATACATCTGTTCTTTGCACAACCTTCCAACGTCTTAAAGAAGGAACAAGAAGCCCAAGACTAACCAGGCCCAATAATTCACTAAGAGCAAAAGAAATCAGTACCTCTTCAAGATATGTGGTGTCCATGAAAAGCAGACTGTTTAATATCTCAACTGCAATTCTACTTCGCAAATCAGGAAAAAAAACCATAGTAGATTAAGCATTTTAATCCTCTTTTACATCTCTTTTTTTCCTTTTTTTCCCCTTTAAGGTAGCTTTTTTAATTATGTCCAAAGGAAAATATAGATCTGATATTTAGGTCTGAACCTTTCAAACATGTTCTAGCTCAAGCAGATTTTACATTAACTTTGCTAACACCCTTTTTGCTTACTTGCTGAAAAAAACCACTAAAATTGCTAGATGTGGATAGTGTAACAAATACACAGATTTATCACTTTCGCAAAATAAAAAAAATAGAAGTAGTACTTCACTTTCAGTGGCAAACTGTATTGCTATGTAAATTGGAATTGTATTGAGACCCAGACAGGATATTAAAATAGCTTTATTAAATGAAACTAGATGAGCTGATATCATACAATAAGTTAACAACACACTTCAAAACACAACTTAAAAGGACTTAGTTCATAAGAGTAAAAGAATTTATAATCACATTGAAATTTTAAAAACAGCAGATCTGATGCTCACTTGTCAAGGAGGGGAGGAATACTTCCCTGCTTTTCACACTAAATTTTTGAGTACTCATTACTGAAATACCTGAAGAAAATGGCTAGGAAACACTTTTGAATAAAAATTACTAAGAGCTGGTTTATCACTTCACTTATCAAGAACAGTTTTCTTCTATATTTGCAACACAAATAAGTACTTGGTGTTGATCTTGACACCTTGCTTTTGTTGCTAGAACTTAAAATATACTTCAAATTTTAGTATTTATTCTCAAAGTTAGGTAATAATATTTTATATGCCTTAACTTAGTATTTACTTTAAATCTGGAATACTAGCCTTAAAATATATTCTTCCAAAATATCTGGGTTCCAATACAAGTACTTGAGAAGACACCACTATGTTTCCAAGCACACAGTTTTCAAAACAGGCTTCTTCACACAGTTACACACATTTAGAACTACATCTTTTTTGCTCAATCTGCTTTTGAAAACTTTCAAAGCACCTATTTAATGCAGAATAATATTTTCAACTGTTGATGGCTTGCAAGAAATTTACTGTTTCAAATGAGGAAATGAAGTTTTCTGAGACAGTTCTCATTCTTAAGTTTTCTCTATATAATCTGTAATATATATATATAAAACTCACTCCCAGGGATGAAATCACTCACATCCATCAACGATGAAACACATGTGCTGCTTTTCATTAACTGAAGCATGAATATGCATTTGCAGACTGCCCTTGCACATAGACACCCAAGACAGTTTAGATGCAAGGTAAAAACCTACTTCTGGAAAAATCAATAATTTTTTCAGACCTAAGCTGTCTATTTTAGACTACTATATGCTCTTTAATTTGGAAAGGTTATTTTATCTGTCCAAATAAAGTAATTCCTTACTTACTCTTTAATGCAGAACAGGCATCTTAGAAATTAAATGTACACACACAGAGAGAAATCTACACAAGTCGAACATTAACGGAGGACACGAGCTTGAACATACACCCTTCCCCATCGAACACCTAAAGTAATTGCCCACAAACCTTTTAAAATCGATTCTCCCCCAAACACTGAGATATACATTCCTTCCTAGATTTGGTTACAATTTAGCTCCCCACTCCTGTGCATTCAGCACTCTTTCACCTATGCCAGAAGGTTTCCTCCCAGCTCAGAATAGAGAGGGTGCAGATGCACGTACTGAGCTGTAGGACTGGCTCAGCTGCCGTCAGAGACGTGGCCCCGATCCTGTTCCAGCACCAAGACTCCACTTGATAGCACCTCTGTCACTTCTTTGATCCTGCATAATTCAGCACTCTGGCAAGGAAAAGACTGGACAACAAAAGCATTTAATGAATGGTGGTGTGGAGGGTAGAGGATAAGAAGCAACCCCTTTTTTTTTGGCAGGCAAACCAAATCATCTGAGGAATCCCTCTTCAGAACAATTGTGTCTGACTCACCCAACTGAGCCACAAACATTTCCCTCTGGTGCTAGAGTACCCAGGAGAGTCATGACATCTCTTTACTGCTTCCTTAAGGGCGGCAGAAGCAGAAATACAACAAGACCAGGAGGGAATGCTGCTTCCCCTGAACTGCTAGGTATAACTATATAGCTCAAAGCCTACAAAACACACTCTGTTTAGTAAAAGTAAAAATTAATATGAATATATTGGGGCAAGTATTTCAGGTCTGACCTTCCTTTCATTGTATAACTGTGAAAAAATGAGGGGGAGGGAGGGGAAGGACACACAGGACAAAAAACCTCCCAGTTCTCTGGTCACCATAATAGCAAAAGACAGACACTCATACGAAGCAAGAGAAGAGCACTGGAACAAGGCTTGGCAACAACACAAGGCTTCTCCCCCACCCCCCGCGGGCTCCGCAGACACCACAGGGTAGCAGAGGAGAGATAAGACAAACTCACAGCACATGGAACAACTGCTACATGTGTGACAACTGCGCCCTAGCCCGGCTTCAGCCAGCGCAGAAACAAGGCCTGATCCAGATAAAGACATGGAAAGAACAGAGGGCTAATTCTGAGCTTTACCGTGGGTCTGGAGAGGCAACCAAAGAGGTCTAAAGGACTCAGTAGTAGGAAATTCATCCACCTAGTCCTTCTTTGAAATGAATAGTATAGTAATAAACAGCAATAAAAAGGATAAAGGACTATTTACCCTTGGTTCACCTCTAGGATAGTATGCTTACTTTTAAAAACAGAAGATTTGATTATAATTTGGTCATATTACTGAACCGTATCTGCCAGCTGTTTGTCCTTCAGGCAGGCAGAACCCTGATAGCTTATGGAAATGGACCCCTGATAGAGCAGCAACACAGGGCAACTCTTGGGCACGCTGTCATATCCCAACACTCTCCCTCCAAGCACTACATTGGCAGAAGGGAGCTCCTGTCCAAAAGCCCCTGCTCCCAAATCAGAGGAATGGTCAAAGCTCGGTGTAGCAGTAATGGGCAGATCCTTGGGGCAGGAGAGATCCAGTTCAGATTTCAGATGCATAAAACCTACCCATGAAGTTAGAAACCATCCAGTGCAGGAGCCATAACCAGTGAACTATGGCACATCACTAGAAGTTATCGGACATTATTCAAGAGGAAGACTGGTTTTAACCCTCTCAGAACATATTATTAAAAGCCAAATCAAACCGAAAGTCATCCCTTTATTACCGTTAAAAGTATTTGATTTCAAATGAAACGATAAAAGAAAGACAAGGTCTCATTAATAGGACTAGAGTCCTATTTGTTGGTGCCGCCTTTTTTTTTTGGCTTTATTTGTTGGGGCTTTTTTAAAATTACATTTTGAGTCTGCTATCTTATCAATTACATACACTTTCCATATTTAAAAAAATGACATTATTAAGTTAAAAGTTATTTTTAAGGTAAACTCTGCAACTTCTGGAAGATGCTATATCTGAATTCAGATTATTTGAAAGGCCGGTTGTTTTCACTTACCAATATATATCTACTGTATTTATTCAAACAAGTATAACCCAAATATATGCAGTATTTCCCCCTATTAATAATATACCTTATTTCCTTTCTGCCCCATCCAAGGAGCAGATATTAATGATATTTTTTTTAAAGAGAAGTCACATGAACACTCAGCTTATATTCACTTTCAGCTAGCATTTCCTAGAGCCGAAACCTGTCCCTTTCACCAAGGACAGGAAAATGGAAGTGGTGTTCAAAGTCCTAAATTATTATCAGGAGTCTCAGCTTCCATTTATCAGGCTCATGTAGCTCTTACTGTCAAGAAGAAACTCTTGAAAACACTGACAGAACTAAGTGATGAAACGTTGCTTGTTTGAAATATTCAGTTTTGTGGGCATTACCATTGTATCAGAACCAATGCACTGCAAAGTGTTACTTGCAATGACTTCACCTTCACTATAAACGGCATATTTATAAAAAAAAAATTAAGTACCTATTACTGTACCATTACAATTCATTTTCTGTAGTTCCTAAACACACACAGAGGCTGAAGAATTATTTCTTTTGTTCAAAGTAAGTTTTTCTAGCATTTGAAAATGTCATTATAATTCAGCAATGAAAACTCTTCTAGTTACAAATCCATGCTTTTATAACTAACTCTTAATACAACTTAGCACTTTTGTGAGAGACACTTGGAGATCACCCACCAAAAGTAATTCATATCACTCTGTTGGTCAAAACTCCACCTTCTACCAACTATTAGAGTGCAGAGCTGCAAGCTGATTTCAGAAAATCATCAACAAGACCAAGAAAAAAAAAACTATTAAAAAACCAAATAAGTACATTTTGTAAATCAGAGGTTATCTTGGTTTATCTTCAGTTAAATAATGCTAAATCATTTTCCATTGTTACACTCTCATGTGTCCCCACCACTGGTAATTGTGCCTGCTTACCAGCTAACTAGTTATATTTCTTCAAGTCCTGTTACAGATGAAAACAGGTGATCTGCTGTTTGTTTCCACAAACATTTAATTCCTCTTGCTTTTAAAAGTAAAAGTAGGTATCACCTGATGCTTGTATGATGTCTCACTATGGAATTCACTCTAGGATAAATTCTCTACAATAGGAAGTACCTTTCCTTTTTCACAACTGCATGTAATTCTTTCCTACCTACAAGCGTGCTCTTTGAATCACACCCACAGCTGAAGTTACACATACAACTCTTTACCAAAGTGTGAGCAACTAGGTTATGTACACGGGATCTGCTAGTTTGAAATGTAAATTAACATCCCACCAAGTTTTAAGTGTTTCCTCATCTTTAGGGCCAGACTTTCTTCTGTTACCCTTCAGTTGTCTAACTCATGGTCTTATTAAGAAACCACAAACTACAGAGAACACATTACTCAGACAGAGAAGCACCCTAGTGGTTTCAACACACTAGCAAGAATTCTAAAGAAATCAAGGTGTTTTCAAAATGACCTACAACCAAAAACTGCAAGTGGCTGCACATCCAGCAGATATACAGCAAGCAGATTAAAGCCAGACAGCTGAAACTGTTCTGTCCCTACCTCTGTACGAGAGGTGTGATCATCTACAAATGAACCACCACCCAAACCAACATTTTTTTCAGCCTGGCACACTGGCCATGGCCCCATCCAACTCAGTACTATAACAATATTGTTCTTTTGTGTGCCAGTGTTCTACAGCTGACATGGAAAAGGTCTGGTTTTAGGAGCTGGCTCAGAAACCCTACCTTCACCATTTAAAATGCACATGAGAGAAAGAATGTCCCACTGTTCTCTGAAAAAAAAATGAACACAGTTTTAACTAAAATCTGATTATTTCCCTACAACTACTCTGAGTTGACAAAAACACTTTTACTGTTTTTAGAGAATGAAAAGTTTGATCATTTCCAATTGTAGGAAACTGTTGACTCACCGTAATTTCAACCCCATTACATTTAAGAACATGTTTCATTAAAAATGCCTACTCAGTAATTTTCACACTTCATTCTGCAGTTTTCTGTATGAGCTGTAAAACTTTCAATTACTTGGTCAAACCAAGATGGCAAAAACCTTAATTCTGAAGAGCCACCCAAAGACCACAGTTGATAAAGATCACAAAGTATTGCGGAAAGAAAGGAGAATAATTTTAGCTTTTCAACTTAGGGCTGTTCCCATGTCTAAACTGTCTAATTTCAAGTGGCACACCCAGAAACTTGCACATTTTTTTATATACCTTTCCATGCTGCCAGCTTCTTAAAATTAAAGAGAATTACCGACATAAAATACAATAATTAGAGCCATGGAAATAGTCCACCATCAGAACACACAGGATTTGTTCACTCCAATAATATTTCTTTACAGCTCCAAGATGTTGAGGGACACAAGAACAAGTTTGCTGCTACTCTCTTTAATAAGACTTGTTAAAAGTTCCTACCTCTGTGAAGCACATGTATCTGATTAAAGATACCTCACCAACTATCAATCAAGATATAGTGTCTTCTGCTTAAACATTAAAGAAGTTACCCCTCTATGCTGAGCAAGAGAAAGGCAGAGGAGTTACTGATTGGCTGAACCAGATCCCTTCAGGTCATCTTTGCTCCTCCTTCCTCTCAGGTCTCACCAAAACCTGAGAGCATCCACTGTTACTACAGACGGGGGGAGCACCTCTGCCCTGGGAGCCAGGGCTTGAACTCTCAAAGGACTATAAGGAAGCTCAAAAGGATTCACCAATTCTAGAGTCAGTTATCACCAGCACCCTCTCTAATCTTAATACTTCCAACCAATCCACGAAAGGCAGTAAAATACCCCCTTCTTGTAACTCTAACAGAGTTAGAGTTACAAGTTTTGGAAGACGATGAAGTTGAATGCCAAGATGGAAGAGCAAGCACACAGCTCCTGCTCACTGTCTTTGAAACTTGGGAACTTCAAGTATTGTCCTTTCACAAAGCTGGAAAAGAAGATGGGATCAACACAGAGCGCCTCTGCTAGCCCGCAAAGGCTTTGCTCTAGGAACAGGAGGCAACACCTGCAACTCTGGCGGGACAGACAGACCACATCTCGCTGTGGAGGACAGCGACTTCAAGATAGCCCTGATGACCCACCCGCTCCCCCCAGGGCGGGAGGCTCCTTCCCACCTGTTTGCTCACAGACTGACCTCTTCCCTACGGCTCCCAGCACCCCGAGGAGCCACCCCAGGGACAAAAGCTCCCCTCCTATAACACCAATCCCAAGCCCAGGCTTCCTGCTCCCACCCCGGAGCCCTCCACCGAGCGGCGGCTCTACAGCGCTTCCCCTTCCACGCCAGTCCTCAGCTTCTTCCCTCCTTTCAAAGCCAACCCGCGCTCTTTCCACACATGCAAGGGACTCAAACAGAAATAATAATAAAACACGAGAAGCAAAATCCACGAAGAACAAAACGCAGCCCCACAACTTACCACCCAAGTCAGTCCCCCGCTGCCGCCGCCTCCTCCTCCTCCTCCTCCAGACTTTGCCATTTTCTGCCCGTCTCTCCTCAGCGGAGGCGAGGGCGCTCGGAGGCGGCCGGGAGGGCCGACACCGACACCGCGCCTGGGGCCGCTCCGCGCCCGCCCTTCGCGCCTCTCCCGCCCTCACCGGCGCCCCGGCACCGAGGAAGGGCGGCCGAGGGGCCCGCACAAAGNCCTCCCTTCCCGCCCCGCGCGCGCGCGTTCCCGCGCAGAACGCCCCCCGCCCGCGCCCCCCGCACACACGCACACCCAGAGCTGGCCCGGCCCCCTCCTTCTTCCCCTCCTCTTTCCACCCTGCGTCCCGGTGCCCGGTGCCGCTCCCCCGCCGTCGCCTCCTCCCTGTCCTCTCCCCGCACAGCCCCCGAAACGGTGCAGCCGCCGGGCCGCCGCGCACAGACAATAAATAACCGCGCCGGCCCCGCTCGGCGTCCGCGCCGCGGCCCCTTCTCCCCACGCAGCCGGCCCGGGCCTCTTCTCCCCCCGCGCCTTGTGCCCGCCAATCACGGGCCGGCGCGCCAATCGTGCGCTGGAGGCGGGAAGGCTACGCGGGGCGCCGGCCAATCGAAGAAGCCAGAAGCGGAGGGGGCGTGTGACGTCACTGAGGGTGGCAACAAGCCGCGAACGGCCCGCACGGGGGCGCTGCCGCGCACAGGAGGGGCGGAGCGGTTGGATCGGAGTCGGGGCGAAGCAGCGCCCACCTTNGAACAGGAGGCAACACCTGCAACTCTGGCGGGACAGACAGACCACATCTCGCTGTGGAGGACAGCGACTTCAAGATAGCCCTGATGACCCACCCGCTCCCCCCAGGGCGGGAGGCTCCTTCCCACCTGTTTGCTCACAGACTGACCTCTTCCCTACGGCTCCCAGCACCCCGAGGAGCCACCCCAGGGACAAAAGCTCCCCTCCTATAACACCAATCCCAAGCCCAGGCTTCCTGCTCCCACCCCGGAGCCCTCCACCGAGCGGCGGCTCTACAGCGCTTCCCCTTCCACGCCAGTCCTCAGCTTCTTCCCTCCTTTCAAAGCCAACCCGCGCTCTTTCCACACATGCAAGGGACTCAAACAGAAATAATAATAAAACACGAGAAGCAAAATCCACGAAGAACAAAACGCAGCCCCACAACTTACCACCCAAGTCAGTCCCCCGCTGCCGCCGCCTCCTCCTCCTCCTCCTCCAGACTTTGCCATTTTCTGCCCGTCTCTCCTCAGCGGAGGCGAGGGCGCTCGGAGGCGGCCGGGAGGGCCGACACCGACACCGCGCCTGGGGCCGCTCCGCGCCCGCCCTTCGCGCCTCTCCCGCCCTCACCGGCGCCCCGGCACCGAGGAAGGGCGGCCGAGGGGCCCGCACAAAGCGCCCCTTCCGCCGGGGGAGAGGCAGCGAGAGGGCGGGCGGGCCCGGCCGGGCCTGCGGCTCTCGTTAGTTTAAAGGGACGACGGGCCGGTCCCTTCGCCTTGCGGCGGCAGCAGCAGCAACAACAGCCACCGCTATCGCCGCCGTAGCGCTGCTGCCTCCCGCCCTCCTCCTCACCCCCGGGCCGTCCCCCCCGCAGCCACAAAGGCCCGGAAAACAGATTAATAATAAAAAAATCTCCCCTTCCCTCCCTCCTCCCTCGTCCCCTCCCTCCCTCGTTCACTCCCTCCCTCCCTTCCCGCCCCGCGCGCG
>VYXC01011974.1:374933-393888 GCA_013397175.1 Platysteira castanea | reverse complement strand
AAGGCTACGCGGGGCGCCGGCCAATCGAAGAAGCCAGAAGCAGAGGGGGCGTGTGACGTCACTGAGGGTGGCAACAAGCCGCGAACGGCCCGCACGGGGGCGCTGCCGCGCACAGGAGGGGCGGTGCGAGGAGGGGCGGAGCGGTTGGATCGGGATCGGGGCGAAGCAGCGCCCACCTTCTGGGCCAGCTACGGGCTGCCTCAGCACACCTTCCCCACTCTGCGACGACGGGGAAGGAGAGGCCTCGCTTCCCCGTGACCACACAGGGAAATTGGTTTGGGGACCGGCAGAGCACGGCTGTCCCGTTTTCCTGGTGTTCCAGGTGGATGATGCTGCGATGCGCGGGCGGAGAAGAGGTGATGCGGTAGGTGGGACAGGTGTTCGGGGGTACGGCGGGCAGCTGCCCCGTTTCCGCCAGCCCCGTAACTGATCCCTGCAATCGCCACCGCTGCGACCTGCGGCGGCACCAGCAGGGTGGCCGTCCCGGTGCTCCAGGCAGGAGTGTTTACAATCCACTGCCCTCTTCTGGGCCCTGGGGATCGGCCCGAGGAGTTCTTTAACTCGGACAGCTCACAGATCTTTAACCTACACTTGAGCATCCCCGTGTGAAAGCCCTCATGCAGGGTCACATAGCACAGCATCCCGTTCTGTACACAGTACACAACCCTGTTCTAAAATATTTGCCCTTTCGAAGAAAAAATGCTGTGGTGTAACTTAGCATCTACTTCCTAGGCCTAAAGGGTGTGTGTACAAAGCCCAAAATTCATGTCATTTTAGGTATGAGCATAAAAAATATGTACAGTTCTAGATACTTTCCACCAAAAGCGTGTGTGTATATATATGAACATAAATATTATAATCAGATTTTTTGACGAGCTTAGAAAAATGCTTCACCACATGCAGCTTCTCAATTAGCAATTTTCATTCTGCTGTGTGAAATGCAAAGGACCTACCTACTCCAGCCTGTTCCACTCCTTGAATTATTAAGATTGTAAAGTCTCAAAAGGAGGGATTAGTAGGAGCACTGCATCTAAGCTAGTAGTCAAATTGATATCCGAAGAGAATCATTTCAGAGGAAGAGCAATAACTTAAAGATTTTTCCTTTTGCAAAATGCTTTTCCTAAGGAGTAAAAGGATTGGAAATGAAGCAGCCACTTTTTGAGGAGTCAGTTGTAATGTTCAATTATGCCTCAAGGGAAGGATCAGAAGAATTTCTAGTAAATATTGCTTATTTAGCATAATTTTACTCTGCCAGTTTCTAAGGAACCTATTAAACTAATATCTAAGTGCTGCACAAGGATTATGGAAAATAATGGCATGTGCCTAGAAGGGACAGTAAGTTATCTGTTCCAGCCTAGTTTTATTGAGGTTACATGTACCTCTGAGCTGTAGGCTGTGTTTTCTGCTACTTTGGGCAAAATAAAGAGTATTTCATGCAGAACCAGAAGGTAACACTTGCAGGGTTATGCTTAGTGCTTCAGAATTTTGGACCTGCTGATTAGAATGGTGTGATTTTTTTCCCCCCAAACTCTCCAATATATATGTAGTACCTGTCAAAATGAATCATGTACAGCGAACTGCTGCAATGAATATTGTGAGGATCAGAGAAAACAGAGGGACTGCATCTGTTCAAAGCTTTTTACATTGGTATCAATGCAAAAAATCAACAGAGGACCATTACTGCATTCAGCAGAAACAGAGCAAGTCCCAAACATTAGTGTACTCTGTTCTCATTAACTCCAGCTGTTTAGTAAATAGGCTGCTCTTAGTGTGGGAAGTGTGCCTTTTGCAACGTGAGCCAAGTAGAAGATAGCAATCTCGCTTGAAGGCAGCCAATTCCGTATATATTAGAGAGAGACAGAGGGAGTTTCTTCTTGGCAGTTACTGATCTTTGAACGTGCATGGTCAGACATGTTCAGTTTGTGTCACACTGAAGCAGATTTATGAGGAAATGCTGGCATTCCCCCAAGCATTTTCTTTAGTCTTTGAAATTACTTTGTCCAAGTTGGTTTTTATTTAATTCTCATCCTATACTATGCTAGCTGTACAGTATGTTACTGGCTTATTGATGTTGGTTTTATCCTTAATACTTACATGTGTATGCTGAGTGGTTGCATTCCTAGTCATATAGGATTGTAGGACAAAGTTCCCACAAGACTACAAGCAGCTGCTTCTGTGGACTGCAGAGGTGAAGCAGTGAAATGGGATTGCTCGCCACATTTTAAGCGATCCCTGTTAAAACAAACGCAGAAGTAGGTTTGAGCATGAATCAAATTCAAGTGCCATAACATTTTGATAGGAGTGGAAATACTTTACTGGATGCAACCTGCCCAAATCATGCACCGCCAGTTTATGTCAAATACTTCACACTTGTGTGACATTTTAAATTAACAATCCCCTTGAGATAGTACACACAAAGTCCTATTTCAATTCATTGGAGATTTACTTGTCCTCATAGCTGTAGACCATAACATAAATAGAAATACCCTACAGACTTTCGAAACAATAATCTACTTAAACCAGTTTCACTACTGCTTTTAGTAAGCAAAATATTTATTGTAATACTACTTTGTGTTCAATCATTTTAGCAGTAAGACAGCTGTATGTATGACCTCTAAGTATTTCTATACTTGGTATGTACAAACTTCCCATCTATTCTAAGTTATTTGCTGCTTCTAGTTTACTTGCTATCTAATAAAACCTTTTCTTTCCCTGTGGCTTTTCTGGACTCAGACTTACAGGGCCTAAAACATGACTATTTGTGAAACTATGTACATTTATCTACTCTGTGAACGTACTCAGATAAAACCACTTACTTAAATGACCAATCACAACTCTCATTTTTATGCAAACTACACAGGAAAAAGTGTAATTTTGTGCTAAAATATTTATGAAACTAAGTTGATGCCCATTACATTATACAGTCTACATTGTATGTAGTTGTAATAAGGTATAAACAAACATTGCATATTTTAATATTAAATATTTGCACTCACAATAAAGTAATTTCCATATTCTACTACATTTTTAAATATCGTTATAACCACTAAGATAATTTTGAAACAATTGATCAAATTATTGAGTAGAATTGTGGCAGTACAATATGAGAGTACAAGAACGTACTTGTACTGCATTGATTGTGAATGAGCTTCAGGCCATGATTCCAAAGTACTTAAGAAAAGTCTACCCATGGCTGGATCACCTAACGATACAAATTTAGCCAGGTCATGTGTACTTACACAATTGTATCTCAAACACCTTTGTTGAATTAGCAAGAGGCCACACTAGTGGTTTTCTGTGGGTGTGCACTGTCAATGCACTGCCTGACACTCTCAGCTGAACTCTGCCCAGGACTTACGTGCCTGATGTATCCATGGCAAGTTTGTCAGTAGCTATTCCTGGAGCCAGACTGTTCCACAACCAGTCTCTTGAAAAACACCAGGCCACTTCCTACAGGAACAATGTACCACTTTGTGACAGTTTGACAGAGGGCTTGGATGGCTTTACCCTCCAATTCCTCCCCTGGTGACTAACCTGTTACTTGTTGTGCTGTTGCCAGAGGTGTGGAAAACTCAAGTGGGGCAAGCTGCGAATGCTACTGCCAGGTTGTTGCTGCGGAAGAGGTCCAGCAGAATCACCACAGTTAGCTACAGGGACCCCTGGGCTCCATCCCTGACTGCCCATCTCACGGCTGGGACTGTTGCACTGACCCACCTGACTTCCTCCTGGATTGCACCATCTCCCTGCCGCAGGAGAGGCAGGTTGTGTTAGAGACCATCACACTGACTTGCTTGGCCTCTAGCCTGAATTGCTCGGTCTCTCATACAGAAGAGGGAAGTTGTGTCACTTGTAAACTTTAAATATTTATCTGTGACTAGAAGTGCTTTAGTATCCAAGCCCACCCAGTCTCCTCACTGTCAGCTCAGTCTTAAACTGTGACACACTTTCACTGAGCAGCATAAACAAAGTTACTGCTAAGGCAGATCCTGATTACAGAAATTAAATATATTTGTATTGAAATTCCTTGTATAGGAGAAAGCTCCCTTGTGCAGTGACCACATACGGCAAGAGAAGTTGCATGCAGAGATGAAGCAGAGGAGGCTGAGCTGGCCGTATAGGGAAGAATTCTCAACATGAACAGAATTTCTATCCATGCTATTAACATCTGAGTCTTTTAGAAGAGTTGGTGGCAGTGGAAAAAGCTGCAAACACCTGGAGGGACAAAGACAATGGAAAAAAACACAGAATGGAGAAGGTGACATATTTTGAGGTCTGTGCTGAACATACATGAGATAGCAGTGGCCATCTCAGCACCTATACTGAGCTGAGAGGCAGATTGCTGTGATTTGGAGGCTTGGAATCACCAACTGCATTGTGGCATTGTTAATCAGTGTGGAGAATGCAAACAGCCAGCAAGGTTTGGGCATGCCACGCCATTCAGAAAGGCACTCCCTTGAGCTCAGGGTGATGAATACTGCAAAGCATGCTAGGCTTTCCTTGAGTAGCTTTTCTAATATTAGCCACGGATCTCTTTCTTACTGTCCTTCTATCCCAGCCCCTCTGAAAAGGAGCTCTCTCTTTCCAAAGAATTCAGGATTTCTTTTTGACCAGAACATGCAGTTTTGTTCCTAGTAGTTCACCCAAGACTGGGCATGAAAATGTGAGAGGCAATTCATTTTTACCCAGCAAGACTCTCTTTGCTCATTGAAGGTCCCCATTACCAGTGTGTTTCTGCAGTCTTACAGACTGAAATCCATGATAGTTTCCGAGTGAGTATCAAATTCCTAATAGCAGAAGGTCATGTCTACTCATTCCTGGAATGACAGGAAGGTGAAGGAGTTGTTTCTATACAAGGCATGTGTGGGTATGTTGAATCTGTGGGGAAAAGCGATGACTGATGTAGACAGCAGAGAAGCCCACTATTCTGCAAAATGTCTAAAGAGATGGCACTTTGCTCTCTTGAGCTAAAATTCAATCACCTCTGATACATTATGTTTTGATTTATGATTAGTAGTTATGAGGAGAAATCAGAAAGGCAAGCTTTTCTGGATAGCTTCACTGTGCCACCAGTTTTGACTGGAATCAATGATGACTAGGTCAGGATGTGTATTTGCATTCCCTTTCTCAGAAGGGAATTGTGTGGTTCCTGTGGTAACCCAAGAAGAGAAAAGTCTCAGGAAAGACCCAAGAGAGGCAGATGGCTCAACCTCCACCGAGGCAGAGCGTGTCATTAAAGTGTGGCCAGTACACCCAAAGTTTATGCTGAGGTCAAAGGCAAAAAGAGAAGGAGGCCACAAGTTTTGGAATACTTGAACAAATTAATATCTGAGGCAAAGAGCAACAAAAGTGTTGGGTGAATGGCCTGTGAACATCCAACTGAAAGAGGGATAGGGTAGGCACACATGAGGACATCAGCTAAAAATACGCCTGAGCACAGGAAGTGGGGAAGACAAGAAGACATAACTAACAAAAAGAAAAGTCTAGGGTAACTATGAAGGGTCTAGTTAGGCACAGAATAGCAGAACCACAGTCAGAGCGTGTGCAGTTACCTATCCAACAAAGTAATGAAGAAACCCTTAGAGCAAATTTGTACTGGCAGCTTGAGTTTATACTGCCTCAGTGCTTTGAATTACTAGACCATGATGATTTTGATTTGGTACTAGATGGCCTAAAATTTGAATTACTCTTCTATAGCCCACAGCACAGGGAATGTGCTCAGGGTGTTCTTCTGACAATTACAAGGCAGTTTAGAAAAGGAAGTTTATACAGTAATACTGTTTTGTGAATATTCTTTTCTAGCTGACTCAAGTTGTTATTTTTTCCAGTAACCTGTTTACTAATAATTCTCTTTGCTTAAATACATTGTTTCAGCTTACCTATGTCAGCAGACAACTCTAAGGCCCTTGAGAATTAATTTTTCAGAAGTCTTTGAGAAAGTAATTACAAAAAAAAGATGTATACTTGAACTAAAAAAAAAAAAAAAAGAGTATAGCTAAACAGATAAAATGTACACAAGACTCAGCAACTCACTTAACCATAAGCACTATCTGAGTTTACAACTCCCTAACAATTACTTGTTAAAGATCAGCTATTCAACAATTTCTCAGGTGGCCTCATTTGTAACAAAGCTCGGCAGCAGCAGTACCTATTTATTTCAAGAGGAGTTGTGTGATTCAACAGCTTGGGTGATTGGGCAAGCAGCATTTTAAAATGGTCACTGCTAGCTGCTTCATGCACATTTCTATTTTCCTTAGGTATTATTATTATTAAGCAAAGATGATTCAAAATTCATAAAAAATCTTTTGTTATCCATTTAGATCCTTTAAAGCATTGGTATTTCTGGGTCTTGAATGTTTCTCTCCCAGATATCATGCAGCTGTCCTCCATTATTTGTTTCAATAGTAGTGTTTCTGTTTAGCATTTTAGTCTTGCTGTATTTATTAGGAGAATGGGTATATTAAATACCAAATGCAACACATTAAACATAATTTTACATTTAGGTTATGGTCTCCTGTTCTATTTTTACCCCACTAACACTGCTTATATTCTCTTTCCACTACGTACCTTACATTGCTCCAATCAGCTCTGCAGATTCTTCATGCTCCTTAGTGCACTCCTGCTTTTCTTAGAGAAATGTAAGAACACATTACCTCAGTTTTCAGCTGAAGTAAAATTATCCAGATCAGTGGTTCTTATATGCCTCTTGCTCACTATATAGCCACTGCTGGTAGAGGCAGCAGAAGTTGCAGTAGCAACAGCTTTCAGTAAAAGCCAGGACAATGTGTTTGACTGCTTAGGTATCATTTAGCCAGCACTTTGCTATGCCAGATTTTTATTAGAGTCTGGGAATCTCAGCCTAGGTCTTCAGTCCAGCATGGTTTCCAAAAGCATCTTTCCATTTCTAAGCACCTCAGAAAGCTGCATCCCAATCACAGCATTTCTTTCTTTGATTTAGGATTCCTGGCTGTCACCTGTGAGGAAGGAAAACAGTCTTTTGAATGACTTAGAATACATGTGCTTTAGTAATTTGTGAATTCACTTTAATGTTCTAGAAAATTTTTTTCATCTACAGGATGTGTTAAAATAACTTGCTTTGATATACATATACCTGTGGGGTTATATACGACAGATGCTGTTGTCCTCATTATTTTATACATTTCTTTTTGAAATCTACTGTGGATTTAACTTGCAGAACAGTAAAGGAAAATGTTTTTCATAAACGCAGTTCTTTTACAATATTCCTTCATTTCTTGAAAACTATGAAGCAAAGAAAAGGTACTGTATGCTTTATCCTACTGACACACCTACAAGTGAAAAAAGGCAGCATATCTATTTTTGCAACAAATCTGTTAACTGTTATACTATAATCACACTCCTCATTTTTTTAAAACTAATTTTGTAAGGAACAGCTTAGTGATACCTTGTGTTCCTAGATAACAGCTAGAGAGAATACATTTCCTGTACTGTGCCTCATAGCAAGCTCATGCCAAAGTTTTTACTATCATGCTACAGAACTGTAATAACAACTCACCTTCCTTTTCATTTAGTTGGTTTTTACTGAGCCTTGTTATTCCACATATGCTTTTCTGCTGGAAGCTTTTATAGTAGAAAGCCTTTGAAGAGTGGGAAGCTGTGAAGCTCTTGAAATTTATCTGAAAGTAGTGTGGTTCCTTTTACCTTGGCTTTTACTGCTCCTCACATTCTTCTGTTTCCCGGTACTAAGTGCAATGAATTTGCCAGGTTTTCAGGAAAAGGCAATACACATTATCCAGAAATTGCAACATTGTGTCAGCTTCTGACCCATTCAACATTTCCTTCCTCTGTGTCTTAAATTAAAAATAGTTTATGTATCAATATATTTTCTAGCAGTTTTTGAAACTATTTGACACTAACCATGTCAGAATTCCATTTACTTTGTAAACAGAACTAACATTAGTTCTTTGGGACAAGACAGAGATATTATTACAGATTCTCTTATGTTACTGTACCCTTTGAGATATGTTGGACATACTACTGAAACATGACATTTTTCTCCTGAGTTCATTTCTCTTGTGACTCATGATAGGAAGAATGGAAGCTCCTCTTTTACTTAACATCTTACAGTTAGTTTATTGAAAAGTCACTTGTTAGTTCTCATGAATGAGAATTCTACTGGTTTGCTAACCTCTTTTTTTTAAATTGCTCATTATTTTCTCTCATTTCTCTCAAAATATGTTGGACTCAGTTCTCTGGGACATGAGTAATGATGATGAAAGAGCACACTGGCATAAAGGCTGAAAACACAATGAAATTACTTGAAGTCACAGAAGAGCTAAAGTTTAAGAGATCAGTTGCATACATATGGTTCCTTGCGACATTTAATTGTCTAATCATAAAGCTTTCCTCAGCTTTCTAATCAAACAATCCACTATCCCAAATAATTAAAGGTACTAATTTTGAGTTGCTGTGCAGACCTGAAGAGAATTCAGAGCAAACAATGCTTTCTTTCCTGATAGTTGTTGTTGAAGTACGGCAAAGCCAGAACCACACCAGCTCTCTGATTACAGTAAAGACAGCACAGTTACAGGCCATATAGGCAGGCACACTTACCAATCCATGGGAATGAAGCACAAGCTGCAGCACTCAAACATAACCCACGGCACATGCTTCAGCTCTGAGTTGCTTCACCAAACCAGCACGACTGCTTTTAGCCACAAAGCCAAACATCTCCTTAGCCAGGCACAGCACACAGCACTCCCAAGCTGCCCAGTACAACAGACATACTCCCAGCAGAGTGTACATGCGGAACACAGCACTCCCACGCCTCCCTCCAGCTCCCATTTAATGCTTAAATCTGCCCTGCTAATTTGTGGTCACTTATCTGTGTTTTACAAACAGGAAGATTGCAGTGCCTGTCATCCCACCCTTGACCTATGCTACACTCCCATGCTGTACATGGTGGGACATCCCTCGATCCGTAAGGCTGGTGCTCCCTCCAGGATTGTTAACTATGCCACGGGCATGTTGGCTTAACAGGTTCTGCTACAGACTAGCAGAAACATGCAAATAAAATAGGTGAAACTACTTTTTCAATTCCCTCCAAATAAATTAGCATGTTTATAGAGTGAATGCCGTGCTTTGCATTTCTACTCCTACAGGTCTTTGCATATTTATAAAAAGCAATAGTTAATATTTCAAAAGACATAAAATAAAAATATTGTTCTCAATTCAGCATTTGTTTGGGTTGTTCTCTGGAGTTAAATTGGAAATATCACAGCATTCTAGCCTCACAACAGATACCTGTAACATAGCATGCAAACTTAAAGTATACATTCAGTTCTTCGAACTTCCATGGCAATTTCTTAAGTTGTCCCTCTGTAATGTTTCTATGAGGTGTGGAGAAAAATTTTCCCAAGAAGTAAAAGCCGCTTATTTGGTCAAGAGCTTCCTTGCCTTTTTGAACTATATGCATAAATATACAAAAACACTAGGTTCTAATGTTGGTCCTAAAACTCTTCCCTTAAAATGGCTGCTGCTTCACTTTTCCCTGCTTTGTGGGCCCTAAACGACCTCCGTCACCTCTCAGGCTGCTGGATGACTGTGGGTCTCAAAATGATTTGAGGAAAGGCCTATGTTACCTGGCCTGCAGCAGGCTACTCTTGGTGGCCAGGGAACTTGCTGGGAACAGGAATGATACTGGGAAGATAGGAGGATAGCAGTAAGGGACACATTACTGGAATGATAGGGGCTGAGGATTCAGCTGTCCTATGATTATGCCATGGTGAGTGGAGGGACACACAACACAATGACACAACACAAAAAGCAGGTAGGAACTAAAATGATAAAAGAGGTGAACAAAATCTCCCAACAATAAAGACTACAGTAGATTCAGAGAATCCAACTCAAGGAACTCTCTCAGCAGATTATGCTACTGTCATCCTCACAGCTTGCTTCTCCCACTGCCCCTCAGAGAAGGAACAGCAGCTGCCATAAACTAGGGAATACATGGAGGCTGTATGGGGTTGGGGTACCAGCCTGTGATACACCATGGAAGTGAGAAAAGGACAGAATCCAGGGATGGTGCAGAAGCCCCCAGATCTTACCTATGAGTCACTGGAAAGTTGCCTTGATCGCCACTGCAGACACTGCTTCAAAGGATGAAAACCACTAGTTTAGAAAAAAGGGAAATTTGGAAAGGCTTTTAAGAGTGAAGACAACAGTGAGGGTTACCCCAGGAGACAACTGGTATCTCACATTACACAAAGGAATCTCCCAAAAGATGGACAAAGCATCTGCTTATGCCTCAATTTAGAATCCCTCCATCTCACTATTAATTAGATAATGCTAATATATAATGCTAGTCCTGGTTTTCCTCATTCTAATGTGTGTTAAACACAAAGTCCACTGACCAGTTCCGCTCATGGTTACTCCTGCTCCAACCACAAGTAACACTACATGACTGGAGTGCCCCTTCCATACAACTTTTTCAATAAAATATTCCCCAGTTATGGATTTAACATTCAATCCTTCGAGTAGAATAGGTTCTAGTTGACTTCCACTGAATTGGTTATCACACGCCAGTAAATCTCATGTTCTTTAGAAATGAATTAAATTACTTCCTTTCATTTTTTTCCACATCCAAAATCTTTCAGCCACTCTTCTACTAGCATAAATGTTGCCTCCATGCTCTATTCACAGATGGACTTTGTATTTTTCACTGAATAGTTACAAAAGGTTGAATTTCCTCACATGATCGGTAATCAGTCCTGTAAGTGAAATAAGTGAAATGAAAAGTAGAGAAGGTAGATGTATTCTGGCAAGTGTTTCTTAGTCTGTTTCCTATCACAGATTTTGTGATAGGGCCAGAAATGCATGTAAGTCTCCCTGTGTCTTCAGAAAGTTATTCATATGTTCTGTCTGGTTGAACGCCTACTTCTTCATATCTCTATGTCATTCATACTTTTTTTTCATCAATAAGCTGGTGTACAAATATGAATTACTGGCAAGCCTTAAAGTGTGAAACGAAACTATAAAATGAAGTTGCAGAATATATAGTTACAGTGCACAGTCAAGAAAAATTGCAATGTCTGTTGCACTGAATATGAACTCTGGGGTTTCACCCCTACTCAAAAAAAATCAAATGGATTTATATTTTAAAAATATCACTATCAGAGACATACTTTGAAGTGCAGAGGAAGAATTGATACAATCAATAATGTTGTCAGGGGCTGAGACAACTTATAAAGGCAGATCACGTATAGTACTGACACTTGAGCAAGAACTTTCTAAGGTGGTGTTTCCTTTTGAAAGGCTCCATAACGATACAAATTCCTTTCAAAAAAAAAGAAACAATTTGCTTTTCTAAACAACCCCCAAATGATGCAAATTTGACATTCATTAATCAGCATTGATCTTAACTTTTTTCCATCCTCAAGTGTTAAAATTAAACTCCAGCCTCTAACACTTCCTGTTTGTGCTCATACATCCTTAGTGGTGGTGTTTTTATTCTTTATTTTGAATCTTTTGTTTTAGTATTTGAAGGGGGAGGAACTATTCTCTTTTAAACCATTATTGCCAACATCATAGAAATCAGTTAGCAGACTCAGGCAGAAACTCCAACCTACACAACCTAACAAAAGAAAACACAAATCAAAACCAGTTTTGGCCATATTGCATGTTAAACCAAACCAGAACAGCTCCACAGTTCTCAATGCAGTCCAAAACCAGGCACTTCCCTTTTGGCCAATAAAGTTTTACATCTTTTTTTGCCAGCAGTGAACTTTGATTTTTAATACACCATACATTTCCCTGGCACTTTGGCTAGAAGTAAGAGCTCCTGCAGCTTAACTATGTTATTTTGACTTCTGATATAACACAATCATGGACACACACATATTCCATTACCTTCCATCCCTCTCATCACAGTGGTAATAACGCAGAGGCGAGAAGCGAGGCTCTCTCCTTCCATTCTATACTTCGCTGCTGTTTCCATTTGCTCTAAGAGGCTGTGACTAACTGTTCCACCTACTTTAGCACAAGTTTGCTTAAACAGTGCTCTTGGATGTCTTCGTTCTCTTATGTCAGCTGGTTTCCTTATGACTGTTTCTCAAGAGAGTCTGTATATTGTTATCCAAATTGCTTATCTAAAGTAAGTCCACCATCTCCTCTTGACTGTGAAAGAGATACACTGCGAGTTGATGATTTTCGGTGGGGAAAATATGTTCCCCTGGGACTTCAAGGATAATACACTATATTACTGAAGTTCCAAGGATATGAAATAACACATAGCATTATGGAATAAAAGGATCAAGTTAACAGAACATACACTGAAACATCACAATCAAAATGCATAGTAAAATCATCTTTTCCCCTGGTTTATAAGACCTCTAACAGGAGACTCAGTCCTTCAGGCCTAAGCAGGTGCTCAATCCCACACTGAAATCTCACATCAGGGGTAATGCAGACCTAAAGCTCTTGGAAACAATATATCACTAAACACACTTTTTCTAAAATCAAAGATCCAGATTATTCACTGTAACAAAGGAAGAAATTATCTATAACAAGCAGTAGGACCCTGTTCTTATTTTTAAAATTATTTCTATAGCCCAAACTAGTAAAAATAAAAAATACTTAAACCCAGATATTCCTTACATCTTAGACAGATTTTCAAAAAAACCCCTGTTCACTGTGTCAGCAATTTTCTTCTACTGAAAACTTTCAGGGACCTAAATATATATGAACATACGGTAAAACGTCTTAAAACAGGGTCAGTCATTGGAAGCTATTTTTGCCAGTACCAATTTATGTAGTCCATTACATTTTTTTGGCCATAAAATTTTATTAAGTCCTGGTAATTTTGTTGGTTTCTGGGTATCATCCATTTTAATTACTATTAGTTTTTTTTCTGCTGAGTTTGAATATTTTTAATCTCTTATCTCCTTTTACCATATAAAAAACCCAACTTACTTATTGTCATAGTGTATTTACCATACAGCTGCAATCATGTACATAAATTAAAGCAAATTAAAATGGATTTTAAGTTAGATGAGAAAAAAAATAAAGCTGCAGGAACTGAAGCAGGCTAATCATAAACAAAGCTAAAGCCTAATTACAAAGCTTACCATAAAAAAATCCCCCAAGCCCCAGAATAAGAACAAAAATCATAACAACAGAGAAAATCACTGTTCTTATTCAGTCACATTTAAGCGCTTACACATTTCATAATACCTGTACACCTAAAATACATATATTTGACCTTGGCTTGTTACTTGGTCATTTCTAAGTGGCATAATAAAGGATGCGAGGTTTCAAAATCCTACTCCTGAAATAACTTTTACTAAAGAAGGAATTGTTTCTGTCTACTAAAGACTTTTTTTTTTTACTCTACTGTCCTTCTGCTTTGATTAAATATCCAACACTAACATAAAAAACCAAAATTGTTCCAGGTATTAGTGCTATTACTCTTCCCTTCAGCTCATGTTTACAAGACTACTAAAGACTATCATATAGGTACACATAATATACATTACATCACTGATTACTGTTTAGAGAGGCCACAAGGTACAAGGCATAAAGTACTGCTTGCAGCAATAGTACCTCGTAAAATAACCTTCAGAACCAGCAGCAGGTAAGCTGAACTACTGCCAACGACATTGAATAAATTCACCAAAAATATTGAAAGCATAGAAAGGACCTATGTCTATTCCAGCAACTGTGTTTAAGGAAGGCACCTATCTGCAATTTCCTCCTCCATCCATATGACATGAAGCTGAGATACAGAAGTCCCTTCAATATTGACACATTTTTTACGTTGCTGAATTGCTTGGACAACATTGGCAAAACTTTAAATTTTGTTCAAACCCAGAGATTTGAACCTACAATGGAAATCAGAGATTTGTTTTAAATAATGCCTATACTTAAGAAATGCTAAGTTTTGACAAATACTAAGGAGGTCCATTAAATTCTGAACTACTAGTATACTTCCATTTCTAGCTTGAGCAACCAAAGGTAAAGAAATGAGGAGTGTAGGCGTGGAGAAGAGGACAGATATCTGCCTGGAACAATCTCTGCCCCTCTTGGAGTTCCTTTGTTTTGGCTTGTTTTGTTTTGAGCTGCAAGATCTCTGCAAATGGGTGTTCCCAAATTCTGGCAGCCATATGTGCTGCCTACCATCTGTTTTCATTCCACTGCACTATGGAGACAAACACACTTTATTTTTAGTGTTCTACATTTCCTGATGTTGCACATAATAGGGATTATATCTTACATCCAAGGCACTATACGTGAAAAATCTTCCAAGGACAATAGATGAGTTAAGGAGACAGATTTTCATACTGGATCAGACAAGGTAATTTTCACTACTTACTTCTCAATGCCAAGTATATAATTTACACCAAAGTTTGCTTGATTCCTGGATACCTGTGCTTTGTACCTGTGCTTTCTTTCTACACTGCCTAGAAGGGGCTTCCTTCATATATTTTAAGGATATATCTTTCCAGCAACTTCCTGGGGTGTAGGAAATTGCTAAGCATTAAGTGTCAAAACAGGATATGAAGAAATCAACAGCTGGATGATCAATGCTAGACAGACAACTGTACAACAAATACTTGCTTGAAAGGAGGAATTCTGTGCACAGGCTCCCACATAGTTCTGCTGGAAGCCACGCACCCCAAAGTTAGTCTGCAAGCATTAACTGGGTAGTAGAGTATTTACGTAACCTTTAATGGAAAAGATTTCACTGTTACACCGCAGTGCAACCTTGGAAGGCACCCACATATGGCACAGTGGACAGCCAGTTGTTCTTTAAAATGTACCAGACTAAGCTGGATTCTAGAAAACATTGCTCATTTTACCTGTATGAAGCCATACATGTCTAGGCAACAGTATTTTTTATTTCCCCATTTAATCTCCACCTCCTCAAACTTCTAAGAAGTTGAGTAAGCACTGACTTCTATCTACATGTGCCCTGATCAACATCTACCACTCATCTAGTATTGTATCATTGCCAGCATAACTTAAAAACCATACTTGTAGAGCAGATTCCAACACAGATCTTTCCACCATATATTATTGCGAATTCAGGATACTGTAAGTTAACATTACCTAACTGTGGATGAGGAATTACCTTCGGGTAAAAAAAAAAAAGTTAAAAATGTATTAAGAGTTGGGCTGAAATGGAGATCAACAGAAAGAATTAGTGCCTTTAAAACAGCTTATGTGTGAAGAGATTCAAAGTGTTCACTGTTTATAGGGTACTTCCAAAAGACAACTGAAGGAGTTCCATTTAAATTTTTCATATTAGCTCTACTCAGCCTGAGTGTTTTACTTATTAATTCTTTCCTAAAATAAGCACTTCTATTCATTGCATGTGATTTTATAAATACAGAAGTACTTCCTGATTAATTGGACTGGCAAGGCATTTTTCCATCTTTTTAATTCATTCAAACATTTTAAAAATGGACTTCAATTACTTTACAGTTTTAAGTTATCTGCAGCTATTACTCTTCCCCCAGAGATTCTGACCAAAATTATGGGAAGATTACTTTATCTTACTACTTTTAAATTTATTTTGCCTTCTGATTTCAAATTATCAGATGCAGTTAAGGAATTCTTCAAGGTCCTCTAAGTAATACACTGCAAGAACAATTTCTGTCTTAAAGCAGTAACTTTTTCAGCTATCAAAATATTACGTGGAAACATTTCTGTTGATTGGCGGCACCTGAATTTTCTTCCTTTTCCTTTTTTTCTTCCAATGTAGTATACATGCTAGGCTAAAACACTTTTCTGTCAGGTTCCCACTCAAAATCTCAGAAAAAGCATTTAGCTGAAACCCAAGACATAAATAGTTTTAAATGGAGACTGGAAAATTCATTTGCATTAGTCAAGCTTTGATAAACACCCTTCCATACAGTACCCTGTTCCTGTGCTGTTCTGTATTACAGGGGGGGAGACTCTTCTAATCTCCCTCATAAACTGTCCATTTACATTCTGAAGGAAAGTATATAATCCTTTACACATTGTTCTGTCACTCCTGAGCTGCCATAATCTACTTTTTTTTAAGATGCCTGTGTTCACTGTGCATATGCAGTTTTCTAATAAAATCTGAATAGTTTTATATTTGCTTAGATTTGTTGAAAGGTCAGCAGACATTTATTTCAACATAAATTATTTTTGACAAACACTTCAAATCAATACAGAGGTTGGAAAGGTCAGAAAAAGGAATAAAAACTTTAGAAACACTGATCTTGAGATCATCATCCTTAATTCTCACTTATTTTAAAATAAAACCATAGTTTGAACTTTGCATTTTAGTTCTATAATGGAAAATCTCTTGTATAATCCAGGCATACCCTTCCTCACATTCTGAAAAAGACTATCTAATCTGGGCATTCACTCCATGCTTTGTTCACAGCACTGCAACATCTGACATCTCCTGGATAGTAATTTTTATTTTATTGTCTGAAAATAAATTTAAACACTGCATTAATGAACAGAAAAAAATGTATATACTTTTACATCAAATTTGGGAACAAAGTCAAAGCAAGTCAAGACAATAGTTTAAAAGGATTTCAACCTACATGCCTACATTTTAAAAGATTTAATAAGCAAATCTGAATTAATATCATTAAAAAATATTTATAATGAATAACCTATTTTTTCATAGAAAAAAAAGAGATGTTCTCACTCAGTTTTAAGCCTCAATTTCATATCACAGGCCATGACAATTTTAGGTACCTAATGAACACTTCTTTCAAAATGAGGTTATTTTCCTCAGCAACCGTCATGCTTCCAAAGAGTTCTAGGTATTAAACACAGGTTTAATACTTAGACATCTAACAAGGAAATTTTGAAGCAATCTTAAAATTAACTTAATTTCAGCGCTTCTGGATACTACACAAAATCGATTTTTTTAATATGTCTAAATCTTCTAATATTGTTTAAAATATTTTAAAATCATCACAAGCATCTGTTGTAATTGGAAAACAGAATTCAAACTGTTTTTCCTAGTAGATTATAAAAACCCCATAAAACCACCAAGTCAATCCCAAAATTCCAAATTAAAATCAATGGCAATTGCTTTGTGCTTCTATGATCACATTTTGCTTCCTAGAAATTGTTTCCTTTTCATTGTAAAGTTTAAGAAAAGGGTACTTTATGGTTCAATCCCTTAATTTTGGTGTTTGTTTTCATAGCAAAGAGGTTTTCATTGTGATGTTTACCTATTCAATACACGTGCAGTTTCAAGTTGGTTTAATGGAAGCAGTGAAACAGGAAATAAGATGCCAGCAGGATGAAGAGGAATTGCCAACCCAATCTTCATGTTGTATCCATGGTATAATGTCTTCAAGGAATCCAAAGTACATTTCTGCAGTTCAGATTCTCAGAGGTCACTGAGTTTTATAATTATCTCCAAGCAATTTTCTCCACATCCTGTTAAGCTCTCCCTAAACAGCTGTGTGTGTTGCCATGCAGCTTCACCATCCCCTCCATTTAGAACTGCTTCCAACACAACTTCCGTTGCTCCAGAAAAATCTGAATAGGAGCGAAGATTTTTATCTATTGGAGGAAAAGATAAATAATTCAGTAAGCCACAGCTCCAGACAGTATATAATATATAATACATAATGCACGTTAAAAAGGCTAAGCTGTAATGGATGTTTAAGGATCTCAGTTGCAACTACTCAGATTCATTTGCCATCAGGCACAGAAGCATCTATCCTTCCTAGTAAAACACAAGTATCTTGTATTCACTCCGTGTTCTTGCTCACCTTGCTCTGTTGCAGGTAGGGCTGTGTATATTAATACAACTGGGTTTTGTACCAGCTTTAATTAAGTGCACACTATTTTCTTGACCTTGCTAAGAAACGCTGTTGGAAAAGTAAAGAATATTTGTACTTTGGTTTTAGTGTTTGCACAGTACTCTCTTCATATAAACTATTTATTTCCAGCTACACCTCCGCTGCATGATATAATTCATAATTTAAATTCCACACTTACCTCCTATCAGAGCAATTTCTGCTGTTGGAGAGCAAAGTCTCCACTGTATTCTTCCACTCTGAAACGTTTGACTGCTCGTCCTAACTGAAACGTTATCTATTTTCAGACCGACTGACTTGCACTCAAACTTCCAGCTGATGGAAGCAGAGGATGACCCTTCTTTTCGGGCTAAATAAACCTACATGGAAAGAAGACACAACCAGCATGTCAAAAACTGAGACAACCAACACACACATCAAATTAATCCTCGTAACAAGGACATAAAAATCTTAAGATAACACACTTTCATTCTTTGTCAAGCCCCTAAAACCTTTAAAACTGTGCAAAGTACAATTTTATATAAAAAACCTCTTTCTTCATCCCTAAATATAGGGACATGTACAATTACCACAGTTAGGTAATTGTACATGTTCACAGCCTCTCGCTAGAGAACAATAAACTATTTCAACATCCATAGTAAAGTTCAAGCCACAAAAACACCTAAGATCATTATTTTTAAACAAGAATAATTTGGGGTCTTTTTAAACGCACAAAACACTTCAGTTGCTCAGTATTGCTGATGAAAAGAACTGTACAATCAGTAGATTCTTCAGCTGTGGCTGTGCACTGCTTCTCCTAGGACTTGATGTGTCTTGGCTACAGTAAATAATACATGCCCGCCGTTTATAAATCCCTTATTAACATTACTTGAACTCCTACAATTTTACATAATTTAATTTAGTCCCAATGCTGTTCTGAACTTCACCTGGATGAACAGTGTTGTGGTTTGAGCCTGGGTTGACAGACAATTATTCGGACCAATAGCGCTTTCCGAAATCTACATATCTAAAACCCGGGAGAAAGGCAGGAACTTCCCTTCGGTGTTCGGGCTTCCCGTGGGAGGTGGGGGGGAATAGGGCCCGGGCCCGTTTGGAGGGGCCGGCCCGGGGCCTCCCCTTTCCCGGCCCCGGGGCACGGGCTCTGGGTAGCGGCGGGAGAA
>VYXC01011974.1:234126-374829 GCA_013397175.1 Platysteira castanea | reverse complement strand
TGCTGGCAGTTCAGCAAAACTGCAAGATTTATGGGAGAAATTGTTTTTGACGGCAGCAGAATTTCGGGCAGGGTCTGTTTGCTCTTAAAACCACGTGAAGTGAAAAAAACCTTTTTACCTTGAATAGTGGAAAAACTTTTAAAACTAATAATGCTGACCTAAGTCATTGTATGTTGTCCTTTATGCAAGTTGGGTAAAAAAGGGGAAGCTGCTGGAGGAAAAAGGGGGTTTTTGCTTTAATTCCTTCTTATTTCTTTCTAACTATCTAGTTTTAGTAATAAACTTCATTGCATTCTTTAAAGTGTGATGCCTGCTTTTTATTCCTCCCTATTTTAATCTCACAAAAGAAGCCAATGCGAACAAAACCACTACAACAGTCATGCTCACATATTAACATCCATTAAAGTTACTATGAACCCTCATAAGAATTTGGTAAGAAGTGCGTGACAGTTCTCCCAAGTCCAACATCTATTATCAGCAAATCTAAGTAACAGACTACCGATTAAAGAGTCCAAACTACCATGATCCTTTTGGAATCCTAAATTAAGGAAACTATAAAAATTCTGTCATGTCCAGGCTTCTGATTAATGTCATACTGAGTGGACATAGTCAGCTCTTTATTTTTTAATCTTGAAAGAACAACCCAGAACAAAATGATGATAAAACGCAGTTGTTTGTTTTACTAAAGATTCCACCCTAATATAGAAATGTCATTGACAGACTATAAACCAGAATTTTAGTTTTACTATTTTCACGTTGAAGAGAGCTCAAAGCCCCTAAAGGTGTGAGGTGTTACACTGAAGATCACCTATGAAACTGTAATGATTTATGCTGTTTTCATGTGAATGTACTCTTAATGTTCATGAAGGTGCTAACCTTCACACACTTTTAAAGTATCTCAGCTGGTTCTAGCAAGAGCTTTCCCTTGATCAGATACTACTGAACTGCTGTATTTGAGTAAGGAAACCAAAACACCCCATTAAATACTACTTGGCTGAAATGCACTAAACATAATTTCGAACACTAGAAAAGCCTCAAACATTAGTCTGTTTCATCTTTCATTATAGTATCCAAGCATTTAATCAGAAAAAAATAATTTAAAGTTTCCTTTTGTGCATTTTTGACCATCCTTTAACTTTCAAAATGGTTGTTTTGTTTCCAGTATTATTTGAAAAATGTCTGAATTCAGAGGTTAAAACCTAACCAATCAACCAACTCATTCAAATTCTCTTCAACTACAGCAATTCTTCTGGAAAACAAGCCTTTTACAAACCCATGGATTTCAGATCTACAGGTTCTTACACTATTATTATCACCTACTGTGGTCTGCCTGTTTGAGTCCTGGATACCAGGTTATCTCTGGGTAATATGACTGAATCTGTGGTTTGTACCTGTTTACATTGTGTACCATAAAACCAAGCAGTTCTTTTTTCTTATTCCTGCTCTAATACTTACAGATAAATTTTCTGTGGCTTTTAGATTTAAATGCCTTTCTATTCATCACATAATAAATGTTAACAAAGTATTTCTGTAAAGGTTCTTCTGGCTTTCAAGTTCTTGGACAGCTGCTTAATCAAAGTCCAAAGCTGCATCTTGCAGAAGTACTAGAGGAGTTACAAAAATAACAGACAAGCCCCAAACAACCTTTGCCTCTGCTGCTGTCTCCCACAATAGAAAAGCTCCAATGAAAAATAATTTTCAATTTTTAGATTCTTACACACTTTCTGAAGGATGCAATTCCTGCAGAACTAACATGCCTTACCCACAAGCCTGAGAGAGACCTGGAGCCATAGCTCTTAATTTCTCAAGGCCATCATCTCATCCTTTTGAGGTGCTACTGAATCCAAGGGTAAAGTCTTTTTACCCGGCCTCACAGATCAGTCCCACCCCGTCTTATCTGATTAGTAGAGCTGAACAGAATTGTAGCTTAGTTTCAGTGCAGGGACAGTATGCTTCTTACAGAAGTGAGGATAACTGATCACTGTGGAACTGAAAACATAATATGCAATCAGATTTTTAGCAGATCCTCGAGAAGCAGAGAACATTTGTCCCTTACTCAGAGTTTTTTTTACTTCTCTTTTACTATTAGTCTACCCTGTTGTGACATCTTTCATACTATTTTCCCATTTCTTTCCTTATTCTTTCTTTCTCGTGCAGCATAGTCGCTTCAAGTTACTCCCCTACTGCATTCTGCAAGTCAGTTACATGTAGACCCAGCAGAGAAAACCTCAAAAGGCAGTTACATACTTAGCTCCATTTTCATCAGTGGGAAGCTAGAAGAATGTTTGGTCAGAGACCCTTCAGACTAGTAAAATGACAAGAGGAAAAACAGCAGTAACATGCTCTAGTCCCTGACAAGAATGTTAGTTCCACAGTTGGTGGCTGCTGTGGGAAAAGCTGTTTGCTAGTACATGACCCCTTCCCACTTCACAGGTATCAGTTCTCTTCTTAGATTTAGAGAATATGGCTCTTGTGTGGCTCAGTCCTGACATTTGAGAAGGTTTTTGTCTTCTTGCAGATGGTATTATTTAGGGTGACAATTTCTTCCTTTGGCTGCATAACAAAGAGATATGATACACTCTAAAGCTATTCTCAAACCCAACAAATATATTTTTTTATATCAAGAGAAATACTGCTTTTCAATGAAACAGCATTTTCCCAAAAGCCTAAGAAGGAAGCCATTTTTTAAATTTGGTGCTCTGGCAAGGATTTTACCTACCTGCAGAGGATTCAATCATCCTTTCTGAAAGACAAGTTAAATTTATTTCCAATTTCTTATATCATCTGGCAATCTAACTGAACCTTAACAACAGCATTTACTAACATCATCTAAATTCTATGGGCACCAAGAGAGGTTTTGATTCCAAACACTGGTGACGGTTTTCTGTTTTACTGGCGTTATCATACTTTTACTTTATATTATAGGCTTTTAATAATTGTTATTCTTACCATTTTCCAATCTGTTTCAATCTTTCTCCAAATAGATTCTGCCTTCCAAACACCTGCTTCCCAGCCATTTATTTTTTCACTGTTATTGGAAATCCGCGTATAACTATCGTCTATTACATTGTAGACGAGATGGAACAGTTTGGATGTCTTCTCCTTTTCAGAGGGAATAAAAACTACTTCTTTTCTTCTCTGAAAAAGCCAAAAAATACAACCACCTTCATTCCCCAATGCCTAAATTCCTCCAAGACAATGTTACTTTTAAACAGTATGTCATGGTTTTGCAATTCAATTTTGCTGCCAAGTGAAAAAAAAAAAAAGGCCTTCTTAAGAGAGGTCATGGACAAAACCATTTCTGCAGAGGAAAATTTTTAAACCAGTTTCCTACAGTACATCTGCACCTTTTACAGAGGAGAACACTACCTTTATTTTAAAAATTTTCATATAATTACTTTTAGAAGTAATTTTTTAACAAGATAACATGAAATAAGATCATTTAAGTAAATTAGAGTTTCAGAAGAGAAAATTTATATGTTGAGTACATTGGTTGTACAAGGAATTAGTAAATGGTTATTTTGAATAGCAAATATTCTGTGACTACCATATACAGGTGCTTGTGTATGCCAGACAAATCAACTTCAAAAAACTTCAAGTACAAACTTTGTAACTTCATGGTATTACTTCTTTCTTTAAAAAGTCATTATTCTTATAAGTTTCAGCAAAGCAGAAATCAAGTCTTCCAAACCACAGAGAACTGCAATAAACTATTAGTTTCTCAAACTTAGACAATCCTAAGAAACTCACTAATTTCACTTAACTGCCTCTATTTAGGATAGCCAGACATTCCACATGATGGGACTGCTACAAAATTGAGGTCAAACCTTTGTATCCTGACTCAAGTGAAATATGATTATGGTTCTAGGAAACTGTATCTTAGTGTAAAATAAATAAAAATCAAGCCTTGCTTTTGGAAACAGTAAAAAAAAATTGATGGGAAAAATCAATCAAGCTTATTATTTAGGAGATTGTTTAATTTACACAATTCTAATTGCTCCCACATTGATTTATTAACAAATATAGATGGTCAAAACCTACTGTTGGTTAAAACCTGGAAGTAACTAATAATACAAATACAAACATTTTTTACAGTTTTCCCGATTGTTTTCAACTGACTTAGACTTTCTAGTTCCATCAAACTAACTAATTAAAAAGAAAAAAGTATTTTTAACTTTTAAGAACAAAACATATTTTATGTCAAGGAGTCCAAAACATTATTAGAATCAATGGACTTGTGGACAAAAGTAATCAAAAATTACTTGTGGACCTCTACTGAATTCACATCAAACTTTCACCTAATGTTTTCACAAGATTCACCTGTTTGAGCTGAATCTGGCTACCTACCATGAAGTGTCATTCCTTTACAGCCCATAATCACAAAGCCTTAGTTAGCTACCTCTAAGACAGTCATCAGTGCCAAAGTTAAATACCTCTGGACCAATTTCACCTCTGGCTACTCGCCAAGCCATTGAGCCTGATGTCCTTCCACCATATTCCCCGGGTTTAGGTGTTTTAGGAGAAATAAACTCAACAAGCTCCACAATAGTCCTTTCCAGGAGCTCTCTTTTTCTATTTTCTGACAAAGACTTCTGTCTCTGAAAAAAGACATTTAGGAAAAAAGAAAACATTCAGAAAAAATGGTATTTGTAATCCTGCTCTAGAGTGACACCAACAGGGAAAACCAGAACTGAAAAAACACATTAACATTTAAAGTCTACACTGATTGTTAGAAACATTAGTCTTATACCACAGACACAAATACAAACCAGTCGTAAGTGCACAGTTACGTGACAGCAGTGCTTTCTCTAGGAACTTGGAAGCACTATGTGGAATTCTTTTAAAATAATTTTTGTGCTTTGTTTTTAGTACATTTACTTGGATGATAAAACACTTCCATAACAGTTTTTATAACTATTCATATATATGCTGTACCATACCTGTTCTCAATATTATTTGGAGGAAAGAGAAGGCAAGCATCATTTGTGGTCAAATTTTTCTTCTCTAAAGTGGAGTGATTTGGCTGGCAACAGTCCTGGTTTTGTGATTAACCCAAACAAAACTCTTTCAAAGAATTTTTTCACTGATTCTGTCACAAACAAACTATGACATCTCTTTTGCAGATGTCAAAAAACTAAGAAAAACTTAGTTCCAGGAAAAATAGTGGAAAATAAAAGGAATTCCACATTTTCTTTGCTTACATGAATAAAACTACTCACATTTTTTTGGTGAACAACTTTAAAAAAATTTATTGAGATGTTGGTATTCTGTCTACATGATTTTCATGTCAAATATACAAATCTGGAATGTGAAGCCTTTTGTTTTTTTAACTGCGGATAAACCCATATGGGGCTGAAAAAATTAAGTTCAACACTGTGTATGTAAATTATTACACACATCATCTTTTCTTCTGCTTTGGTGATCACCCAAGGCATGCACACTCAGCCCACTGGGACGTGAAACTTGAGGCTAATAAGCCTCAATTATCTCAAAAACAGTTCTGACCCCAGCAAGCTGTGCTAATAGAGATCACAAAAGAAACATCTGAAGACTTTTTTTTGTTCCAGTCAACAATGTGGAACTGGATAGAGGAAAGTAGATACAGAGAAATTATGAGAAACAGCTCCAGCTGAACAAATTCCAGATGCCAAATACCAGCTCTAACACAGCAAGGGGGAAAACACACCTCTACTTGTGTTGATGATGATAACCAGTGGTTCCAGCAGTTTCCCATGAAACATCAGGCCTTCCTGCGTCTAACAGTTGCCCAGATACTTTGGATATCCCTATGCAGCACTACTGATCTTGCTCCAGCTCAGAGGAAGTTTGATATGGTTTATCCTAAATATACAATACCAAGCCACAATTTTCTTTGAGCACTTTCATTTGGGGGAAACCCAGCATCAGTGGTCATCACCACTGAAATCACTGATGCCATGCTGAGAACTGGATGCCTTTCCTGTATAGTTTTTGTAACAACAGCTGAAAAAACCTGTTACAGAGCAGTGTTTCAACATGAAAACGCTTCAGAAAACAGAACTCTTTATGCACAATAGAAGAAATCAGTAAGTTCCTCAAGTATAAAGAGCACAAGTATGCTAATTATTGTCATCTCCTGCCACCCAGCAGACTCTTGCATAGAAATGCAGCAGGCCCGACATGCCAAACATTCAGAGTCTGCAGACATCAACATAGCCTGTGCTGGGAAAACCTGTAACTACATTTCCTACCAACGACATTGTCATCAGAAATGGATTGCAAAAACTCCAACTGCCATGGCTCAAATTTCCTGCTTTTGTTTTCTTTTTGGTTGGGTTGTTTCGGGGTTGTTTTTGGTTTTTGTTTGTTTTGGTTTTTTTTTAAAGGTACTACCCTCTACATACATTCTCAGGCCACACCTTTCTTTGGCAGACAAAGGCAATAAGAAGGAAAAGGCATGGTGAACTGCACTTTTAAGATCAGTTCTGCGAGCTGAGCTGTTGATGCTTTCTGAAGGACTCTTTGCTTTCAGGAGACCAATAATCCATAGTTTAGGTAGACCCACTGCTGGGTGAGCAACAGATAAATTGAGGGCAAGAATTGAATTTTAAACCTTTGACAAGGAACACTGGTTCATCTCACATCAATCAGCATTAAAGGTTTGCAATTCAACCTAAATTACTAGTTTTCCTTTTAAGAGTTGACTTGGCTATAACTATAACCATTCACAAACACTACCAAAAAAAAAATTTTTTTGTTTCCCTGTTCCACCATCCAATTTCCAATGAAAGATGTGGAATTTCAGGGTCCTCCCCCACTTTCGATAGAGATAACATACAACGGACTGGAATAGGGCAGTGCCCATACAAAGTAGGTGAAGAGTATCTGTAGTCAGAGTGTGCTACGGTACTACAGAATATTATCAGATATTGGATAATCCAGAGGCTACACAACCACTTAGGAATGCTTGGCCCAGCTAAAACACACAAAGTATTTTTGAAAGGTAAAGTAAGTACTGAAGAGATTAAATTATTCTTGTCTGCTATCCATTTAATAGCAAACCACTCAAAATCCTTTGAACTGTTGTGTGGCCTCTGCTTGGCAACAGAACAGACAGACATCCAGAGAAGTAATGGTCACAGCCTTTGCTCTTTATGCAGGAAAGACAAATATTGATCCCTCAGACTCCATTTTCATTAACATTGCAGTACAGGTGATAATGTATACTGCATACTGTGCTTCTCTTTAGTTGTAACTTACAAAAATTGAGATTAAAGGACAGTGTTAGAGCTCTGCATCAAACAGTACAAAGACTATAATTCCTCCTACTGTGGAGCCAGTCTCTAGGAGATGATGGGAGAAGTGCAAGTTAGAGGAGGCCTCTACAACAGTTTTTGACTGAATAAGTTGCAGTGAAGGAAACCATAGTAGCTGGAGGCTTGTGACTGAATGGAGTAATGAGAACTTGCTCTAAGACATCTTCGAAGTTTCTGATCCTTTACTTCCTTTTGCTTTGCGGCTCTGGTTACCCTTCTCAGTGCTCCATTCCGCTATGTGACTATAATTTTTCATTACTGTTAAAATGATTTCAAGCCCTGGTCTCAAACATGAGTCCAGCTCAATTCTTCACAGTCTTAGTGTATGGCTGTAGCTCTCAAGCCAGCAGGCCTCAAAAAAGGCATAATCTGTTTACTAAGCCACCAGCTGTATACTACCACTGGAACCAACAGAACAGTGCATGGGAATTAGCCCTGTAAGGAAGGGAGGACAAAATGGAAACCTCAAGGTGGTTCAAGGTTTTATGGTATTACAGTATACTGAATCAAGTTCACGCTGTCCCAAGTGGGGAGTGGAAAAAGCTTAGCAGACAGGTTCAGCAACTATGACATGCAGGTGCAAATGGCTCCATGTGTTCTGGGGATGTTAAGCATGAACAGCGTAAATATATGTGGCTCTGAGGCAAAGCTCTGCTGATGGTATCAACACCTTCTGAAAGTCTTGGAAACAGCCATGAATCATTCCTCTCACTTCCTAGAGCTTGTAAAAAAGTCACCAAAAGCAAATTAAGCCTACATTCCTTACAACTGCAAATGCTACTAGATGTTTTCAAGTTATAGTAGCACTGATGTGGAAAACATCCTGTCACCCTGAAGGAGTCCACATAGTTACTAAGGAGTTGCAGTTTACTCCCAGCAAGTACAAGTCTGCTCCAAAGTCCATAAGAAAACTAATATACACATGCATCTGTGTATGTAAGAGACAATATGATAATCCTCTTACATACCACTATTTCCCCTAAGTTCAGCACTGCAACTGACTCCTACGTATTCAGAGTAAAATGTGTAATTAACAGCATTTTTTATATCCATAGTGCATGGACATTCCTATGAGGTTGCCAAATGCATTCCTTTGTTTGAGGACTTCACATTCTGCAGATGCTTGTGTTTCACTCTCAGAAACCCATTGAAGAAAAGCTACATACCGTTCTATTTAGTGCATTAATTGTCTCTCGCAGCGTAGCTTCACTGAGTGCTGTCCTTCTGGAGAGTACTTCTTCATGTTTACAGCTGTATCTCCAGGTGACATCAACAACCTCAAGCACAAGTGGAAGAAAATAAAGGAACCAAAAATTGCCATGTATCTTGCTTCATTTAAAGAGGCTAGCTAATCAAAGTATGCTTTTCTATAATAATTCTGGAAATCACACCAAGGTGGAATACATCGCACACTTGCCTCAGGACAAGCTTGTTTATTATTAGCATCATTACACCTACTTCATCTTTGGAGAATGCAATTATATAGGAGAGCTTCTTTCCCCAGCCAGTTTCATAGAGAAGAGGCTTATCACAGACATTTTCACACGGATCACAGTGAAGCCATCTTTTCTGAGATGAAGAATATACTTCAGTCCACACATGATCTATGTAACAAAGGCCAAGAATAAACAATGAATTATAAAGACAGAGCTTCTATTCTAACCTTGCAGAACTTCTTCCAATTTATTAAATGAAGGAACAGATGAAATAATATGTTTTCTGTTCATCTACATTTAGAAACGTTACCAAAGCTTCCTATTTCTTCGGATCACAGTCTCTTACATTCAGCTAAAGGTTCTGAAGTCAGTCATCTGACATTACTTGCAGAACAGTATTTCATCTCACCAGGCAAGACAGGAAATTGAATGTATATTGTCTTTGTTAGCTGACCTGCATAACTACACACACTGCCTAATGGCTAATATGATCTGAGAAACATAAAATACATAACCTCCTTTTGCACAAGTTTGTATTAACGTTACAATACTCCAGAATACTGATACCTGTATAGTCCCAGACATATCTTGCTTCAAACCCTACAGCTCTGCAGCACAGTGTAAAGCAGTTGGCCCATTCGCCACAGCGTCCACGTCTGGTTTCCAGAAGTTTTTCAGGGTTGTTATACCTACAGGAGAAAAACAAAGCAAAACAAGAACAATTGAAAATACATATCACCTTTCTGAAATCTTTACATCGTGTTCTGATGATCTGAACAGACTTCAGTACTGATCAGTCCACAGAAGATAATGGAAATAATTGCTGTACTGCACAGAATACCTCTGAGCAGAATGCTACCTCCACTCACATGACTCCATCATATGTTTATAGCAGTACTGAAATGAATCTGATTTCTTAAGTTTTCAAAATTGATTTAGACATCTTAAAATGTGACTTTTGTATGCTGGTCCTTTTAATAGTTACCAAAAGTATGAATAAATCATATATTTGGTCTTCTGCTATAGACTCAGCAAAAGTTGTGCGTTACACTGTGATTTTCTACAGAAGGGAAATTTTCCCTGCAATAACAAAACCCTACCTACATATGGTTGCCAATATTAACATGTTTTATTTAGAAGCTGTACTTCATCAAATTAACATAAAAAAACCCCCACCCAAGCCGGACAAGTATTCAGAACAAATCCACGTAAGAGAAAGCACATATTGTTCTTAAAAATCTCTGATGTTGTAAAGAAATTGCTGGTTCATCCATCTATCATGTAACTTAAAACAGCTTATCTTCTTTCTGAACTAACAATTTCTCACCTGTTCACAAAACACACAAATGCAAAGCTGTTTCTTGAAAAAAAAGAGACAGCAAATCTCTGTATGCTCACCTTGGGAATCTATTACAGAGCTGACACTGGTTGCAATAATGGTTTTCCACTCGACTGGCATCCCACCTTAGATCATCATCAGTAGGCAACAGGTAGTCACTTTTAGGCTCTGTCTGCCCACCACACCTGCTGCAAGGAAGACTATTTACCCAACGAAAAAAGGAAGTCTTAAACCAGTCCAAAAGCTCCAACAATAAGAAGTCCTCTTCATTCACATGTGCACCTGTAAAATTTATATGACACACAGTTAGTTCAAATGGAAAAGTAATTTAGTTGAACTTGGCAGTGCCTACGCAAATCAGCATCTCTGGGCCTTTATGTATTTTTATGTACTTATAAAATATAAAAATTGTATTTAAAAGCTTCATATATTACTTAAACACATATAAAAAAGAAAATCCAAATTGCCAAGACCGAGTAAGTTCAAACTTAAGAACAAAAAACTGCAATCCTAAACACTACAGCTAGAATGAGAATAAGAAATCGCTCAGAAAAACAAATCAGGTTTACATTTAAGCCTGGTGAAGTTCCTCATGCCTTTCATGCTCTTCCAGGACTTAGGAAAAATAATATTTCAGAGCAGAGAAAGAATTAACTCTGTCTTCCAATCTTAGCTATTAAACTAGGAATAACAATTGCTTTGATTTCAAAATCCCAAAGAACCAGACACTGGCAGCAGTCTAAACAACCAGGTGTACAGACTTTCTAAAAACACAGCTTAAGTATTGTAGAACACATGTATACACCATGCAAGCAAGTTGAGTTTGTTCTAATTTCAGCAAATAAACATCTTTCTCAGCTCATCCAAGGTAGACACAGGAGGTCTTTATTTTTCTTCTCTAGCTCATTTCACCATGCCAGACTCTTTTTCCTATTCACAACAGGTGTTAGAATCTACTCACACACTGTCACTGTTCTGACACCTGGAAACAGCCCCATTTTACCTAAATAATAAACCTAAAAATCCAGTTTTTCAAGAGAGATCTATCCCTTTAAAGTCCTTAAAATCTTTAAATGCACATCCTGTTCCAATGACCAGAGAGATACTCTTCCTTCTCAGATACATAAACATTCAAATAATTCTTCCTATTAACTTCATCATCTGGGCCACACTGCAAACATAGGTATTATTGCCTGGTTATTTTTATGCACAACAGCTTTATTCTAGTCACAGTGCAGACAGGTTTGACTAATGAATATTAACATACAAAATAAATTTGTAAAAATGCTGCTTAAAGGAAATTGAACGCAGTTGCACTAAATTTATGCACTAGCTCCTTTTCCAGGATGGTGAAAAGAGACTAAGATGAGTGCTTAAGCTCAGTTTACAGCTTGCTCTGAAGCTGTAGCCATCTTTGGTACAAAAGACTCTGTAGGAGCACTAACACAATCAAATACACATTGCCAAGATCACAAAGTGCATGGGAAGAGATCATCTGTTAATCAAAGCAAGAACACCTGACTTCTAATTATAGTAAAATTTTCATTTTTACTCGTGTGTGAAAAACCTTTGTGCTCACTTAGAGAAGGGCTTACTGCTTACAAAATGGATATGCTTGTATATTCAAACTTTTTCCTAAAAGCTGAATGAGATTTCAAGCACAGGCCACACTCTCTAATCATGGATAACAATCAAACTGGAACCCATCTGTGAAAATACTACTGCTATGATATAAACATTCTTCTCTTGATTTGCAAAATAAATCCTTCATTAAAATATGACATGGAAAAATGATAAATATGATTTATTTGAACAGAAAACAGTTGGCTGTGATACACAGCTATTTTTGACTGTTCAGTTCCTCTTTCTAATGAAATGTGGCAAAGGGAAATAGTAAAATCAAAGCTATACTTCTGATCAAATGACTGTTATCTTCCTAATATAGTCTTTATGAGCCAAAATTGCTTATTATGTGTTGCAAGGCCTATCCTAAAAACAAGTGTCTCCTAGCACTAAGTATTTATTCCCACAGGTGGCAGTCTTAATGCAGCAGCACAGAAACCAAAGGAGCTTAAAGCCAATTACCCAAACATCTCATACACAGTCCATTCCAAAACAAATCTTTCTATAAAGCTCTTGAAAAATGCTTTCAAGCTGTCACAATCTGAAACAGCAGAATTCTATTCCTTCCCCTTGATTTATATCTAAATTAAGGTCTGGAAGCCATTTTGACTAGATCAGCCCGATGGTTCGGGAAGAAGCACCCAGAACTCTATCCTCCCCCTTCCTTCCCCTTTTTAAACAACGTGCACAGTAGTATTAGAACAGAGTCTAAGAGCTAGGCTTGTTCTTAATTTTTTTCCTTTGTAAAGAAATTTAATAGTTGTAATTTGTTACTGCTAAGTCTCTTTTCCCCATTGTATTGTCCCATGCTGCTGAATGAGAATGTTTTGTACTTTTTCACATGGTTTCTTACTTCCCGGTACAGTTTTACAAAAGGAGAAAAATTACTAAGAAAACTCATTGTCAAAAAGCTCCTTCATGCCAAAGGCATAATTATATATTTCCGTGTGGCCATATGAGACATCACAAAGCAATTTATTAAAAAAATATGTGATTATTTTTGGTTTGCAAACCAACAGCACTTTTATAAAGTTAGCAGAATTGCTTGAAACAGTCTTCTATCAAAGATTCACTGTGAAAAGGATTTTTTTGTTTAAATATGGTCTTGGAATTGTATTTTTTAAAATATTTATGCTATACAAGTAACATTTCACTGTATTACTGAAACAAATCTAAAATCATCACCCGAAAATAAATATGTCATTTTAACTGACAAAAACTTCATACATTCAAAATAAATTTGCATTTATGAAGAAAATATAAATTTTAGACACTGATGCCACAGGCATTTATGCCTACATTTCATATCTAGCTCCATGAGGATGGCATGTGAATAACACTATTCATTTAAGCCTTAGCAAGGAAAGTGATCATCTGTTTGTATCAAGTTGCATCTTGGAAAGATCTCACGCAAAATCTCACCAGTATCACTTTAAAAAACAGAAGCAGTATTTAAAAACTTTATTCTGAATTTAGAACTGTAGTACGTTTAGGAAAATTGCACTCTGAGAATTTCAAAACAATGACTACTTGAACAAGAAGCTCCCCTCCTCTTGTTGTAGCTATTTCACTGGAGATTCAAGGAATGCAACATTTGTTTACCAAGCACTGTTTTCTTCTAATTCAGAAATTAAGAGTCCAATATTTCTACATAAAAGCAGTAGAAGATGGATGACAAAAATAAAAATAAGAGGAGAGAGTAGTAAATCAGGAAGAAGGCAATTTCAATTTAGAAATAGCTTTTGGAACCTGCAGACATATGATCAAATACACACAGTCAATGTATAGTACGTTTGAAAGAATATTTCTACTTTTATATACACTTTTAACTTGGCAGTATTACCTTTGTCAAGTCTTGTAGCTTGTGCTAGCTTTTTCTGAGCCTTGCTTTTCAATTCCTGGAGGGGAATTGCAGCTAATGCCTTCTGCTGAATAGAAGGATTCTCATACATCAATACAAGATCCTCAAATTTTGTTTGAAGTGTTTTCAAGATATTTGCAGCCTGCAAAAGGATTTTCAGTCACAAGATGATTCATGAACTTTCAGGCAGAATAACCAAGGTCTCCTATTTTAGTTTAAGTCAGTCATAATTCTATGCTCATATTTACATTATGTATTTATTTACAGGTGAAATGTATACTTGCAAAGACAAGCAACAAAAATTGAAGACACCACCACCCAAACTGTAAAGCCAGTCTTGTCATCTCTGAGCATTCTGAATGATGTCCTGAGTGAAAAGTGTACTAACTCAGGGAGAAAACTGGTTTTAAAGACACCTCTGATGGGAAAGCTTTTTCTCTCCTGCACCTCATCCCGCTACCTTTTTTGGACACCTTTTACTCAAAATCCACAAAGAGACATGTAATCACTTTCATTTTCTGGAAACTACTACACTGGTTTGTAGAACTATATTATAGATGAATTCTGCTTATTATTTTTTATTCATGAATGCTGCTTGTCTGTTTCTACTTCCTTCTTTCATAGATCAACTCTGATAGAGATTTGAATAGACAGCCCAGTGACCATACACTGAACAGTCTGTTTCAGGAGCAACTGCATGTAAGAACTAGGTTTCCTCAGTCAATTATCCTAAGTATCACCTAGCAGCATGTTGCACCTAAAAAGGTACACACATAGATACTAACAGCTGATGTTAATAATAATGAAGTTGGTAGCAGAGCAAACTATTTATTCCCATTTAAGAGAGAACAATACAGAAAGTGAAATGGGATTTTGAAAGTCAGAGTCTGGCATACTTTTGGGGGAAGCCTGTGGCACTGCTAAATTATCTTTTCTCTATTGCTACATCATATTTTAGCCTTTAGCCTTGTTAACTACCATCTTAATTTAATCAAAAATGCAACACTTTCCTGAAAGGCTGGCAGCAAATGCAATATAATACACACAGGTGTGAGAACTCTTCAGAAGATAACTTCTTTTAAAGGAGCACTTAAATTACAAGTAACTGTTTTGATGCTGTGCTGTACTGCAGGATCAGTCCTTAATTTTCATAACCGATAACCTAGAACAGAGCTGGTTTTGCTCTTCCTGGAGCTCATCAGCTGTAGATAACTGGTTTAACATCATAAAGTCCATTGTGTCCAGACTCACTTTAATGCAAGTTGAAATAAATAAATAATGGATGTTAGAGATTGCCAAAGCCCTAAAGACCTTCAGGTTCCGTCAGCTTCCTGAAAGTGTATGCAGGGATATTGCTCAGCACAGCAGGAAGTCTCCTGGATTCTTTGACAACTCAGGTTTCTGAGGTAAACACCATCAGTGTTACAGTACTGCTTAACTGGCTTCATGAAAGCCACTTTATGAAGTGTTATGCAAACATTTAATCTTAGAAGCGTGGTGAACCTCACTGCAGTTCTAAGTTTGGATATACCTTGCCTTCTGTAATCACTATGCCATTCAGGAAGGGATCAGAATCCATTCACCAGAATTAACAACTAGCCAGAGGTCTCCTTTCCCCAAAGTCTCAAGAATATTTTATGACAAGAAATGCAGAAGAAATCAATGAGGCAAATTAATGACAGGCTAGGTCCCTAGAACTGCGCATTTAGGAATATTCCTCTGTTCTTTCCAGTAAGCTGTTTTTCTCTGCACTTACCAGGCCTCCCATGAATGACAGGTGAAACACATAGGCAAGAAAAAATGCTTGCACTACAGAAACAACTCTAAATCTCTCTGACATCTGTCAGCAGTGCATACAACAATAATACAACTATAACTCTGCAGCATACTCACTGAAAAACAAACCCCCCACTGCTGTGCAAGCAAAATGGCCAAGTCACTGCCAGACTGACTTCCAATCAATTCAGACTATACAGACCAAATTCAATGGCTCGGAGACCTATCAGTATAGTTCCCTGTAGAGATCAGCTAAATACAGCATCCTAATAGAGCGCCAACATTGCATTACCAATATCCCCAAATAGTAATATGTTTGAGCCCACCACCCAGGCATGGAAGCATGCAAAGTTACTAGTTTCAGAGAAACGGATCCACAACTCTGAGAGCTACTGTAGATCAGGGCAGATTAACTACAAATTGAAAGTATTAACATCAGAATACATTGTGTCAACTTGAAACCTGCAACATTGTTGTCCTCACAAGATCAACTTTTAAAGCTTCCTGTACACTAAGCAATACAGCAGCTGCAAGTCACTCTACAGGTTTCATAATCACTTCCAACCACCATTGCAGAAGTGGCTGAAACAGTAAAAATCTAGAAACAGGCCAAAAAAAACAACCCAGAAACGCCCCAAAGTAAAAATAATTTCAGACAGCATATATATATAGAGGCAACTACTGCCATGCTAACATAATTAGATTAAACATCTCAATACAATGTGCCTACAACAGTACCTTTCCCAAAGGACATTTGGGGTGATGGGTCATCTAGTGATCTCTATCCCCACAAGCCATCACTTCAAACGATGCTTTGCCATTTCTCATTCAGTGACTTGGGTAGGCATTGGGAAGAATCAGTATGTCATAGTTCATATCCGACAATATACTGATAGTATAATTTAAAATACTCAAACTGTGTTTAAGGATGCATGGGAAGTGAGCTTTTGGAAGGATCCATCTTAAACCAACTTCGACACCAAAGCAACACCTAGTTCTAGGAGGAAAATCTCTTCAGAAAGTTAAACCAAAGCATCCTTAAAAGCTTCTATCAAAAGGCATAATTTAATTTTTCGAAGTTGTATGAGGTGCTGAGTCTTCTCCCATCAGGCCAGTTAACATCAGACGAAAGGACTCTGCTCTGTCTTGATCAGGAACCTCACCTCAACCTCTTGGACAAGTGAGACTCAGCCTAAATAACCATAAATTTGTCCTCGTCTGGCTAAATACCTATCTCTAATGACAGGCACACGTGAAAAAAGAAAGCCCTCCTCACAGGCTACACATAGAGGTCATTATGCATGAACCAAGACACCAACAATTATAAACATTATGGTTATGCTCCTGTTCTTCTGCTGGCTCTCAAATACCAAATGTAACCCTAGTCTTAGCTTCCCACTCCTCCTCCTGTTCCCTGCTGTTCCCTTTCACTACATATCAGCTTTTTCTCATGACACCCTGATCAACAGAACATTTATGGACATCTTCAACAAAATCTCTCACTAATATTCGGTTTATGGCACGTTTCATGCTTCAGTTGCATGTAAACTGAAGAAAACACTCAAAAACCTTCAGAAACCACTGGGGGGAAAGAAAAGTCTAGTCCAACCTTCTTAAAGCAAGATCAGCTATGAGGTCAGACCAAGCTGCTCTAGGCTTAACCATGTGCTTATTTGGAGACTACTCAGTTTCTCTGACCAACCTGTCCTAAAAGTTAACTCTTCTCCAATCTTTATATTCAAGACTAATGAGCAAATGAAGTTTTCAGGTTATAATTACCATTTCAAGAGATTGCACAAGTGATGTTTCTGGTTGCTGACGGGCAGGGGCAAGAACAGAGTCAACAGGTCTCGAAGGCCGTTGTGCAGCTGTCTGAGCGCTGCTGACAGTTTCAGAGGATCCTGGTCTGTGGATTTGGTTTGACTCGTTCAGTCTACTACTCCTCTCTCCAGCAATTAAGTCTCTGATTTTACGTAGTTGCTCAATCGAAGCTTCCTTAGGGAAAACCAGGTGAGTTTCTCCCTGAAATTTAGACAAATGAATTCAGCAGTTAATGCAGGTCTAAGCTGGTCAACAATCTGTAGTTATAGCTAACAGTTTACTGGAAGTTAGCATCCTAAGGCTTGGCAGGATTCAGCTTTTTTAGATTAGGTCCCTTACAGTAGAAGCTTGAAGCTTCTCACAGCTTCAGAGGCCTACTAGATCAATATAGTCAATCTAGAGAGAGGGCTCATAACAACATGCTTTTGTTAGTAACTTATTTTGCAGAGCCATTTGTTGACTATGTAGTTATGGTTTGGCACAGAAAGCAGCAATAACAGAAATGAACGATTAATGCTCAGTTCTCACAGTACAACAGTGAAATCCTAGGCAACACAGGAAGACATTCAGTGTTGAGGGAAGAAGCCCCTAGAATGGCATCCGCTGGAAATTCTCTTGCATACTGGTATCTTTTATGTCTAAGTTTTAAGTTTTCAGATAAGCAATATTACTCTTATTAAAACTGGTACCTGGGTTGATTTATGGGTTTTATTTTTGACAGTAACATGATTACTGGTAGCATAACAAGAGACCAGTAATTATGACAGAATCAAATGTCTGTGTACTTAACATAAAGAAACAGGTTACTAAAAACATGAATAATCTGAAGCATTCATCCTTTAACAGTTTCAGTTTCTACCACTGCAGCACTTCTATTTATGAAGCTAATTTGTTTACCTACAGTTACTTCAGGTCACATATCTCTGCAGATGCAGACTTCGTGTTAACACTTAAAATCATCACAAAACTAAACGGAATGTATCAATCCATTATCAAGCAGAAAGAAAAGAAGGAACAATATTAGCTATGCAGGTGCACAGAAGTTTGTGAGCTCCAGTTTTGACTGACACAATAACTGTAAGACTGAGCCAACACACTCTCAGAGGCCTGCCCAAATGCTTCTCTAGCTACACCACCCACTTCCTGGCTAAAATACACCATTAAAAGTCTTTTAAGCACAAGCATGAGAATAAATCCACAGCTCATTTCTCCTTCTGCAGTCACCATTTCTTTCAGCATACTTTTTTTTTTTAGAATTACAGTAATTGACTTTACCCAAAGAGAAAGCAGAGGTCTCATGACAGCTGGACCTAAGTAACATAATGTACGTACACATACAGAAGTGTGGCATCAAACAGAAAAATTAAAGCAAAGCAAGAGCAAGAGCTTTCCATGGTTAAACAACAGCTGGGTTTTCAACCCAGCTTTCCAGTAATTACAAAAACTGCTTCTAGTTTAACTAAACTTAAGCTTTGGCAGTTTAAGTTCCACCAAGACAGGGACTACATCAGAACAGAAAGCAATCTTTGAAATACATCTCTCTGACTGCAACAGAGTCAAAGATTCACTCAACACAACTTTAGGATACCATTTCCTAACTTTTAAAAATGGGTTTTGAAGGACTCACCCTCCTACTACTACTTGAACAGTCAGTCTATTGCCCTTCACTGCTGTCAGGACAACATCAGTACTTGTGCAGCTGCACTGTGAATTGGCTGAAAAACATTTTGTTTTGGAAGATTAAATTTTAATCAGATCAGCTTCCCATACCTAAATCAATATGGGGCCTTACTGATAGTAAGAACAAGAGTAGGGCTTTTATTATTTTTTTTCTCTCTCAAATGGCAGTTTCAACACTCATTTACAATGTCTGATGTTCACCTAACAGTGGATTGCTACAAAGAGAAGGGGTTTTCACCCTGCTTCCCACCATTTCCTTTGTGTCAGTATGGATATGTATCCAGCCATTCAGTAAACCAGCAGTGTGCCTGAGCAGCAAAAAAATATCTTGTTATGAATTAGGGTAGCTCTAGCTCCACCACTTTTCTGAAGCAGCCACATCTAAATTCTCTGCTGGTTAGCTACAGATATTTGCAAACAAGGACTGAAAGAAAATACCAACCGCCCTAAAATTTACTGCCTTACAACTAGAGAAGCAGGAGAAAAAATTATCCAGTTTTAAATTTTATTATGTAAACTGATGAAAACACCAGAAGTTACTAAATTATACTCACCTCCTGAAACCCCATCTCAAATAAACATTCAACTGCTCCTCTGACGGGCAACAGCCTTGTGGAAAATGCCGGATTTCCAATCCGAATTAATCTGTATTTTTCTTCATAGGGATTCCTGAAGAAATTGGAAGTTATAATAATGTTTGCAAATTAAGTAAACACTTAAAAGCTGGGTAACTGCAGTAAGAGAGATTTTTTTTTTTCCAAGTTTAGTTTCATTTACATCTCTTAGGTGAAATCTACATAAAACTTTGCTTTAATAAATGTCCTTTTCTATTTAACTGTAAGAATTACCAACTGGTGCTAAATTTTAGCTTGCAATCTATGTTCATGAATTCATGTTTTGTAGTCCTACCCAGCAGGGCTAAGTCTGTAGTGACACTCAGATACAACTTCACATCCTCCCATACCTGGTGCATTCTAATTGAACCCCTCAGCTTGATGCTGGATGGCTTTAGTCCCACCATGAAAGCTGTGCTAAACTGCCTAGTACGTGAGTGAAACGACTCTCTATGCCACCTCTCAGTTCCTCTTTCAACTCTTTTAAGAACCTTCTTCTCTCGCCTCTTTCTTTAAAAGGAGTCAGCCCAGGACTCGCCATTCTGTCACACAGCAGCTTTTACAAGCGGTTGAGAAGCCAGATATAGACAGGGAGGGGCAGCCCATACACCTCGAGCTGCTGGAAGACATCAAGGTCAATCACACGTACTGGCGTGTACGTGCACCCTCCAGAGCCACCTCGCAGAAATTCAGCTATAATTAACTCTTGGTACCAACCTCGCGAAGTCAGAAGCAAAGGGCGAGGGAAAAATAGAGAAAAAAAGATGAAGTGAAAATGAAGTTTAAACCAAGTTAAATTACTTGCGATGCATCCACTTGTTTTTAGGTAGCTAAACACACACCTAAGGTGGAGAATCAGAAATAACGCATGATTTTGTGGTTAATACACAAACTCCTAAACTTACAAAACAAACCAACCACCAATAAGTGAAGAAATACAAATTCAGAACACTGCACCTCTAGGTAAGGAACACTGATTTTAAAATAAAGACAAAAACACGCGAGACGCTTCTGAACTCCAGTATTACACAACAGAACGGAAGGCGCCGCGCGGAGCCGGGGAGCGGCCGGCAGGACCGTGCGGCACCGCCCGCGGACCGAAGGCGGCGACCCCGCTCACCGGAGGATGTTGTCCGCGTAGGTGAGGAGCAGCCGCGAGGCCTCCAGGAAGATCTCCCGCCTGTTCTGGCACAGCTCGCTCACGGCGGGGGAGCCCAGCGAGGACGAGACCCCCAAGGCGGCCGCCATAGCTCCTCGCTCCCCGCCTCCCGCGCCCTCAGCCACGCCGCGCCACCCGCCCCCGGCGCTGCGCTATGCGCATGCGCAATGGGTGCGCAGAGGTCACCGCCCTCAGCGGGGCAGGGCCGCCCGCCGCCGAACGCATGCGCAGTAGGAGTGGTGAGGTCACCGCCGGCAGCCCCCACGCCCACAGACGGCGCGTGGCGGGGGCTTAAAGGGCCCGGGCGGGTTTAATCCTCTCCCCGCACCGCCTGGGCAGCGGGACCTGCCCGCCACACGGGGCTCTCCGTGTCCCAAAGTCGGTTCTTTCTCCCGGCGTGCAAGGCGCCAATCCACGCGCAAAGTCGAGGTATTTGATTTTTTTACAAATCTGCGCAGAAAGGGGTGCTTAAGGCCAGCACGATGACTACCAAAATCTATCGCTATTTGTATATTTTAGCAAAAAAAGCATCAGTGTTCCTTGGCTACAAGTTGCACAGTTCTCTTATAAATTAGCATTCTATCTTCTATTGGTTAAATGATTCCCTTATTTATTATGCTGATTAGTCCACATGCTCATTTTTTCTCGAGTCGATGGTTGCAAACTCCCCCTGCCAGGATTACCTTTTACGCAGTCACAGCTGATTCCAACACAGCTGCTGAGTTGGCTTTGATAGTTTCTTCCTTTCCTTGGGAGTTCTGCCAAATGTCCTTGTGTACAATAAATTTCTGCATTCTTTGTGCCCACTCTCAGTGGTGCATCCTTCTCCCCAAGCTTTGTAAACCTCCCTTGAGGTGTGAGATCATTGAAACTTGTGGAGCCCTAACAAAGCAATTCTGTCAACAAGCAGTTTGTCTTTCTAATACCTGGACATAACTTAAAGCTTGATTAAATCTCCTTTCTGGACATCAAAAAACATAATTTCTTAGGAAAATGTTTACCTATTCCATATTTTGCAACATCGGGAGCCCCTTGGCAGGCAGTAACATCATCGAGGATATAAATCCCCTTTTGTACTGCCCTGGTTTGACAGTACTGAGGGTGCCACACCTTCAGGCTCAGCTGGGTTGCCTGAGCAGGAACGTCACCCCTGCGACTCGCCCCCGCCGCGACAGCTGCCCGGCACTACCCGAAGTCTGTCCCAGAGAAGCAAAAAACCTCTGGTCTTCTTCCTCGAGACATCTGGTTTGTGCTACTAGTGAAAGAAGTGCAGTGAAGAACCTTGGACACAAAGGCCTGTGGAGATTTGTTTTATTAGGAACGCAGATTTAAAGAGTTCCATGCAAGATCGGTGTTTAAAATGCAAGCTGCCTTCTGATTTCGTAGATGATATTACACTATGGCTCTGCTGCCTGCTTCTGATAGGTCACTGCTCAGCTTCTATGACTTTTTAAGACAGTGGTACATATCCCTCACAAAAGCTGAGGTTTAACACAAGGCAATTCACTTTTGCTGAGATTACATTTATCATTCCTGCTAGCATAGTTAAAAAGTTACTATTTCAGCCCTCGGGATGATGGAACTGGTACCAAAGTAAAAAAATTTTATTTTAAAATGATGCCATGTTCCTTGGCTGCTGCTTCAGCTTTTAACTTCCTTTCCATGTGTTTCATCTAGGCATGTGACTCTCAGTGTTGGGTACCTTAGGAAATTAAAGATTAACTGTATTGCTATATATCTAACAAATACATAATGCATCTCAGTATGGCATTTGTAAACAATGCTTTGGAAATGCTCATAGGCAAGCAGTGTGAAAAATTTAGAAAACCAAGTGCCGTCTTCCAGCGAATTGCTAACACATTAAATGCCCAATGAATTTTACTTCTAAATTAAAAACAGACTCTTCTTTAAAAATAATAATGTGCACAAATGTTTATTTTTTCTTTATTAAATATTGCATTTCTCTTCTTTTGGGCTTTTTTTTTCCGTTTTCCTGCAGTATGTCCTTAATTACTGTGCTACAGTTTGTATTTATAGGTAGCTGTGACTGCAGGTAATAAACATTATTGTGTTGTGTGGGGGTAAATTTATTTCAGTTTTCTTACTGCTATATACTGAAATTATGTAAAGGTATCATCCAACAAGTGAACTCACAATGTAATTAATTCATGTCCCTGTGGATGAGACTTTGACAAACATTTTATGCTCTGCCATGGTTGCTCTTGGTCTTCATGTATTTTAAGTAAGGAACCACTGTCTTAAATTAACTTAGTTGTTCCTACACATCATCTCAGGCATAGATAACGGCTTCATCTTAGTTCAGGTCATCCACTAAAGTTTCTGCATCAAAAGAAGCAGCAAAAACAAATAGTTACCTCTGTGTGTTGGTGCTGTTGGCATATTTGTACATGTATATATAAGACACTCCTGTAAAGCCAGTGATCATTTAGTCTTTGTTTACCTCCGTGTCCTCCAGCAACACTTCAGCATCCACGAGGAAGAAGATGCTTTCAGGGAATCAATTAAGTTGGAAAAGACCTTTAATGTCATCGAATCCAGCCCTGCCAAGCCCACCTCTAAACCATGTCCCTAAGTGTCATATCTACACCATCATTTAAATACCTCCAGGAATGGTGACTCAAACACCTCCCTAGGCAGCCTCTTCTAATGCTTGACAAAGCTTTGAGCACACCAGTTATTCCTAATATCTAATCTAACCTTCTCTGGCGCAACTTCAGGCTCTGTCCTCTTGTCCTGTCACTCCTTACCCGGCAGAGGAGCCCGACCCCCACCTCTCTACAACACCCTGTCCGGGGGTTGTCGTGAGCGATAAAGTCTTGCCTATTACTCCGCCGGAGTGTTTGTGTGAAGGTTTATATGGCTTTTTTTTTTTTTTTAACTCTTCCTTTGCGTGATTTAAACACGTGGCTTGGGCAGGAAATTATTTCACCGCCTTTTCCAGGTCTCTGAGCTATTTACAGGATCACGCCGCCCGCCCGCCTACACCGGCGCCCGCGGGGCGGGGCCAGGCGGGAGGAAGCGCCGCTGGGCCGCGCGTAGCCTCACACCTTTTTCTTTCCCCCCGCGCCTGCAGAGTGGTGCGGCCTCGCGCGGTCGGAACGGGAGGGGGAAGCAGAGCGAACCATCGCGGGGCGGGGGGGAGCGCGGCCGGAGGAGGTACCGCTGAGGGCTGGGGCGCAGGGAGGCGGGGGCTTTTAGCAGGGGCCGGCGGGAGACGCTGCCCCGAGCGGGGAGGGCCGGGCCGGCAATGGCGGCGTTGGGCAGCGCTGTTGCGCCCGGGTTTGGCTCCTGGTTTAAACATTAAAAGTAATGTTTGCTCAATGTTGCTCTTGAAACTCCTGGGGGCGGCTGGCAGCTCTTGTTGCCTGCGCCTGGTTTTCCCGCACAGCAGGTATCGGGCGTTGCTGGGTCGGACAGGACGGCTCGGCACGGGGTGACGGCATTTCAGTAAAGGCTGCGTGGGGCTGCAGGAGGACCTGCCTTACAGAGCTCTGCAGTCGTATNATATATAGTAATGTATATAAAATATGTTATCTTACAAATATCTGTTATACAACGTATATCATACTATCTATAAAACATATATGTTATATATTATACTCTATAAATATGCATATTTAGAGGTCTGTTTTATATTCTATATTATATATGGACTAATATTAATTATATATTTATATATGTAACATATGTTGTATAATACATAATATTAGATATTTTATATTTATATATATATACTCACACATACCCACACACACATGCTGCCTCTTTTCCAAAGTCCAAGCTAAGTGGCTTAAAAAACTGAAATGGCAACTTTGGGTCAGGATTTAAAGCAGGCTTCTTTAAAAATATTTTTGTTATAAATAATTTTAATAATTACATAAAATATTTATAAAATATAACATGTGATTATTTATTATTTTTATTTTCCATCCCAGGAAGTGTTCTTGGCCAGACTTGATGCAGGTCTCCTCAGCCTGGTCGNCTCAATGTTGCTCTTGAAACTCCTGGGGGCGGCTGGCAGCTCTTGTTGCCTGCGCCTGGTTTTCCCGCACAGCAGGTATCGGGCGTTGCTGGGTCGGACAGGACGGCTCGGCACGGGGTGACGGCATTTCAGTAAAGGCTGCGTGGGGCTGCAGGAGGACCTGCCTTACAGAGCTCTGCAGTCGTATTATATGTGTATATTGATGGNAAGGTCCCTTTCAACCCAGGCCTTTCCATGGTTCCATGACATTTTTTAATAACACTGCTGTGCACTTGCACTGCCACAGGTCTGGGTATTTTAGCAGGAGTGCATTAGCCCAGCAGCCCCTTATAGTCCTCATACAGCTCTATATTTTACCAAAGAGTTGGGGATGCCAAGTTCCCCTTTGTACAAGGCAAAAAGCAGGCAACCTGTTGAAGCTTATGTCGTAAGTGTTGGCAGAGCTGTGCTGCAGCTTCTGCCCTGCTCCAGCATGTCAGATGTGTGCAGTCGGACTGGCTCTGGACCTGGTGGTGACCAAGGCAAGGAACTATGGCACAGTACAGCAGCTTCACTGCTTGGCAAGGTCCTCTGGTCCGGCCTCAAGTACTTGTGCTCAGCAGAGGCCTTCTGCCATCACTTGCCATGCCTTTTGTTATGTGGGTTCTGGTGTTGTTGCCTTCAGCGGAGGTGGTGCTGTGGTACATCTTGCTCAAGTCACTTGAGATACTGTCCCCTAACAGTGTAATAACCCAAGGCTGATAAAGGGTAGGTGGAGGTGGAAATATAAGGAGTCTTGTCCAACATGTGTAATTACGTTGCTAGCAGAACCAGAANCGTATATATAGTAATGTATATAAAATATGTTATCTTACAAATATCTGTTATACAACGTATATCATACTATCTATAAAACATATATGTTATATATTATACTCTATAAATATGCATATTTAGAGGTCTGTTTTATATTCTATATTATATATGGACTAATATTAANGATAAAGGGTAGGTGGAGGTGGAAATATAAGGATTCTTGGCCAAGATGTGTAATTACGTTGAGATTAGCAGAACCAGGATGAGTTTATTGACTCCTGTTGGAGGTTTCTAGACCGTTCTGCCTGACATGAAGGTTGAGATGACAATATCCTCAACTTGGTAATGGTAGGAGATGCACTTTCAGGTGAACACACACTTTTTCCCTTACAAGAATGAAGCTGTTAATGCTCATTGTTTCTACCTCCAGCCAGCTGGTGGTTAAAGCTCCAGGGGAAATTTGCAGCAAAACCAGAGAGTGCTTCACAGTCCACAGTGGTGCAAAGTCATATTCATCAGCAGCTTAAGCTAGAAGAGCCCACTAGAGGCATTCCCAAAGTGAACATGTTTCTGGGCCATTCTCTGCTATGACTCATACTATTCCTCATTGCAGACATGGAAACTATATCCCTTTCTTCAGTGTTGAAAATAGGCTGTAATGTAAAAAGCTGGTTATTACTTTAATGTTCTTGGAATGTTTTCCACATTGGCTGCTTTATTGTTGTGTTTGTCTTTCCCCATCCCCTCCACCCCGCTCCAGTTACAGGAATGTGCTTGATTGTTGCCACCATGTTCTCCCAGTGCTCACAGGATCTGTTGAAGATTGCAAATCTTCATCTCCGGAGTCTGAATTTAAATCTACATTTACAAAACCACAGAAGGGCTTTCAGCAAGTCACTGCCTGCATGTCGAAGGAAAGTAGTTGTTACAGGTATTGGCTTAGTGTCCCCTCTTGGTGTGGGGACTCAGTTTGTGTGGAAGCACCTTCTGGAAGGAGGCAGTGGGATTACATCACTAGATGGGGAAGAATATGCAGGCATCCCATGTAGAGTGGCTGCTTGTGTGCCAAGGGGAAGCAAGGAGGGTGAGTTCAGTGATGAAAGCTTTGTGTCGAAGTCAGAGATCAAATCCATGAGTTCTGCCACTGTGATGGCCATCGGTGCAGCAGAGCTCGCAATGAAGGACTCCGGCTGGTCTCCCCAGTCTGAACAGGATCGTTTAACTGCCGGGGTGGCAATTGGGATGGGAATGGTTCCACTGGAAGAAATTTCTGACACAGCTGCCTTATTTAAAACAAAGGGTTACAATAAAGTCAGCCCTTTTTTTGTCCCAAAGATTTTAGTCAATATGGCAGCGGGCCATATCAGCATTAAATACCAGCTGAAAGGGCCGAATCACGCTGTGTCGACTGCTTGTACCACAGGAGCACATGCAGTTGGAGACTCCTTTAGATTCATTGCTGCTGGTGATGCTGATGTCATGTTGGCTGGAGGGACTGAGGCTTGCATTAGTCCTTTGTCTTTGGCCGGATTCGCAAGAGCCCGGGCCCTCAGCACAAGTTTTAACTCGAGCCCTAAAACAGCCTGTCGACCGTTTGATTCGCAGAGGGAGGGGTTTGTAATGGGAGAGGGTGCTGCTGTGCTGGTCTTGGAAGAGTATGGACATGCTGTACAAAGAGGTGCTAGGATCTATGCAGAAGTTTTAGGTTATGGACTGTCCGGAGATGCTTGCCACATAACAGCGCCTAATCCAGAGGGAGATGGTGCATTCAGGTAAGAACTCTGTGTTGTTTATAGTGGCTACTTCATATGTTAATTATAGTGGGTACATTTGTTTCTGTCACTGTATATTTTTCATAGAGAAGGGCTGTTCAATCTTGAATTAATATTCCAAAATCTTGAAAGTCTGAAAAACGAATTAGCTTCTGTAATGTTGTGTTGTGCCCCGACTCTCTTCTTTCAGTAGTAAGGTGAAGGCCGGTTCTTGGTAGAGTGAGCATTTTTCCATAGAGTTATGAAAACTTTCTGTATGTGAAAACACTTTGCCTTCAGTGCATACAGCTGTTCACATAAATAAGTCTCAATGGAGCCCTCTTTTTAAGATGTTTGTGATGAGATATAATCTTTTCAGGTTCTCCTTCACCCTTTGTCCATAGAGAAGAGAGACCCCCCTGCAAAAGCGTGTTATTTGTTGCAAGAAATCTCAGGGGATGAAAGCTGTAGGGCACTCAGAGGATCTAGTTTGTTAGAATATTCAATACTTAATTCAGAACCAACTCAGAGTGCTGGTGGAGGGGCATAGCAGAAATACACTTTAGTACTGTTTGGGAGGGTGGTAAAGCTTCATCACTGTTTATCTCACCAAAACCAGTTCTCAAGTAGACGATACTCATCTAATCATTATCATTGACCTAATTAAATTGTCAGCTAAATTACATGTGTAAATTGATGAGCTTCATGTAGGCTGACTACTATTGCTGGCATTGGAATCTTTAGTATTTGCCTTATTCTGAATATATGTGAATATTTAGTACCAAAATTCAATCTATCACTGCACAAATACATCAAACTTCTGCATGGTATTTTAAAGCTGTGTTTGCATCTTTATAAGGTTAACAGATTTTTCTAGAAGTGTAAATATACCATGTTTCCATCGATGCTCTTTGCTTCATATTTAATTGTTCTGCAGACTTAGGTGTGAGATGAGTAATCAGGAGTGTCTTATCTCATATTTTCAGACTTGTTTACCCTTGAGATGAGACGGCAATATATTGTAATAGAATTTTTGTGTATTTTGTGATTGCAGTAGCATATAAATTAAATTCACAGTAGGAAGAGTTGAAAGTTAATCTGGGTTTCTCCAAAATGTTGTGCTTTTCCACCCTTGAGATGAGATAATACATTTTAATACTGTCTTCAAGCCAGCATTTTGTTATTGCAGTGGTATATGGATTAAATCTGGAATGTATGTGCTTATCTTACTTTTCTGTAGGAATTTTATTTGCCACATCAAAAAAATTCAGAGGAATATATTTTTTGTCATCTAATAACTACTGTTGGAGGCTAATACATATGTTGGAATAAACCAGCAGGAAAGGAAAGGCAAAGCCAGACTCAGAAGTGTGGATATAAAGAGTGTCCTACACAAGTAATCTGGTATCTTTTTAAGTGGATATGTTCATTGCAGATAATGTATCTCCTAGTTATCAGTAATCTCTTTTGCTTGAATATTGTCTTAGTGTCTGGTGACAGTGAGTGTCAGTGGCCTCCACCCTAAGCTAAGCTGGATGCTTCTAAGGGTAGAAGGCTGTAGTAGAGACATTTACATTTGTCCAGAAGCCTGTGCTATCTTTTTTTTGTGCTTCCTTTTATTTCCTTATTTTTCATAAATTTCAAAAGAGTCAGTGGTCTTTTGCTCAGAGGTGCTTTGTCAAGTTGTTATGTGCAAGGAGACATGTCTGATCCATCTCCTTTGAGGGTAATCTGTGAGAAAATTTCAGTATGGAACTGTGTTGGTCCTTCCATGGTTTTCATAAAAATGCATATTTTGTAGAGGCAGTCACAGTGCACAAGTCATCAGGAGTCAAATGAAACATACCATGTCAGGGTAAAAGAGTGTGACTTTCAGTAAATTTCATTTTAAAATTAAATATAAGAATTTATGCTATCTCCTTGATGTTTTCTAGTCTCTGGAAAACATGCAAAAGAAGCTCACGTGGAGGATGACTGCAGATTTTTTCTTTAATTTCCCAATATTTTTGTTGGGGAGAGCATACCTAAATTTTTGTAATAATACCAGCAGTTACTTCTCACTCAAATGTTTTCAAATCTTACAATGAAAAAGGTCTTTGATATAATAATGTAGTCTAACAGAGGTTGATTGTCATATCTTCTTTTCTTCTTCTTTGTATTTTTCCCAGCTGTGGAATTTTTAAGAGCAAATGTGATTTTGTAGTGGGCCTCACCTTTATTGTCTTCCTCTGGTACCTAATGTAGACACTAATGTGCTTAGTTAGATGAGTTAACCTCTTGTGACTTACATCTCTGCTAAAGCAGACTTTCACATCTGATAAATGTGTTAAACCAACATATGTTTTCTTTTGGTTTGTATATTTGACAAAAATATGTTAGGAAATCAGCATTCTGTTGTCTTTCTTTCCTTAGGTGCATGTCTGCAGCAATAAAAGATTCTGGGATCAAACCTGAAGATGTAACATATATCAATGCACACGCAACTTCTACACCTCTAGGAGATGCTGCTGAGAATCAAGCCATCAAGAGACTTTTTAAAGATCACTCACATAATATTGCAGTTTCCTCAACAAAAGGAGCAACAGGACATCTCTTGGGGGCTGCAGGAGCTATTGAAGCAGCTTTTACTGTGCTGTCCTGCTACCATGGAATTTTGCCACCTACTCTAAACTTAGAGAAAACAGAGGCAGAGTTTGATCTCAATTATGTTCCATTGACAGCTCAGGAGTGGAAAACTGACAAACGACGTATAGCACTCACAAATTCATTTGGCTTTGGTGGCACTAATGCAACTTTGTGCTTTGGAAGTGTTTAACTTGTGCTGTGAATGTTGTAAAAAAATGCTACCAACAATGATTTTCTGTACTGCTATCCCTGGTATGCACTGTAATCTTTTCTTAGCTTTAAGTGATGCTCATTTGATACATAAGAACTTTATTCAGCCTAACATTTACACCAGTAATTCTTTCAGAAAGAGGGAACTTCTTTTGCTCATTTTAATAAAAGTAAGTAAAAAATTCTAGTTTTTTGTGGTGGAGAAGTTTTTGGCTTGACTAGAGCAGGAGACATGGTCAAACTACGTTAGAATAAATTTTTCTATGCATGTGACAAAGAAATTGTTTGGAAGCATTTATACAAAAGAGAGGCTGGCTAACAAGCTAGGACTCCACACTTGATGAATTAACTTCATGGTGACACAAGGTTTATGACTGAGCTCCCCTCTCTTACCCACTCCATATAGAATTCTGCCTTTTTCCTCATGGTAAGTTGTCTCAAATGTTATAGATTTATGTACATTCTTCCACACAGGTGATGTTCAGGGGACAATAATATAGACAGACATTCATAAGATTTCTGGCACTGGTTCATTTTCTTTTCATCTTTATTAATTTCAATTTGTTGTGTTTCCTCTTTAGCCATGGGCTAACAGTGAAGGATGCATACAGTGTGACCTGTACATCTTCCATGTGATGTACAGGTGATCTTCCACCTGTACATATTCCAGGAATAGAATTAGGAGGCATGACCTGTTTTGTTCTGAAATTTTGTGCAAGCATAGTAAGGTAGATATTCAAGTACGGCACTGAAGATTTGAAAAATAGTTGTACAGAGAGGATTAAGTATCTTGGGAAGTGTCTGGTTTTTCTGCCAAAATGGAAAAGTAGAACTAGGAAAAATTGTCAAACAAGGCCTCTTTTAGGAAAAAAATTGTCTTCAAGAGGTAAATCTGAGAGAACAGGAACACTGTACCTAAAGCTAACATATTGATGAGGGTGTGGTTTTGCAAAGAAAAAATAAAGGACTTTGTCTATTCCTTCTGGCACCAGCCAAGCGTCTTAGCCAAACAGTGGCTTGATTGATAATGCAGATGTGAGTGAAGTTTGATATTCCCATTGGTGGGTTAGTTCATTAAGAGACTTTTCACCAGTGTTCTTGAAATTGTCAGTCTTAGCCTTTGACCTGTATAAGTAGAGGCAAAGTAACTCACTAGATTTAGAATAAACGACATAAAAAGTAGCTGCACTTGTAAGTAAATTTCATTCTGGAATGAGCTTACTAATGGTCTATCATGAGGCTGAGCTGTACCCTAAAACCTCATTATTTACACAAATGATCTGAGTGCTGATACTGAACAGCATAATTTTTGCATTTGCTGTCTTTACTGAATAGAAAGTTAAAGAGGCTGATGTGAAAAATGCAGTTGGGGAATGATTAAGACTATTTCAGAAGCTGAGTTCATACAGAACAATGCAGCCCAGAAAAGATTAATGAATAATAAGCCTGAAAGTAAAATGATATATTACCAAAGGTAAAACGTGAAAGCATACAAGAAAGAGAGACTATGGGAGTTTGCTGTCAGGGAAAATACCAACAAATCTCTTACCTTATGTTAATTAACAGTGGCAGTACAATGAACGAGGATCTGGATTGCACGCAATATAAAAGGCAGAATATAAAATTCAATAATACCCTCTGCAAATTATATGCAAAAAGAAATTGATTTATAGAATTCAGACTCCAGGAGAGAGCTAGCAGGAGGGCGGTGAATGTGGAGGCAATCATCCAGCAAGCTTCTTTAGGAGATGGTATTTTGCAGGTAGTTGTGATTCTGGGCAGAATAAGGAAAGACTAGATAGTGCTGCACTGTTGTGGACTGGAAGTACAGTCTAACTTAACTCACCCAGTCTTGTTACATAGCTGCAGACCTGTAATTAATACTGTGACAGAGATGCCTCCTCTTCCCTCTGACAGCAGGGATTGTGGCCCCAGGAGTGTTGGGTGCAGGCTGTAGTGTGCCAACCGTGAAAAGATAGATGATACTGTCACAGAGAAAAATAAAACAGAAATTGAAATTATTAAAAGATATTTCTCCTCTCTTTAGCCCACTGCAATTTAATCATCTGGTGCAGGTAACCTTTAAATCATAAAAGCTTTGTGACAATAATTATTTTAGGTGCTTTGATTATGGATCATTTATTTAAGACACCTAGATGCAGTAGCAGTGTACCCTGTAGGAGTAAAGATTTTAAAAAAAAATTAATAGAGTCCAAGTTTAACCCCTGTCTATTTGATTTTTGTTTATATTGTTTTCATTTTTATGTACTTTCTTGGAATCATCTCTTTTTATCACATACCCCACTGAGCTGATCAGGGACTACTTACTGCTAATTACTGCTTTGTTACGGTAGCTGCAAATATAAAAGGAAAACAGATCTGTGTTGCTAAACTACTAAATGGGCAAATTGACCAACATATTAAAACAATGCTTTCCCTTAAAATGTTCTTTTCATCTTCAATAATCGAGAGAGGTAAGCATCCAGAGTCTGGATTAAAAAACTTCAAGTCTGGAGTTAACATCTGATAAGCAAAACTTGGAGGTGTTGGTAGAGTGTTTATTTTGAGGCCTACTTCTTGAGTGGTGCAGCACACTTGTGAGAGCCAAGCAGGATCAGAGAGTGGCTGAGGCTGGAAGGCACCTATGGAGATTGCCTAGTCCAGCTCCACTGCTCCAAGCAGGCCCAGCTAGAGCAGGTTGCCCAAGGCCACCTCCTCCTGGTTTTTGAGTATCTCCCAGGATGGAGACTCCACAGCCTCTCTAGGCAACTTGTGCCAGGGCTTGGTCACTCTGACTGTAAGAAGTTTCTCACATTTAAATGGAATTTCCTGTATTTAAATTTGTGCCCATTACCTCTTATCCTTTCAGTGGACACTACTGAGAAGAGTCTGGCTCCCTCTTCTTCATACCCTCCTCAGGTATTTGTATATGTTGATAAGACCTCACAGGAACCTTGTCTCATGCAGGCTGAACATTCCTAGCTCCCTCATCCTCTCCTCCCAGGTAAGATACCCCAGGTCCTTTATCATCTTTGTGGCTCTTCCCTGGACTTATTTCAGTATGAGTATTTCTCATGCCCTGGGGAGCCTGGGAGCCCAGCTCTGCAGATATGTCTCTTCTGAGTGGGGGGAAGGATCATCTCCCATGAGCTACTGCTGCTGCTGCTGCTCTTCCTGATGCAGCCCATGATGCTTTTGGTCTTCCTTACTGCAAAGTCAGCTGGTCCAGCAGGACCACTGGGTCTTCTTCTGCCAACCTGCTTTCCAGCTGGTAAAAATATCATTTAGATTTAAATCAAAGATTTTAACTAAATCTAATATTTTTAGAAAAAGATACGTTTGAAAATGATGGTAACTTATCTGAACTCATTTACTTAAAGGAACCTAATAAAAATCTGTGTTATAAAAAATGTAAGCAGCATATGCTTGCTGAAATCTTACAAAGGTCAAGCCACTGGTCAGGGTTAATTACTGTCTGTCTCCAGAAGCAGTTTTTTAAAATTATGAACCTCATTTCATTTCAGACTTCTGTAGCTTGTTCTGCAAGTGTAGAGACAAAATAGTCTGCATGTTAGTTTATTGCAGATCACTTTAGTTCAGTATGAAGAAGTTTTTTACTTAGGTGTACAGCGTCTTTTTGGCTAATGAAAGAATTTATAAGACAATGTCTTGCCAGTTCCTAAATTATTTCAAATTAAATCCAGTTAAAGCTTGAATGAAGCCCTGAGCAAAAGTTTTTATTTTCAGTAAAAATGGGATTCATAGTTTTCAAATATGGTAATAGAAATCAACAATAGGTATATACTAAACTATAGTTATTTCAAGGCATCTATGGCAGCCTTTTGGACAAAAAGCTAACTAACACAAAGACTATCTTTAGATGCAAGTCAGCATGATTTTCTGCTTTCCAGCTGATGATAGTTTGCCTTTCTCTACCATGGACAGTCTGAATATACTTTGTATCATATTTCATGATTTCTCAAGCCATGAGTGGGAAATGTGTACTACAAAACTATGGGTGGCTGAGGATCAGCCTTGTCCCATCACCCTTCCCACCATGCCTGACAGCCAGAGCCATCCATGCCGAGTCCCGTGGTGCTGTCAGAGTGTTTGGGGTGGCATCTTTGTGAGGCCAGCCTTTTGAGTTTTGTGACCCGATGGGGCTGCCACAAAGTGCATATTTCGAAAAGAAGCACAGCATTTCAAATTCAGCTGATACAGTGGAGTGTACTGCAGAATGGAAATTATTAGTGCTTTTAAGGGCATATAAAAATCCGAATCTCTCTGAATTTCCCTGATTGTCTTTGGGCAATGGCTTGTGAAAATACATCACTTCAGCTTCTTCTGTAGCAGTAAAAATGGATGAACGTGCTTGCATGGTACTTGAAATACCTAGAGTACATTCTTTTTCTCTCAGAGGCTCTCTGTGCAACTTAATTTATAGATATTCTTATCTTCCACCATTTTCAATATGTAAATCACATTTCACCTGGAACAAAATGATATTTGATCTTTAGGTAGCACTGTGATTTTGGGCAAGTCTCACAGGGCTTCTGCTCATCATCTGGACACAGTCAAACGTCACTATCTCTAATGATGTGGGGAGAGTAACTACCCTCAAAATTTGGATTCTGTAGCAATGTTGGCCCATACTCACTAGCTAGCTTTCACAAAATAAGAAATTGAAGCTAGAATTAATCTATCAAAGCTAAGACCATAGTGAAAATATTTCTTCCTTCTGGATATTTCCAGCAATATCATATAGGCTTTTAAGTTTAAAAGGCTTAGATTTGTAATAATAATTCTGTATCTATCACAGTTTTAGGAAAATATCTAGGTCCTTTTTTTTTTTTTTTTTTGAGGTCTCCTGTTTGTCTTCTAAAGCTAGCAATGGTAACGGAGAAAACTAGGATGAAGGCAGTTTTATAAACAAGCAAAATGTGCAATAGTTTCTGCTTGGGCAGTAGACACCACTCCAAATTTTGTAACAATGATGATTAATTTTAACTTGGTAGAAAGCCAATTTCCTACCTGCAGTTATTGAACTGTAAAGAAATATGCCAGTATCAATTGCTTATAGCCAGTAACTCTGTGCAGGAGGCACAATAATTTTAGTATGACAGCTAATATACAGGTACATCAAACTGGTAGCATATAGGCTATTGCAGCCCAAGGTCTCCGACAAAATATAATAAGAATGAAGTGAAATAAAATAGCAATAAGAAGGATTGAAAAAAGACCTGTGCTCATGAAGAGCAGAAGAAATGCAAATGAGGAACTATAATTGAAAGAGATGAATATTTTTCAATGAGGGTCTTGTAGTTCTCCTAGAGTGCTATAAAGCAGATCAGATGCTAAATAGCTGGACATCCATGTGATAGTTAATATAATTTTGTAGTTTTCCTCTTTTTGTCACTGTCAGGATATTGGTGTTAAATGTTATTGCTCTAAGCAGCGGTCAGTTGTTTCATGCCTAATGGACTGTATCCTGGAGTTCAGAATGCCATCAAGCATGATGTTTCAGCATCAGTCTCTGGGCTGAAACAAGAAATAAAACGTATTCTAGGAATTCATTTAAGAGTCGATTCTCATGATTTGAGTTGGATGGAAGAAGGACAGAAGGAAGGAAGGAAGGAAGGAAGGAAGGAAGGAAGGAAGGAAGGAAGGAAGGAAGGAAAAATAGAGGAAGATGGATTGCTGACACTGGGCTTGATATGGAATATTTGTATACAAAAAGTTCTGAAAGAGTGTAAGAAAACAATAATTCTATCTGCAATTTAATTTTTTAGTAGGAGTATTATAATTTCTTATTTTTTCCTGAGGACTTTTTTCCAAGAATGGTGTCTGACCTAGGGAGGCTTACCTGTAGCTTGATATCATCTATCTGTATTTAATGTGAATTTTTTTTAATCACCTAGGAATGCTCAGGGAGTTTCTTAAATTGGATGTGGCAATACTCTTGGCTCTTGAGAAAACTGGATATCGTTTGGATAGCAGAACCAGCAGGTTCAACCACCTTCATAATTGTTTCTACTGGGACCAGCCAAATTCTCCACACTTGGTGAACATCCTAAAGTCCTTGGATGTGTGCAGGAGGCCAGGGCAGTAAAACTGAGATTGCACTTTGCTGGTCCTGATCTAACAAAACCCAATGTGCAACCAGCCCAGAGTGGATAAAGAGAAATGCTGCTGGCAGCAACACACCAAAAGGAGTTTCTGGAGCCAGGCTTGTCCCAGCATTGCCCTTTTGCCATGCATTGCTTACACATTAAAAATTACTTAGATACAATTAACTCACCCCAATGATAGGCTTGTCTCAGCTTTGTCTATTGAAACATCAATGGACAGAATGACTCCTCTCTTGGATGGAAAGTGAAGGCCAGAGCTGTGCATAAGTGGGTAAAACTGAGTCTGATCTACATCCTGTAAGTCATCCCTTGGTTTAAAAAAGAATAGTCTTAAGCATACCTTTAATTTAAGTGCTAGATGGGGGATGTTACTGATTTTCACTCTTTGTATCAGAATGTAAGGGAGTTGCTTCTGTTCCCCTTTTTTGGAAAAAAAAAGGAATAATAACCTTTCTTATGGATGCAAGTTAGTGTTTGTCAGTGCATTTTTTCACATTAATGTAGGCAAATTACTCATTGCACATGCCCTTCTTAGCAGACTATGTGGGGGTGGAATTTATAGAACTAGCTCTCACAGAATTTCTTTAATAACATGGAGAGTAGGATTCAGATAAATTTAGAATTTAAAAAAAGATAGCCAGAAGTTCCAAGAAAAGCGGATTCCTGAGACTGCTAAGAAGTTGTACAGGGAGTCTAACAGAGCAACGAAGTCAAGGAGTAGTAATTTCTCTATTCATATCTGTTTCAGAGACATTCTCTTTGTAATTCAGCAATATAAGGTGGAAAGAGAGTAGAGGACACCTTTGTTCTGTTTTAGGTAGCTGAAATGTGTGTGGAAGACAGTGTTCAGAATAACAATTGCTGAAGCCCTTGAAAATAATAGAACATGCTCCCCTAGAGGCAACTGCAATATCCAACAAACTAGGTGAAGTTACCGCAGGATGCATTTGGGATTCTTGCCAATGTCATGCCTATAATGGGAGCGAATAATTTGGCCTTTATTCAATTAATTAGTCTTTGTTTCTCCTCTGACTGGCAATGATTGGTTGTGATGGTTGTGTTTTGAATGTGAGTGCCTTTCTGCCGGGAAATGGCCTGACACAAAAGATCTCACTCCCAAGGATCACCTTGCCTGAAATAATCATGCTTATTGAAAACCTTAGCTGTATTTACTATTTAGAGCCACTAATTTTACAGGGCTCCTAGAAAGAACTTATACCTGGTTGCTAGGTCACTGGGACATCCTCATTTCTGTACTGAAAGATTTGTTCCTGGTCTGGAACAGCATGGTCTTCTTTAGAAACAGATTAAAAAGGAAGTATTGAGGTTCACACACTGTGAGCCAGGGTTTACAGGCTGATAGCCAGGTTCATTTGCCAGCACACTGGTCTGTCCTGGAATGTAACAGATTCCTGCACTGTGCCAAATCGGTCTGTACCTCATGATGGATGCTATAGGATCACTTTAGGAAGAGGTGTGCTTTAGGATTTCTGGGAAGAACTTTAATATCTCTCCCACTCAGCTCCAGTAGGTCTCCAGAGGAAACCTTAAAAATGCCTTGGTTAAAGAGTGTGTGCTTGATCTTCTGGCCATACTCAGTGTAACAAGCTCCAGAGGCATTTCCACCATTAGTAAATGCTCGTGAGGAAATGTACTTAGCAGGCTGTTTGTGTCTGTGACCCTTAGAGGCCAAGAGATTGTGGCAGAACAGTTTGAATATTTTTAAACCATCATCAACTGTCAGTATCATGGGAGGAAATTCAATAGACCTTTGCTGCTTTGCAGACTAACTATTTCCGCCCTGAGCACTACTGTTTGTCCATCTGTAATGGGTGACACTGGGCCACCAGTGCAGAGCCATCAGAAACCGCAGAAGAACATATTCTGAAACTGGGTAAAACTGGTGAGCCTCCATCTACTGAGAGCAGCCACTCCTGCTCTCCAGATATGCATCGAACTCGGGCTTGGCTGGTCAGCCTTCGGGTGAAGCTTAGGGTTTGGCCNTTGGCGAAACTTCCTCTCTGAGGTTTGGCTGAGGGCACGTCCATGCGAGGGCCAGTTTTTGCAGTTTTTCTCTTTTCTCCGCCTGAGAAGCGGGACCCCTTTCCCCGGCAGCCCGCGGCGGGGCCGCCGGAGCGGAGGACGGGCGGGCGGGCCGGGGTGACCGCGCGGTGGCAGCAGAATCCCGGCTATCCCGGAGCTCGGGCGGCCGCGGCAGCGCGGGGCACCCCCGCGGGCAGGGAATGGCCTGGGTTGGAAGGGACCTTTAAAGGTCATCTTGTCCAACGCCCTGCGATGAGCAGGGACACCTCCCACCGGACCAGATGGCTCGGAGTCCTTGCTTTCCTTTTCAAACCTCCACCGAGCCGCTGCTTACAAAGGAGCAGAGCAGGGCAAGGAAGAAAGACTAAATGCATTTCATCCAGCCTTTGTTTTTCCTTCATAAAGTTAATCTGAGTCCCTCTGTGAGTTAAACTCGAGTTTGCACTGACTTGCTGAAGGGCACAGACCTTGAAGGGGTGAGCAGCTCTTCAAAGCTTTGAAGCACAGGCAGAGCAGTGAAGAGGTGAAATTATTCTGTGTTTCCTAAGCAGCATACCTGTACACTTGCTGAAAGGAAGGAAATGTGAGATTAAAGAAAAAGAAATTGTTTAAATATGCTTCATTGCATGGATATTTCTACTGATGCAGAGAGGGCAGGAGAAGTCCTTGTTGCTGTTGGCTCTAGGCCTGAAGGAACCAGAGAGTTTGAGAAGTATGTTGGGGATAACTCAGTATTTGCTGTGACTCACTCTTCTTGTTTTGGAGCTTCTTCATAAGTGTTTTAGGATTATAAATTGCAAATTAATTGAGACAGCTTAAGAATCCCTCTACTTCACTTTGATATTGAACATGACTCAGACATCGTTCTGGCTCTTGTTCCTTGCCTCCTTTTGCTCCACCTTGACACCTCCATTCTGAGTGGAGTGGCCTACAAGACTGAAAGGAAGACTCTCCTGGGAACTGTTTCAGAAGAAATTCCTAAATGGCATTCACAGGCAAATGATAGCATTTATTGCATAGTAATTGTTTAGAGGAAATAGGGAAGAGAAGGAAAGATTAAAAAAAATCCAGACATAAAGGCAGTCATTGCTTCTTCCTCATGCTTCTTTGTAATGGACCAGGTAAAATATGCCTAAAAAGTTTCAGGGATTTTGTCCCGAAGATACTTTAAGTGTTTGAGATTGAATTCCAGAATTTCTCTGGCAGAGGGAGGCACTTCCACGGTTTCTTTAGTGCAAGTGCCAGGCTTCAAGAGCAGCTGCCTCCTGGGTGTGGGGCTGGGGGCTCAGGGCTGGCTCAGGGCTGGTATAGTGGGGGCTGCCTGGTCCTGCTGAGGAGAGAGGCTCTGAGAGGACTGACCCCTGCCTGTAGGAACTGCTTTTGGCTGAGGCCATAGTACCAGGCCAAATGCCAGGTCCTGCACTTGAGTCACAACAACCCCAGGCAGTGCTACAGGCTTGGGGAAGAGTGGCTGGAAAGCTGCCTGATGAGAAAGGACCTTGCAGTGCTGGTTAGCCAGCGTGTGCCCAGGTGGCCGAGAAGGCCAGTGGCATCCTGGCCTGTATCAGCAATAGTGTGGCCAGTAGGACCAGGGCAGTGATTGTCCCCCTGTGCTCAGCACTGGTGAGGCCACACCTCAAATCCTGTGTCCAGTTTTGGGTCCCTCACTACAAGAAAGACATTGAGGGGCTGAAGTGGGTGCAGAGAAAGGCAACAGAGCTGGTGAAGGGTCTGGAGCACAAGTCCTTAGAGGAGCAGCTGAGGGAGCTGGGGGCGTTTAGCCAGGAGAAGAGGAGGCTCAGGGGGGACCTCTCTACAACTGTGTGACAGGGGGTTGTAGCAAGGTGGAGTCTCTTCTCCCAGGTAACAAGAAACAGCCTCAAGTTTCCCCAGGGCAAGTTTAGATTGAATAGTAGAAAATTTTTTTTCATGGAAAGGGTTGTCAAGCATTGGAACCGCCTACTCAGGGAAGTGGTAGAATTATCATTCCTGGAGGTATTTAAAAGATATGTGAATGTGGCACTTGGGGACATGGTTTAGTTGTGGATTTGGCAGTGCTGGGTTAACAGTTGGACTGGATGATCTTAGAGGTCTTTTCCAACCTAAATCATTCTATGATTCTATGAATATCCCCAGGCTGACTCACAGTTATCTAAGATGGTGCTTTTTGAACAACCAGTGAACTCTAGGAATGTGAGAGAGGTCAACTTCAGAAGGATTTCAGATCCTTTCCTGACTTTCTTGCTCAAACCCTTCCTACCCTAAATTGCAAAACTGCTATTGCCTTCAGCAGGAATAAGATTGTCAGTCTGCTCAACAGTTCCAGCGCCCTAAGAAACCTGCCTGTTGCTGTAGTTGTGCTTGCACAGTGACTTGCATTTCTCAGAGAAAAAAAAATTCAATCAGCTGAGAGAGCAAAGTGAGGCTTTTCTCTGTGATTTATTTCTATGGAATTTACATAACCCAATCTCCTCTATGATGCCTTAGGTTTTAATTTCTATATTTTTCAAATCCTGTACTGCGTAGCATGTAACTCTAAAGTTTCTTGTAGCTTGTTAGCTGCTCTCTTAGGCCAGATAGACATAACAAAGCCTCTCTAAGCTTACTGTTCAAGGACACTCGGGCTGTCCTAGGCCCAAAAGGTGTAAACTAGGACCATGAAAGAGGTGGAGAAATTGAAGAGAGCTAAAGTTTTAATTGGTGAATTTATGCTGATATGCAAATGGACCAAACCTATATCAGTGTCAAGAACTCGTGACTTGTCGTCCATCTTGGGGTCCATTTTATGGAAGCAGCCTCTGGCTCCCCAGGGTGTGCCTTGAAGGCCCTTCAAATAAATACCTACCCTTATTCCCTTACTCCTGTCTAATCTCTGTTTCTGGATCGCTGGGAGAAGGCATCATCTAAGCTAACGCAAGGAGCAATACATCCAGGACACAGTGATGTCCTTTTATTGACTCTAAACACTAACCAATCCTTTGCACATCTATGCATATGCTTACATGTGTGCCAGGACCCTGTGGGCACCTGTGATTGCCCTAAGGGCCCTCAGCTGGGACCTCCACCCACTTCTCTGCCCACTGCACAGAAGCCTATTTAAGCTCAGATCCCGCAGCTGGGTTCACCCCGTGTGATATGAGTTATCTGTGTGTCTCCATGCCAGCCCCCTGCTCTCCCTGATTTGCTGTATGTACATCCTGCATTGATGGCAGATCCCAGCTTATTTCCCAGCCTTTGGCTGAAGATCACCAGATGGTTGATGGGTTCTGCTGCTGTTTATAAAAAATGGCAGATCTAATCAGTGAGATGAGCAAACTCTTACTAAGAGGGGACTGACTTCACTGTACAGGTAAATCAGCTCAATTACAATAATGCAGTAGTTTTATGTTCGCAATTTCAAAATAACCTGATAAAATATGAGAAGAGCTGGTCTTAGCTCTACTTGTTAGTTTCTTCAGGTAGACCCTATCTGAGGAAAGTATTAGTACTTGTGTCAGTTTCTGCATTTCGTTAAACGTATAACTTAATTCAGGGTAGTGCTGAAGGACCTAGAAGGTCAGGACCACTGTGCTGGGTGCTGAGCATGTATTCCTTTTCTCAAAATCTAAACAGATGAACTGATAACAGAGCCATTCAGAAAATGCGGTAGTAGTGACCCTAACTGTGCTATTGACTCTTTTCAAAGTGATTGATTCTCCAACTCAAAAAAAAATGTCAGTAGGACCCTCAAATTTTCTGTATTCTACCCTGATTGGTCAGAATGAAATCTAAAATACTGGCTGCTCCTCACCAAGAGCACCTTAGGATATTTGATCCTTTGTTTTTTGCTGGTGCTTTGGCTCTAAAGTTATAGACAGCTTGGAAATATATGTTCTGTTGAGTCTCTGGGGTTAGTTACTCATCTGTAGCCTTTTCCATCATTATGAAATATGCAGGGTTTGGGTTAGCAAGTAAACAGAAAAATAAATTTTTCATTCCCAGCATTTGTTTAAACAGAGACACACTATCTATAACAGATGGAGGGTTCCAAGATTGTTTTAGTGATAGATTCTCTTCTCTTTCCTTATTAGTAAGCAGTTAAATAAATTATTTGCCAGCTATACAAGTCAGGAATACTTATTTGATGAAGTAAACAGCATTAACTTGTCTGTTCTGATTCAAGAGGCCAAGGAAATAAAGAAAGTGAAGGAAAAATTAGACCAAGATTATGGAGAACTGAATAAAGTAATGATCAAATAGGCATCGTAACAGTACTGTATGAAAAAATTAAATTCCTTTGAACTGCTTTTTGATTATGATGGATTTTTTTTCTTTGATACATTTTTCTCTTAAAATGCTTCTGTGCTTTGTGATAGCTGGCCTGGTACTGAGAGAAAATGGAACAGCAGATACTGAAGAAAAACTTGTGTTTGACATGTTTCCACTGTCATATATTGCTGCATGTCTGGTTTTTTCATAAACACTTGTTTTATGTGATTCAGAAGAGTTTTCATCATCTTCTGGAAGGTGTGTTTTAACAAGTGACTTGTTGAAAGAGAAGTTTTTGTGACTGACCCCCTTAAAAGGTGAGTCAGACACACAGAAGAGCACCAAAATCAGATACCTTGGGCAAAGAGAAGGCAATTAGTGAAGTATAATATTAGCAGAGAATAGGTGGAATGCTGAATTGGTCTAGGTCTTGAGAATAAGAATTGGAATACATTCTAAAAGGCAAAGAGTGGGTTATGTTTCTGTTCAGGAGGCTTCTGCAATCCTTATTCTTATGAAAAACATAGGCAGTATATTAATTACCTCTGCAGCCTTCCTGGAGATGTCATGTTGGCACCACTCCCTGTTGGTGCCTTAGTGGGTATTCTACCCCTGGACTTCAGCTGTGTGGTCTCTTTCAGGGCTTATCTACATGGGACAAAGTCACCATTTCACCAGGTTTCCTAGTGGAGCTATTTTTGAGCTAGGCCATAGTTCCACTTAGCAGCTGAGTAGTTAAGCCTGGGGCTGATACACTTTGGTTTGTCTCCTTCTCCTGCAAAGATGTGGCACAAACAGATGACAGATGTTCAGTCCTTGGGATCCAGCTCTGTCCATGCTTAGACCATGTTGGTGCGTGCTTGCACAAATGGTTCTTGGTCAGAACTTCTTGTTCAGTAATAATACACTAATCACGGCAAGGATATAATGAGTGGTATGCTAGACATAAAGCCTAGAAACCTTCATAAAATGCTTGACAAACACCATAATTACTGGCAAATTCTCCCTCAGCGCTTAGTTCTTGCTTGGAACTATTAACAATATTTCAAACTGTCTCTTATTCTTCCTCGTCTCTGGTTATTTTTTATCTTGATCCAATCCCCACCTATGATGCGATGGACTTAGGTCTTTTAGATTTTCCTGTCAACCTTATTTCTGGTTTGAAGTAATTAACAATAGCAACAATAAATAACAATCACCATTTCTTAACATGTGCTTTTTCATGTTTTTCAAAATACTCATATTTAATCTCCATGGCGGGGGGGTGGGTGTGGTGTTCTGCTATTAAAATACTGAACTTTTGTTTGAAAGTTTTCATATTCTGGTTTTCCTTTAAAAAGTAATCTTAAGTGTTTTACTTGGTGATTGTGTTATGTTTAATCCAAGCAGACTCAGGTTGTAGCAAAAAATCAAGTAATAGAGAACTAATCGCAAACTGATATCCTCTCAAGATCAGAGGGCTTAATAGCCTTGCATCAACATCACACTGCACTGAAACATGGGGAATGGTTCAGAACATGGAAAGAATTTTATCATACCTCCTACCTTTTCCAACCACGTCACACTTTTGGTACCAGTAAATTATTTGACATTGTCACTAGGGGCTCTTTTGTGTTAGTACAGACTGGGGTTATCTTCCAGTGCGCTGTTTCCAATATGGCTGGGATACCTGATAAAAAGTGAGAGTAAATATGTTCTGAAGGCTTGTGGATATCCTGGCCTGACAGAGCAAAAAAGAAACATGTATTTGTCAGAAGCTGAAAACTGGGAGGCTAAATTTTTAAGTATGTATTCAGTGGGAAGTGGTTTGTGTGAAGCATAATTTGGATGGGGGGCCTGGAATATTTTTGTGTGAATTAAGAACATGTCTGGGCTACTAACATTAAAGGCATTTTGATGGCTCAAGTTCAAGATGAAATAGGAACATGAACAATCACTTGAGAATCAGGCTATAGGTTAGGAATTCTGTCATCCTCGGGGAATTACTCCATAAAATGTTTGATGATAATAGTTAGGTGATATAAATCCCCAACCTTCAAACCAACAAAAAGCCCAAATACTGGCAATAGTCCTTTAGCCATTCTCCTTTCTAATCTGTCAAGGTTTCTAGAAGTTTCCACTTTGGAATATGCACTAGAAATGAAGACCAAAGAGATGGAACTTCATCCAACCTTCTTATTTTATCTATGTTCTTTGTAATGATTGATATTAAAAATTTTCTAGAATATTCATGTTGGATTAAGCTGGTATTTAGCTTTCTGAAAAGATGTAGATACATGCAATATCTACCTGTGCTGTGTTTTTTTGCATTCAGGTTCAGACCAGAAGTAAAAATGTAAATTACAAGAAAGGTTTTTCAGTCTTCAAGATCAAACAGAAAAAGAAGTCTGTTTCTTACGTGTAGTGTGCAGGGAAAAAAGATGGAATACAGAAGGGTACTGTAGAAATAAGTCTTTCAGTTTGTAATTTTGGAGAAAAAAGCAGGCTTCAGAGTTTCTCTGAACTTCTTTAGAGAGCAGGGTGCCCCCAGAGCTAGGACTGAAGTGATGGCTTAATGGAACAAAAAGCAAGTCTGTCTTTTCTTGTTTTCCTATTTTTAATGACGGTGGTGCTTTGTACCACTCACATTGGTCAAGTGAATGAAACGTACGTTCACTGAAGTGATTGTGAGAAGGTATAGCTTTACTAAAGGGAGTCATCAGTGCTTTTTTTCCACGTGGTAAAGCCCAAAATGCATTTAAACTCTCCTTTTTAGTCTGCATGCGTATTAGCTTTCCTTGAACTTCAGATATTCTTAGCTGCATTACATGCATGACAATGAATCTGCATATTATGCAACAGGTTTAAATTTAGCACGGCATGTTAGGAGGCATAAATTTCCCACAGACCCATGCAGCTTTTTATCTCCTAAACTGACACTAATAGCTGCCAATTATTGCACAAAGAGATGCTGCTTGTTCAAAAAGAAGAAAAAAGGTAAAATTCCGAGTGACATCCTAGACCCACTGATATCAGTGGGAGTTTTGCTGCTGGGGGCTTCAAAACCTGGCGCTACCCTTTGATCAATTTTTAACAGATAATTAAACAGAGACGATATTTATCTACCAAGATTTAATGTCAAATGCTTAATGTTACGCTTTTTCTGTGTGCAGTAGATGAAGTATTTTCTACTTTTAACAGGCTTACCTGAAAAAATAAAGCAAAATCTTTTTTATATTAAATGTGTTCACTTTCCATAACTTAAAAAGAAAAAAAGATAGAAAGAACAGAGAAAATCAATATAAGGCCACAGAAGCTCAAAAGCTAGGATTATAAAAATGACACAGAATCAGATGAATCGTTACTCCTATCTCCAATAGTGCCTATTTCTTTCTTACTTTTTAAATGGATTTTATTTGATTTTTTCAAACTGTGCATAAAATCCTGGTAAAGTTCTCACTGCATTCAAATGTGTCAGCATTTCCATACCATGATTTGTGATATTGCACTCGGTGTGTTATGCACTAACTGGAACCGCTGGATTAATTAAAAGCAGCAAGTATATACTAATACTGGGGAAAGATTGTAAATTTGAGTGCCTGGCATTTGCTTTCTACAAAACTGAAATTATCAATAGGAAAATGTTGGTAGGCTGAAACATTGATTTTTCACTGAGAAAATATTTTGAATCCATTTGTATCTCTGTCAGTCTGAAATGCTGTAATACACTGTGAAAAGGCACATCTATCCTCTCTGAAGTATTCTGGCCTCTCTGTGCAAAATAAGGCTGTGCTTTGTCCCGTGTTTGGGTGTTCTGTGCATCATGGAGTGTTGTGAGTGCGACAGTCACAGGAAGCAGTCTGGTGGAAGTGTTCAGGCTGTGAGAGATCCATCATTAGCTCCATCTCCCTGGAGGCTTTACATAAAATGGAAGCATTTTAGGCTGGAGCTCCAACATGTTTTGATACCTTGAGGTTTGAAGGGAGGGAGGGGACAACTTCATATTCAGTGAAAGTTGCAAGTACTGCAACATCTGCCCTGCAATGGAAACAAAGGATCATGGGTCAGAGTTTCCTAATGAAAGAGAAATTCCAATTTCTGATCAAGTCAGTATTTTATAATATTCTCAAGAAAAAAAAATTTTCTTTGGATTAAAATGAAGACAGTGTCTGCCCTAGAGCATATGCCATATGAATAAAACAGTATTTGTTTCTTTCTGGTTAGGTTTTATGTAAGCCAAATGAATGTATTGTTGAGTTGCTACTTTGGTATCTTTTGGGGCTAAGTATTGGTCAAAGAACTGCAGAAAATCTGCTTGTCCTTTCTGATTCCTAACATAAACAGATTATATCTGCAACTGACTTTAGTTCTCTCTGGCTCAATAGATGCTGCTTTGACCTTGTTGCATGACTTCCATCCCATTTTGTCTTCTCTTGCTTAGAAATGCCTTACCACAATTTGCTCAAAACTTCTGAGATATTCCTTCTGGTTCACAAATAAACATGAAAAATATACTTGATGAACGATTCCGCATGATCCCAGGCTGACTGGATGCTTGTGGATCCTGTTACATGTCCAACCTTGATGGAATTTTCAAAATTTTGAGCTATGAGTCTTATGGTCACTTTGCTGGTTGTTTTTCCTCATTCTTCTGGCTTCTGGTAAGTTGAAATGAGCAGCTTTCCTGCATATCTCTAAAGAAAATGAACATTTCAGTTCAGCTTCTCCACTGGCACACTCTTACTTTCCTTGATCATCTTGATTAACTCAATTGATTATGTGCTGATACATTTTATAGGTTTTTTTATAGAGCTAGTTGGAGGTTTTGAAGGATCTGGGTGAAGAACACGCTTTTTTATAGAACCTGGATATTTTCATAAATTCTGAAAACTTTGGATATATTTTTTGGGTGAAGGTGAATCATGGAGGAAAACAAATCATGTATTTTTCATTTTTCTAGGAGCTGTGGTACTTGTGATGCTGCACTAAGATTTGGAGATGTAGTTTATCTCCCAGCTCTGAACTGCAATTAATCTTTTGCTTCTCCAAAACTCTGTTTTGAATCAGACAGTACAGAAACTTGACTGGATCTTCAAAACCTCAGACTATGACCCTCACCTTCACGACTCCTACCTACAAAAGCTCCTCATCCTAATCCAGACAAGTCTGCTCTGTGTTTTGAGGTTTAATCTGAAAGCAGACTTATGCAGGTCCTTTAAAAAATTCTATCAAAGTTTTGATTTTAACTTGAACGTAAGTAAGTCTCTAAATTTTGTGAGGTGTTGCAAGAGGAACTGGCTGTTCCTCATGTTCCTGCTTTCATGCAGGATGTAAAGATGAACTATTCGCCTTGAACAGCACCATTACACACATCAGAAAGTTCAGCAGACAGGTCTGAAGTATCTCTGACAGTGGTCTTATTAACATAGAATTAAATCTATTGGTTGCTATCTGATAGGTAAATTTTGCTGTGCATGTGCATTAGCTTTGCTTTCAGGGAAAGGTTAGTTAATCTCTGGAGTATATCCTAGAAACACAGTGCATGTCTGTGTGAAACTTAAATAACCAGTGATCGAAAATTTTTGGTTCATGAGCAGTGATTGGAAAATGTACTGCCTCTGTCAATTTGTTTCTATTTTCAGAAAGCTCTGAAATATCAGACTTGTAGATCACATCAGCTTTATCAACTTCATGCTGTGCTATTTGGTTTTACTTCTAATAGGAATTGGAAAGTCTTGTGAATCACTGGAGTTAGAGACTAAGGATCTGGTTTTCAGACAGTGGGGGTCTGACTGCATTTTAATGCTCGTTCCACTTGAGGTAGCTGCTACCTTCACAAGTTCGGCAGTTTCCAGTTAGAGGAGCTCCAAACAAAAAATTTTGATTATGTAGGAACTGAAGCATCTCAGTGTTGTAATCTCAGCTTTTTAAGCATCTACTTGTTCTTTGGATAGCTAGTGACTAACTTTGCAGTCACATTCCAAGCTCCAGGAGAAGGGTGATGGCAGGGGGTGAAGCACTCCCTCCTTGCCTGAACAACATGTCAGATCTGTGCTTCAGACAAGCTCCTTTTCTCCTGAGTATCCCCGTTTGCCTCTGAGTGGGTAGGCAGCCATAAAAAGCAGTGGTAGTGTGTGAAATGCCAGCAGCTGTGTATGAGTCTGCTCCCTGGAGCAGTACCACTTATGCCACGTCAGGGTGATTCAGATGCTCCTGAAAATGATTGATTTCACTCTATTACAAAGCAATCATACTTTCTCAGAAGGGTGATAGAAATGTCTACTTTTCCAGAGGTTTGCCTCAATTATTTCCTTGTAGTTAGGAGCAGATATTGTATAGCATAACCCTACCTGGGGTACCATTTTTCCTGGCCAAACTGCTGATTCAAAATCTACTTTGATTTTGTTACAATATGGAATGACTTCTTTAAATTTTTCCTTGGCAGACTGAAATATCTGAGGGTGGATGAGTCATCTTATTTGCCTGAGAAACATGTTTTATTGTAGGAAACTAACATCTCCTTTTTTAAGGAAAACATGGGCATTTGGAAAGTTAAAGAGTAATTCTGCTTTTCTTTTCTCAGAGCAGAGCCTTTAATGAACTTGAGCTTTATTATGAGGAAATAATCTCATCCCATCTTATGGTGTCTGTTCTAGTTTGGAATAATCAAATGAACATTCTTGGAGCAAAAGCAAGGATAACTACCACTTCCATGTAGCAGAGCCTATGGTGGGGGATCCATCAGGTACTGGGTTTTCCTTGTGCAATTCTTGGCATGATGGAATTTGGTGACTAGAATATGGAAACCTCTTAGCACAGCAGGAAAGATGGTGGAAAGAAAATGAGATATGCATGTAGTGAGACACTCTCCTCTGACAGACAGAACATGTGAGGAAATCAGAACAGGTGAAACACAAACAGTAGAAAAGAGAGGATTCATGTAGTTTTTATATTTCCAGTTAACTAGCATGCAAGTATACTTGTACACTGTATAAGAAGACCCACACTAGGGTCTGCAAAACTGCTCTTTAAAAACTGCAAGATTTTCAGAGTTAAACTATGTGTTAGAAGTGCCCCTTGCACACACATCATAAAATAACCTGCAATTACAAGGTTATATACTAGGTTGGTTGATTTCGTTTTGTTGTTTTGATCCTTTAATACCTGGGATATATGGCACTTATTTAGGACAGATTAATTTCATCTCAGTTTAGCTGCTTACCAATTGGGCACACAGCTTAAAACTGCTGTCCAATTCTTGTCTTGAGTGAAAGGGGAAATAGAAGGAGCTCTGGGTGGTTTTTCCTCCTGCTCCTCTCAGAAGACTTGTGGGATCATATGAGTTGCTGCTGGAGAAGTCTGTTCAGTGAGAGCAGAGTCTACATGAGTACATTAGAGTGGACTTTTGATACTGCTAAATTTAGGTGGGATATATCCTGCCTTTAATGGGCAGCTACTCAATGTTGTTTTACTGCCTCAGTGTTCAGTATGCAGTGCTGGTCTTTACTGCCATGTTGGGTAACATCCTATTCAAACCCAGCTCTGAAGAGAGAAGTATTAATTTCCTCTGACCTTTTCTGAAGCATTTGTCACTATTTTATCTGTGTGTTTCACAAACATTATTCTTATAGCCACCTTGAGACATACTGAGGTACTATAGCCCTTATTTTATAAGGCAAACTTCAGTTTTGGCATTTCCTTGGGTTTTGAATATCTGACTTTGCTGCTTCAAATAATGTGCCTTAATAACTTTTTTTAAAATCAAACAAAGGTAAAGTTAGCCATGAAAATCTGGTGATAACGCAGAGTCATATCTTACTTTCCAGGACCCTTTCAGGTTTCTGCTTGACAGGGAAGACATCTTGAAAATTGCCCCTTATTGATAGTAGCCCTGAAATAAATGCTTACATTTTGGTGGGAGAGATCTCTTAACTCATGCAGCCCAGGTCCCTGGTGCCCCTGAAAATCTGAGTAATGGTACCTCTTGTTTCTTATATTCATCTGGGTTTTCTGTAGTAATCAAAAAATTTCAGGCTAACAGGTATTATTCTAATAAGCAAAAATTTTAGTACTGATAACAAAGTTGTGAGCATACATTCAATGCTGAACTTTCCTAGCTTGTCATGGAGAAGTCCTGACGCACAGAAGTAAAGGGAATGACTTAGCTCCCAACGTAGTCTCCTTGCTAATTTAGTGCAATTTGCTGTGTTGTGACTTTGATCAGCCTGTGAGGGTCAAATAAAGTTAGGTGTGAAGTATTTTCAGTGCTCCAAAGGAATAAAATTGCAGCCAAAATTGGAACTTCTCCCCTGTCTGTAAGAATTTGCAAATTGCCTCTTCTCAGAAGCAACCTACTTACAGAGACTTAATATTCTGGTTTTTCCAGAGCTCTCACAGGCATTTTTGAAGCTGATGCTGGAAGGGGAGCATGATGCTTATATGGGAGTTCCTTCAGCTTTAGGGATCATTGTGGCTAACTAAAGGAAGTTAGAACCACTTAAATGATTGCTTATATTAGTGGATACAGGTAATAAGGGGATTAAATTACATTCCTTTTCACCATGGGAAGTCTTTTCTAATATTGACGAGCTTCTTATGGAAATCTGACTCACTTTGAGCTTCAAAAAAGTGGAAAAGTGCTTTTTTTTCCTTTTTTTTTAAATGAAAAACAGTAGTATCTTCTTCCAAGAAGTTTTAAGTCTAGTCCAAATTTCTGGAAAACACTCATGTTGAGGAAGATAGTGGAGGACTTTATCATGATTGGTTGTCTTGGTTTGAGACAAATTTGGAGGAAAACATCTGAAGTGAACGTCCCTCTGTTAGAAGGCAGATTTCAGCAGCCCCACTCCACCAGGTTCGGAAAGAAATTCCTTGGAGGAAAGTGAAAAAACCCCAAAACTATTTATTTAACGAGCAAAGTGCACGTGGGCAGGAAAAAAAGAATGAATAATGTTAAATAATAAAACCTCTCACTGTGGAGAAGACCTAGGAAGATTCAGAGTTCTTTGTAGGTGTGGCTCTGCTCACTCCAGAGCTGGGGTTTAGCATGGGCCCCTCTGGGCCATGGTGTGGGGCCTCCTGGTGATGTTCTGGTGTTGCTGAACAGTCTAGAAGAGAAGAAGAAGAAGAAGCCAAAGTCCCAGGGAAAAAACTTTCTTGCCTCAGCTAGCAGGCTAACTAAAAAAGGCAAACAAGTTTAGCTCTTGGTCTCTCTCCTGAGAAACAGAGTTGAAAGCTGGCTAAAAGCAGGAAGATGCTTTCCTCAGCTCTGTAGTAGCAGGAACGCAGGGGAGCGTATATCCGTGTGCTTGAACACAGAACCACTCGGCTCTTTTTCTTCCCCTTTCTCTCAGACCCAGCTTAAAGACACAGAAAGGCACAGGATTCATGTCCGGCATAGAGCAGGTGATAGGGGATACAGCATCATAAAGTCACCCCAAGACAGTGGTGGAAGCCATGAGCAATGGAAGAGAGAGGTTTTTAGCAGGAAATACTGAGCAAATGTTTTGTCAGTGCCTGCAAGTAGCACTGCTTGTTTGCTAAGAAACTTTCATAATGTAAAAAGGGAGTTTTCCAGTGCACACATAACAAGGAAAAATTATGTACATGGTGCCATTTCTGCAGCATTCTTACTCAAAATAAAAATAAAAGCTGAACTCATGAGCATATGAAGTAGGAGTTTTAACACTGACTGCATGTTGGTTCCCGAAATGAAATTATTCTTGCTTTGGGTTACAGTGAAAAGTTCCCATGAAAACTCTTGTTGAGGTCAGGAGTTTACCTTTGGGACTGATTGTACAGCATATACTGAAAAATTATATTTAATATGGTACTCCACGTCTAATTCTAAGCAAAAGAGAACGTTTTGTTGGAGACTTTTCAAGTCTCCATGGCAAGAATGTTCAGTTTATTTGATACATATTTGGTTGTTACTGTGACTTGACTTACACGTTTTGCAATTCAGAAAGGAAGAAAGTATTTCCTTGTTTCCAAGATATGAGTATGGAATATCTCAGACTGTCTGAAAAAACAAGAGCTTACTGAAATAACCCAGAAAAATTTTCTTGCATTCATTATTTTCTGATTTCAATTTTCCATGTGTGATTTCAAATTCTCTCTCAAAGATTTGTAACAATGGCTTACAGATTTCACTGGTCTTGATCTAAATATCTTGTGTGATGCTTCCACACTTTCTGAAGCTTAGAATTTTTTCTTGAAGTTAAGCGTTCTTCAACATTATGAACTATCATTATTTGAGGTCACATGAATTGCAAAGAAGTCTGAAGAACTGCATGATAAAAAGATTGCCTGCATTTCAATTCAAGTACCATTACTATCTTTAATATTACTAGATGAGATGGCAAAGATTCTTTCTAAAATCAAAAAGATTGATTTATTAACCTCTACAATATTTAACTGTCAGGAAACAGATGAGGTCTTATTAATCATACGTAAGAACTCATTTTAAGTCTCCTAAGTCAGGTATTTTCTTTAGAAATGCTCACTGGAAATTAATCTGCTGTGAGCAGATTATCATAATTCTTTAAAAACATTGTATATGCCTGCACATGCGAAAATATTTATATTTACATCACCCCTAGAAAGCCTGTGTTGCTGGTGGTGAAGCAGTTTTAAAATTGATTGATCTTTTCTGCTGTTATCTTTTTTATAATGAAAGGAGTCCCCAGCAGAGGTTGCAAAATTTTGTATTGTGAGGCTGTATAAACCTAGCTGTGGGTTCCATCACTGAGGCATCAAAGGAAATCACTTTTGCACCTATCTTTTATCTGAACTTAAAGTTTTGATATGGATTGGTGAAGTCGCTTGCTTGTTTCTGCATTCCTCTTTTTTCTGCAGTAATGCACATAACTCTTTGTTGGAGACAGAAGAGGCTCTGAGTGAGTCCCGATGAACGTAGTGCTCCTCCCTCTGCCGGGATGCAGTGCAACATGGATCCTGCCTCTGGAAGAGGTAGTGAGGTTTACGTTTTGTACAATTAGGTGGTAATTTTAGTCAGAGAGAACATAGTTACAATGGACCAGAAAGTGAAAGTGAAAACCAGTAATCTTTTGAAAAGTGCTGTATATTTAAAGATGAGGGACTGAGACCTTCATTTTACACTGTCACACAGGTCTGGGGAGTTTGTACACGAGCGCATATGACTTTTGGGAAAAACCTGATAATTTTCACTGTCCAAATTCACTCCATACAGTCATACTTCCGACTAGCATAATCACAGCTGATTTGTTACCACAGCTGATTTATGTTGTTAGTTGTTTGCATGCCTGGAAGACTTGGATAAATATCACAATTTCCCAAGTAATGGAAAAGTAAGCATTGCTTTCTTCTTATACAAAAAGACAAATATCTTTTCCAGATGTTTTACTTTTTCATGATCTACTCCATACTAGTGTTATGTGAACTGATAAGCATGCATTAGATATGTAGTAATTCAACTGCTTTAGTTTCATATAATTTTATCTACATTTGAATTGATAGTATTTGAAAGTATCTTCTGCCAAACTACAATACAGTTCAGGGGTTGGGTGGGTTTTTTGAGTAAAAAACATAGGCAATATATTGGACTGTGGCTGTTAAATAAAAGATAGAGAAAGAATGTAAGGAACTGCTGTTCAAGATATTTGTAGTCTCAAGTGGCTGGTATGAGTTGCTTTGAGATAGTTCAGATACCAAGGGCAGAGAATCAGGCAGTATCTTGCTTAAACTGTCTTGAACTGTCTTCTACTTTAAGAACAGAGGAAAAATTTCTGCTGCTGTGTTTGAAAAGACACTTCTCCTCCTTCACTACCAGTTTAATTATTTTACTAAAGGACTCTAAATGGATATGTAGTAGATTTGGTGATCAGATGACAGAAAAGGAACGTGTCAAATTCTTGAGGATTCAAGTTCTTGAGGATTTTTGGATTTTGGCTTATTTCACATTCTTCAAGGACATGTTTCAATGTGTAACTGTGGAGAAAGTGATGTGAGAAAGTGGTGCCTTTCCCCTTACCTTTTTAGATTCTGTTCCTCTTTGATGTGAAACTGTTTAAACCCATAGGATGGGTGAAAGAAACCATTTTAATTTGCTTCTCTGTTTTATATGTAACAACTTAGTGTTGGGATTACCAAAATGTTATTCCAATTGCCAGAATTTGGACAAACGGAATTCCACCAATGGTCTTTTTATCTAAGATGGTGCTTACAACATGAGCAAAGTCTAGAGCTTGTACATCAGGATTGCAGATTTCCTGTGCTTATAATATTATTGAATACAGAAATAAATCCAATGAAAACCTATTGTTGAACTGAGTTCCTAAGAATTTGGCAGGACAGGTTACTCTGATGAAGTAAAAATGTTTTTCACAGTTGGAAGCACTCACCGGTGCGGTACAGAAATATGTATTTGTGATGCAGTCATTGAGGGATCTATTAGAATCAAGTTCAGTGGGAGTTCAGGCCTTTGGATAAGACAAGTCAAATTATTTCTAAATATATTTTTAATATTTTATTTATTTTTCATATTGGTTCATTTACGGCACTATACGGTTAGTGTCCTGGAAAGTTTGACAGCATGGAAGTTTTTGGGATAAGCACATTTAAAATCCTGACACAATGGCTACAACTGGCAATTCCATACAAAGAATCCTAGGGTCATTTAACACACATGAGGGATTTAAACATCCCCACACTGGCAAGGATCTCCTCATCAGAAAAGAGACTAATGCTTTTTTTAAAAGAAATTTTACTTGAGAAGAGTTGACTCCATTGTTAGAAATAGGTAAATGTGGAATTATACACATTGGTGATGCCCAGGTGCAAAGGTGGACCAGTTATTGAAGAAATGGTGGTGGATTGCAGTACTAGAAGATAAATGGTTAGGCTAGAGGCATTACAGAAGGACAAAAGAACTTTGTGAGAAATATATAACTCCAAGGGATTTTGGAAGCATCAGGGCTATTTGGATTAATTTTAGAAAAAACTTTTAGAAAACAGAAGGAAGGGCTGTATGTGATTTCAATAGAAGACAACCTATAGTTTCCTATAGCAGATCGATGGCAGGTCTGGGGTTTAAAGCTGACAGTAAGGAAAGAAGACAGGGCAATCTTGGATATATTTAGACGTGAATAAGTTGTGGCCATTTTCTTACGTTTGGTCCTGGTTTTAAAATAGTTATGTTGTTCTGTAGAAAGAAACTAAAACAACTGATCGTTATTTCAAGCCCCTATAGATGGAGCTTTAGCTTTGACTCAAGGTTGTCATACTCCATATCCCTCCAAGACATGCCTTAGGACATTAAAACAAGTGATGTTATCTGTCAACTTCTATTTTATACTCTGTTCATATGTTACCATTTGCCTTTCACACTTCACTATCTGTAACACTCAGGATGGGCATTAATATTCACCTATGTCTGCCTCTGAGATATTTGCCTTTTTAACAAATACGTAGTGTTTAGCTACAGTCTGAAATAAGAACAGATGCAATGTGGTGTGTGTTGATACTCATGTGCCACAACTGACCAGTCTCAGAGTGGGTGGAGATATATGTCCTGAAGGGAGGTTATTGTTGTTGAGGTAGATACACTGGTGGGTGGAATACTGAAGAACAACTTATCTGCAGTACTCCGTTCTAGTGAGTGCTCTCTAGAAAATGCAAGTAAATAATTATGCATATGGATTGTCTTTCTTTTTAAGAATTTTGCATAAAAATAAGCACTTGCTTGTTACTAGGCAGCAATACTAGCATGTTTCCTTGAAGAGTTCCCTTACTCCCCAAACTTTCTCACGGCATGGTATCCTTTTTTCTTGAAGCTCCCTATAGGCATGCTCTGCCCCGACACAGCTATAGTCAAAACCAGCTGTTCCACTGATTTTTCTCACGGTTCTTTTCTGTAAGATGTGCTTCGCTCTCTCCACCTTGCTCCTTTGTAAGTTTCTTTGGCCAGTGTTACATCAGTCTCTCCTTTTAAATAATGATTTTGGAACAGTGGTCATCAATCATCACAGTACTTTAAATGTTCTAGACTTCAGAGCAAAATCCAGTGTACTCTTGTGACTGAGCTTGCATGGCTTAAGAAGTTACTACCTCTTGATTTCTATCTGACACTCTCCCCTGCCAAGCTCTGGCACTGTAACAGAGAGGTTGAGCTCTTCAGTCAGGGACAGTGCTCAACAGACCAGCCTGTTGTACGTTCTCTGTACCAGTATTGTAACACACAGCCTAGTGATGATGAACCTTTCACACATATCAGTTGGTTTTAACATCATTATCGCTGATGTATTGCTGAATATCACAACTGGGATTTTAACCCAAAGACCACTAAATATTGTGGTTTAATCTTGTATGGGTTCTCAAGTGAACATCTGAATGAAAAAAAAATCCTGGAAATACTTGGGAAAAAAACTGCACAGTATCAGTCTCTTATTTTTGATTTCCAGTTTTCCTTGTAATGCTATTTAGAACTGCTGGCTATATTTTCATCTTTATGCAAATGACTGCCATAATTACAGTTGAGTAAAGGGCATATCTTCTGGATATCAAAATTCCTTCAAAGCCATGGAGTACACAATGCTAATGTTATTTTGCATTTTAATTTTTTCAAGATTGCATTTGCTGTATAACTTCTGCGAAAAAACCCCAACAAATCAGCATTAGCCTACTCAAATGCAGTCATCTTTTCTTCATACTGATTAATTCAGACAATATTTTGTCTTTTAGTACGCAGATTGCTTTAATATTACTGTTTATCCATTTAGATGATTAGCATTTATGTAATGTTGCAGAACTATGGCATTCTGTCTACTGAAGTTATAGAAGTTTTATTACAATAGCACATCTTTGAATAACAAACCTCTCAATTGTGCCTGTCAGTGCTCTCTCACTCATGGCTTGTACACACAATCAGCAACAGTACCATTATTTTATTGCAGGTTTTATGTATGTTGTTTTTAGCTCTCAAATCATCATGGTAGTTCCAAAATTAGTCAAACACGTGCTGTTTAGTATGGGGACACCATGTTAACAAGTAATGATTAATATCTTGCTTTGGGATGGGGGCCAAAATCTTTAATATCTAATAATTTTTGGTCCTTCTGGTTTTTTATGCCCGTAATCAGGGGATTATTCAGCCTGATTTGTTTGGTTTTCAGATTATGTGCCAAGAGGTTACACAGTTCCTGACTGAACCTATGGTCCCTGGTTACTGGTAGAGAGTGCACGCCTGCTGCCTATGGCTGTACCCTTGGAAGTGAGTGAGGCAAGAACCGCTGCATCCATCAGAAATGCTCAATGGGTTTTTAGAGGGCTATTCAGAAACAATTCTGTCTGGTACAGCTTGGACTCCTTCCTTCTCTTCCTCTTTTCCTCCCTTCTTCCCTCCCTCCTTGTCTTCGCTTAGGGACGTATAATTCAAGAGCTGCAGCATGGCACCAATGGAGACACTGCTGGATTCCCAAAGCTGAAAGGATTGCTGCCATTATATAGAAGCATTGCATAGCAACTTTCTTAAATCAGGTGGGGTATCGATTGCTTTTCTGAAGGGGCTAATTGAATCTGATAACTCAACAGAGCAAACAATTTTTTTGAAATACTGCCTTAAGAACTGTATTATCTAAAAGACACATTAGATGGATGCAGTAACCAACATTTTTGTCAATAGCTCCAAGAACAAAGACTGTTCTTAAAAGCTGTTAAACTGCAAACATTTTGCATTTCTGTTCCAAAACCAAAAGGATATATTAGCCAAAAATAATTTAAAAAAGCTTTCTTCTTTGTCTTTAACTGTAACTTCCTTAATATGCCTTTCAAAGATAGCTTGTGCTTACTAACATTTGCAGAAGGCTCATGTTGAAATTCGTGTAAAGTCAGGACTCCTGATTTAGCAATTGCACTTTGCACCTGTGCTTAAAGCTAAGGATATTTCTGAACGCTCTACTGGATATGACCAGAAAAAAAATTGATGTTGGGTAGATGTAATATATGATTTGAAAATATGCCAGATGTCCAAATTTCTGATGGAAGTTTGAGCACCAGTATATTAATAAAGTAAAAAGTCCTCTTTTATAAATGCAAAGCTGATCACTGAATCTTCTGGGTAGGTTCTTGAGCTCTCCAGTAATCCAAGGCCAAGGGGATTTATAAGATCATAATGAACTGTGGAAAACTTGAATATTACAAATGTTAGTTTGAAACATGGAGGAATATTGACCCCTGGGAGTAGTTTTTGTTGACATAGCAAGACCCTTTGAAACTGAAAGCCATTCTTGCATCATTACAGCTCCTGAACAGAAGGGTGTGACAATCATAACGCTATATGAAGTTATATGATAACATCAGTTTTACATTGACCTGAAGAATGAACAGCTGGATGCTGTTGGGGTTTGGATTGATATAAAACAAGGTGAACAGATGTCCCCGATTTTGTTTAACTTATCTATGGACCCTGTAACTGTATAACTTGGATGAGGAAGGATGTGGGTTTCAATACTGCTTGAAAAATAAACAACTGTGATCTCTGCATATGGCTTGGTTCTATTGAGTGGATCCTGTGTAGGAATGCAGAAAAAATACTGAAATTGTGGAGGTCTTCTGTGAGCTAGCTGGCCTCAAGACATAAAAGGAGACAGAACTTACATCAAGACCACTAAAGACTCATATGATCAATTACTGTTCTTCATGGGCAGTTAACAGCACCCCATCAATATGATTGAACCTGGTAGCCCTGAAAAGTACCTGGACTACATATTGACCTGTAGACTGGACTATCAAACCCAGAACTACTGGAAAAGGTAAGATTGGAACAGATTGGAAAGGCTCCATTTGAGAGGTTTTATAAAGTTGACATCCTTAAAGGATATAGAATTCTGTGGTTACATCAGTTTGGTTTGCCAGGTAAATCATAAACCATGTTCCTGGAAACCCTGGATTTGCAATTTAAGCTGTTGTCAAGGAAAGGTTACATCTGTTGGAAAGTACCTGCCAAGTCATATAAGAGCCTGAGATGTGGGGATTTAGGTATTACCAGACTGATCTCAGGACTGATCCCTAGTGTGGCCAGCTTGAAGACCACACAGAATTGTGCTGTCTTTGGATAAGACATTAAGAGCAGTTGTTGAGAAGGATGGCACTGAGAAAGAGTTTGAAAGATTGTGAATTGCAGCAGGAGGTTATGAAGATTTCATCTTTCAAATATTTTCCAATTCCATCCCTTTGAAACCCAAAAGAAGTCATGGTTATGCCAGAGGAATTATGTGGTGAGGAACCAGACCTGGAATGGGAGACACCCACTGCAAAGGTGATTTTTCTGAAACCCTGTAACTGGCAAACCCAAGAATTTGTAATTTGGACCTAGCTTGTATCTCAAGGCTGTGAAATTTTAAGCTCTGAGAAGGATAATATCAGTAACAGCTGGATTGAACATTAGAGGAATTTCCCATAGAAAGCTCGTGACGGAGGAACAGCTGAGAGCTAATGCCTACCTGGCCAGAGAGTTTCTGATTAAGGATAGGCAACAGACTCAAACTAAATCATGCTGACACTCAAACTAAATCATGCCAGGTGGAGAATGAGAGTTGTGCTCATATTATTGCATACTGCCCTGTGGTGCAAGATGCTAAGATAAAGAGACATAACCAGCTATGCGACAACTAGGTGAATGAAGCTAAAAAAAAGAAAAAGGTAGTATTCCAGGAAACAATGTTAAAAAATGAATAAAATGGACTATGTAACCCAGATATTATATTTGCTAAGGAAAATCAGACCTTTGTAGTAGATATCATAGATATGAGAGTAAATCAACATATTTGGAAGACAGAGCAGCAGAAAAAGTAAAGAAATATCAACATAAAGTTCAAGGACTGACCAAGGCCACTAATATTAAATTTATAGTACTTTCTTTAGGAGCACATGGGAAGTCATATAAAGGAAACAATTAATTATTAGATGGACTAGGACTCTGTACAGTTCCTGACAGGAGAAGGCTGCTCCCGTCATCATGCAATTTTACTTCACTGGACATTGTACACATGTTTACTAGTTGAAGTTGGATTGGCTTAAGATCTTAATGAATTGTAGTTGTATGAACTAATGAATTGTACATAAACTTATGCCTTTCCATCTATTGATTGAAGAGCAATGTCACTGTGTATGCTGCAAGCCAATTATCTATTTTTATGAGGTTAAAATTAGGAGGGTGCTGATAGTACAGACAACGGTGGACTTGGAATCAAGACGTGTCATCCATCCTGCCAGAAAACAACAATTTCTGATCTTTACATATGTGCTGTCTTTTTTTTCACTTAACCCAGAAAAGCAACATGTATAACTTTATATATAATTTATATATTAAAAATATGTATATATCAGTAGCCTGCAAGGAAAGCTTGTATCTGGCTTGGAAAATGACACTTTCATGCCCTCACAGTCTTCATTCCGGCCATTCTCACAAAACACCTTTTGGTAATGAGCCTACTGGGGCCACTGTTGTTCAATTTTCCCCTGCCACAGGAGCAGTGTGTTCCTCTCAGCTCAAGGGATGCTCCCAGGTTCAACTTCTCCACCGGGGTTATGTGTGAACTAGGGTCAGAGCTTTTCTTCCTGTCCTAAGGGAGGACAGTTTGGTGTGCCTGTTACTGCTGACTTTGTCAGCCCATTATGTTAAGCAACAGCGTTTCTGTTCTGGTTTCAGTTAGTTTGAAGCCGTGGTGACTAAGTCTTGTTCTTGCAAGCTGCTGTACAACAATGTAATAGGCATATTTACAAAAGGATTCACAGAGCTTTAGCTACACACTGCCCATTAATTTCAGCACAACAGTCAAGATCTTATTCTCTTGCTGTACTATGTCTTGTTTAAGGTACATTTAGCAACACTGACTTTTATTAGACTTGTGCATTACGTGTTTACTTTCTACAACATCTTGTTACCTTTTCTATGAAGGCATCACAAAGATAAAGTTGCAACATGAGTTTGGTTAAGGAGGTACTTCTTGAGTAAACATTCATAAGAGTCTTGAAGTACTTAAGACTACTTTCCTTTCAGATTTGTGAAATTTCTGTTTCAAAGAAAGTCTTTCAGTGTCTGATGTTTAGTCACAGAATCAGAACCATAGAACCTCCTGAGTTGGAGTGATCAAAGTCCAATTCCCAGCTCTGGTTTCTACTGTTTCCTTGGAGTTTGATTCTAAAATAGCCAGCATAGGTTACTATTGTATGGCTATGGAACCTAAAACAAGACTTATTTGAGTCTTTTAATCCTTTACCAACAGTGCATGGGGAAGATTTTCAAGTAGCTGGCTGTTGTCTCGTTTGCAAGTTTAAGCTACTTTTTCAGAGCAAGAAAAATAGTAAAGAAATTAACCAGCACTAAAGAACGTAGCCTCTGTCTGATTTAGTGGTTCTATTACCATTGTGATTCATGGCTAATTCATACAAATGAAATTAGGTTATATATTACTATTAGGAGATTAACATTTCATGAATTTAATAAATGCTCTCATAGCTACTTTGAAATCTAATTCCCTGGCCTAAAATGTCACCGATGTCTGCTTGTTTTAGGCAAACCAATTTAATTCAGTTTAGTAGTGCTGGGAGAATGTTAGCTGAGATTCGTTTTGAGTGGAGTCACTGCCCTTTTCTTCTACCCTCTGTCCCTACCTTTCTGTAAATCTAAAATGCTGTAATGATAGAATGATGCAGGAAAAACGCTGTGTTAGCTGACCACATGCAGGACAGAATGACATACTAGTTTACATCAGCAAGATTGGAAATGCCAGGTTGTTAAGAGTAAGCCTACACAAATATAAAAGTTAATTTATGGTATTATGCACAGGCAATGGTTGTATTCTATTAACTTGAGGATATGATCATTATGCTGCTCTCCATGACATAATATGATTTTCTCAGAGGCCCTCAGCAGTGTCCATTGCAGCCTTGGAATGGGTAATATGAAAGGCTTTATTCAATTGTGGTAAATATAAACATATAATATAATTTTATCTCTAAATCAGATTCAGATTTAGTCATTTTATGGATGAAACAAGGATGTTTTGCTGCATTTGAGTATAAACCTGGTTCTTTTTTCTTCCTGTACCGGCTTCTGAAGGATTCTGCAACATTTGTTCAACCTGTACTAAGACCCACCCTGCACCCACACCCGAAAGCTTCCCCTTAAATAATTTGCAGTTAAATTTTATGGACTTCTTCATGCTAAAGTTCTGCCCCTGCCCAGCATTAGTTTGGTCATGGTACCCTCGAGCAACTGAAGCCATTGCCAAAGACCAGAAATGCAGGGTTTGTTTTTGTCCTCTGTTTTTGGCACAGTTAAACTTAGCTGTGGGTTAGTTGTGGGGATTTTTGTTGTTTGGATTTTTTTCTTTTTCCCCTCCTGTATTAGGGAGCAGTGAGAACTAGGAGGAAGGAGAGGATCTCTTCTCAAGGCCCATGCTTTGGTGCCTGGAGTGCTTGTGGAGGGTCTGTGAGAGTGGGATGAATCCTGATCAGGTGGAAGAGAAAGATGAGGTGAAGCTCGGCTGGAGCTGAACCTAGATCAAAAATCATCTTATTGGTGAACTGTTACTTAAAAGAAGGCTAGATCAATTACAGGATTTTAACTTAAAAAATAGGTAAACCATTATTTGTCACATGAAATAAATGGCTTGAATACCAAATGTCAGGAAATAACTAACTGAGCTCTGAAGGGAATCCAAAGCCCTGAAGAAAATTGGCTGTATTTAAACTGCTCATCACGGTCAAGCTTAAAGGCCTGGCCAAGCCCCAGTGTGCCTTACAACTCTTAGTTATGGGTGATGGTGCCAAGTCACAGTCCAGCTCTTTTGCCTTGCTGTGTCTGAGGGCTGCTGGGTCAGTGCCTTCAGCTTGCCCCATGCTGCTGTGTTTCGGAGCTTCTCCTCAGCCTCAACCAGAGGTTGTCCCTCTGTGACTCGCTCCCCCTGTTCGACTTCCCTGGCAACAGTGGGGGCTTGGGAGGACAAGCAGGATCAGGCCCTAAAACAGCCTGACCTTGCCTGGGAGATCATAAACCAGCATACATTTCTTTCTGTTCTGCATTTAAAAATATGATCTCCTTGAGCCACTAACAAGAGAGAATGCTTTCTTCATTTGAAAGGAAGAGATTTCTGTGACAATTCTTTCCACAAAGATTTCTCAGCCTTTTAGGTAGCGTATATTTCCCTTACCTGAAGTTTTCCATGTTTTCAGTGTAGTTGTATTACTTCAGAAATCTCTTCCCAAGTGGATATCAATCTGTAAATGATATCTGAGCTGCTCCTCACTCGCTCTCAAAATCCATTCCCTGAATCATCTTTATTACAGTGCCTAAAAGACATATATGATGCATTGTTAATTGCCAGCTGGGGATCACTTATCATTATTGATTTACTTTTAAATTACTCTGACAAGATGAGGAACAATAAACCTGAGCATGTAACTCACTTTCATAATGGCATATTGTTGCGGTTATCCTCATGTCCATAAATTCATATCTGCATTTTGCCTAAAATCACTGACTTGTTTTTGTTCTGAGACAACCATCTGCCAACAGGCAGTGCTTTCCTGTGTCATTCAACAGCAAATGCAATATTCCCCTGATACTCCTTAGAGAAGTGGAATGAATCTCAAGAAAAGAGTTCATATTCCTACTGGGATTTAGTTTGCAATATTTTGAACAGAACTGCCAAAATGAAACATCAGATTATAGCTTTTTTTTTGACCTACAGTTCTATTTGAAATGAAAACTTGTGTTCTAAAATGGGAATGTTCCTGCTAAGCTGTCACAACTTTTCATGTTTGCTTTTACTGTTTTTTCATGGGCTAGACAATTTTTCATTGATTATTGATAAAAATGTCTTTAAAAGTATATATATATTTTCCATATATTAGTGGGAGAAGGTAACTTAAAAATAATTATTCGTGTAATTATGCCAATTCTGAATTACATCCAAAGGTAATTTAGAAAATTTTAAAAGCTCTAAGCTGTCAGGCTTTGTAATTATGACATTACATGAATTTTAAAAATGCTCAGATAAATTTCTTTCCCTAGTTGAGCTGATGAACAGCTTAATCATGGTGCATACCTGTGTGCTGACTTGTTTGCCTAAAGACCTAATGGGAAGCTTAGCAAGGCTCAACAAACAAAATTCAAGAAGAAAGGGAAGTTTGCAGCAAAAATCCCAAACGACTCTTCCTAAATCCTCATGTGGGCGATCTTGAAAAGAAGAAGCAAAAATACTAACAGGAAACCACAGCTTGGGACCTATCTTGGGGCCTTCCAGCTCTGTGCTACCACCACGGGTGCTTTGGTCCCTGATGCTGCCCCAGTGCTTACGTGAGAGGCCAGGAAAATCTGGACCTAAGCATTTATGAATCCCTGATAATCTTAAGCATGATTTCTAGCTAAGTTAATTTTTAGTGCTTGTATTTTATTATGATAAAAGATATCCTAGCTTTAACTTTAGGCCATCAGTGAATTTGAGAGATTTGTGAGCTCCTGTAAAACACCTATTGGTAAAAAAATAAAAAAGAAAAGTCTTGCAAATGGAAATAATTCCGAAAGCATCGCCTCAGATACCTTGACTTTTAGGGTCTATATTGGAACTCCTAGGAGCTTCAGAAACACACAGTGTAAACCTGCACTTACCAAAATGCAGCTTTCCCAGAAGGAAGCTCAAGTAGCCTGAGATTGCAGATTAGATAACTCTGCCTTACTGCTGGGCGAATGCACTTTAAATTACTCTGGCTTCAGCTGGAGATTCATTAAATTGATTGTTACTTTCTAGAATCTGCAAACATTATTTCTTGAAGAAATGTTGATTTAATACTTTCTATAATTGACTCTTGAGTCTTTGCTGAGGTTAAGATCCTTGATTTGATTTCAAATTTGACAGTAACTTTGATTCTTAATTTAAGTTAAAGTTAGAAATAATTGAGCTATGGCCACATTTTCTTATTTTTATTGATTTTTTTGGTTGTAATTTGTTGTGAATGATTTTAATAACATTCATGCAAAGAACTAAAATCAGCTTTCTTTCCGTAAGGAATGTGGATGGATCTTAAATCCTCTAAAACTACATTTACTTTTTTAGTTCTTGATTCATAAGCCTTAGGATGATACAATTGTTTGTTTATATTGATTTTAAGTTTGATATTTTAGGCATATAGATGCATAAAGATTTAGGTGTACTGTTTCAGCTAAGCTGGAGTGTATGGAAGGGAATATAACCACTCCCTGGTGGTGTGGTTGTACAATAGGTTCATACAGGCCCTATCTGACAGCGGGTGAAAGCATTCCTTCTGCTTCTATTTTAAGATAGTTTTGATCTTATTAGCTAATTTCCATCCATCCTTTTTATGTACTGTTAAATAAGGGTACTAGAGTAGCAGCTGCATCCCAGTGGTTGCATTCATGTATATTCGCATTTTAAAAAAATAGTCTTGTGATGTTGTTTTGCTTTTTAGGAGACAGGCTAGGTTATAACACCTGGCTTCTGTTTCAGAAACTCTATGGAGGAGTAGAGAGGTGCCACTGAGTAGGGTCACGGAGATAAACTCCTGTTTTTTGTAATGTGCAGTAGAAGAACTAAATAAATATTCCTCGATTTTGTTCCAACTTTTTGATAAGGAGAACAAAAGGTGAGGGAACCTTTGTGAGGAAGAGCCAGACTTCTGCTGTGCTTGGAGCAGAGCCTTTGTGTTCATTTGTGAAAGGGCTGAACAGTGCAGGGAGAGATCTCAGCTCTCTGCAAGTAGTACTACTGGGTTTGCACACAGCCTAAGTTTTGTGCCTCATCATTCATTTTCTTAGCTGTTGTATCCCTGCCGGCCTCATACAGACTTGTTTTGCACAAATCAAACTGCAGATATGGACAGACCAACAGTTTGGAAGGGGCTTGCTTCATTTTGTGCTTGCATTTTGGAGAGGCTTTTCCTCGTGAGATGGTAGACATGACACAGTGACCTAGCTTTCCTTACACATCTCCTGCTTTTTAATGACAATTTTAGATGAGTAAAAATGGCATGGAAAAGCTCCCACATCCTTTCTTCTTTGTCATGTCTGTTTCAGGGGAATATCAGTATCATTAAAAACTGACACCATGAAGGGGTTCAAGCTGCTTAGTGGTAAAGATTTAACATAGAAGACGAGGACTATGACCATGATCTTGCAGTATTTATTCTCTGTTTTTGTGTAAGTACTGCTTACATGGTTTCAGCTGTAGCATTGAAGAAATAATTTTTGAAGAAATAATTTTTAAATCTTGCATGTCAAGATTTTGACATTGCTTTAATTCTCCCACCAATCACTAGTAGTCATTTGTTTTCGTGACTCTTTTCAGTCTGTTACTCCAATCCACTGGCAGGATGTTAAAACTTACTCAAAAGTGCACATTCCACTGATTTTAATAAAAAGAGATTTAATCTATTCCAGGAGAGGACATGCCTGGCTTCTTCTAGAAGGTACTCAGTTTCCTTTTATAATCCACTTGGAGTTCTTGTATGAATGAAATTAGAGATTGCTGTCTGCTTTTTTTGAAAGAGTATCTGCTTTTCCAAAGTAAGCTTAATATCATTGAATATTTTAAGCTTAAATATCTCTTCCATCTGGAAAAGGATTCTATCCTTTTGACCAGAAATCTAGAAATCTTCAGAAAATCTGCTGCAAAAGCCAGGAAAGAAAACAAAATAATCTTAAAAAACCTGCTAATTATTTTTTTCTGGAGCGTGTTTAAGCCTACAGCTTAGTCTGTCTCAGAGATTTAACAGTTTAGGAAGCCTTATCATTAAGCAGCTGCAGGACACTAATTTTTTTCTAAAACTGCGGAACCATGGAAGAAAGATATGTCTGTATCCATGACTGATCTGCAGTGCTGTTCAGCTGTTATATGCCTCTGCTGAATGTGTGCAGTTCAAGGCAGGGTTACTCCCTGATAAGACAGAAATTCAGGCACCGTGGCTGTGTGAATATTTATGTCTGCGGTTTCTTCACACGTGCTGCTTAAGATCGACTGTGGTTCAAAAAAAACCTGACATCTGCAATACCTGGTTTTTGCAATAGGTCATGTTTATAGATGTGCTAATTTCTTACTCCTGTAAACATTCTAACCTTTGCCACCCTCCTTTGGCAGCCTCTTACTCTCCTTTCTTCAGAAATTAGACCTGTGAATGTTTTATTGTCTACTCCTTTATTATTTTCTGTAATGAAAGTAATATTCACTGCATTACTTACTGTCTTCTTTCAGCTGGCATTCAGTCTGTTATTTCCAAATGAATGCAAGTCAGTCACCTTTCTTTCTAGGTCAGGAAATTTCTTTCTACAGCCAGGTCAGCATCTCAGATTTCATCTGATTTGAACTGGATCAGATGACGGTTTTCAGGGCTGAGAAACCATGGATTTCTGGAAGAGAGTTTATGGCTGCTGTTCTGCCACCTCATATCTAGTTTTTGTACATTTTTTTTCCCTGTACAGTATTTTGGCTGCTGACAGCATTGTTCTCCAACAGATAAAATTATGGAAGATATATGGGAGGTAGGAGGTTTTGGAGGATTTTCTGCACAGTTGTTACCCACACGGGTTGTTTACCATGCCTGGCAGTGTCTGTGCACTGTGTTTCACGGGATACTTCTGGTTGCTCTGTGTCTGCAGGCTTCCATGAGCCTCACCTGGCAGAGGCATCTCCTTCTTACAATGACAGCTACTCACCACTTCTGCCTGTTTCTGGTCTGTTTGCCTTGTTTCTGGGATCAGCCCCTCTGCCTTGCTCAGGCTCAGGGCCCAGCAGGGCATTTCTAACCCAGGTAACGTGTTAGGTCAGGGATGCCAAGCTGTGTACCCAGGACCAAGCAGCCCACCTAGGGCCTCACCAGGCAGAGCCCAGACATCCCAAATCTAGCACTGCAGCTCGTCTTTATAAGCACTGTGCCAGGCCCTCAGATGCCTCCTTAGACGCTAAGGCTTCACCTTAGCCTCCTCTCAATGATTATCTTCCCTAATGTGTCCATCATGATGTATTAAATTGGTTAATTAACTTATCCACTGAGCATGAACTCAGGCTCCTGCAGCTGGCCGTGTTAGGCATTCTTTAGAGACGATGCAACTTTAAATGTTGTCTCTGATTATTTTCCTCTTACAGTAGCAGACCATATTGTGTAGCCCTTGTTAGACCTTTGATGAACTATGCATATCTATTAGCTTACTATCTAGCCACTTATAAGTCATATTCTCAACTTCCTCACTGCTTCTGTGGCACTGTAAGTATAATTAGAAGTAATATTTTTTCAGGTCTGCACCACATTAAATCTACATGACTAAGCAAAAATGGTTTAATCTCAAAGCAAGAGTTTTTTTCAGAATTTTTCTTATGACATATTCTACATAGTCATTGATTCATTCAGTTAATTAACTAAATTAAATAGGTAATTAATTTTCAACAACTGTAAGATATTACTAGCCATTTTTTAGGAACTGAGAACATTTTGCAGCTGTGGAACAACTCCAAAAAAATCTGCACACTTGCCTTTTCTGCTGTTGTGAGATGAAGACCCTGTGATAAAAGTAGTTTTGTTACTCAGATACCTAAAATTGTACCAAAACCCCCCCCAAAACAATCTACCTGAAAGAAAAAGATAAACATGAAACTTCTTTTTCAACATATATGCATATAGCTATACGTACGTGCTAGGGTCTGTGCATGATAGATATATATATATATCTGTATCTATGTATCTATATCTCCCATTGATCTTGAGAAAGGTTTTATCCGCATGGAGTATTTCATTCTATAAGTGGAACGCAGGCAGCAATGTGTATCTGAGGTATTTTCCTGAAGAGGCGTGTGTGGTCCTGTGGCACAAAGTGCTCTGCCCTCAGTGTTGGATAGCTCCTCATGCTGGGTGGGATTCCCTTGGCTGCACGCTGGCTGCAGGGAGCGTGAGAAGGTCGGGCAGCTTCTGGCCTGGGGTGCCTGAGCCCTCAGCGTCTTTCTTTGCTGCTGACCCATGAAGATTGCATGCTTTAAGCTTTGTCTCATACTATACAGATGAATCACACCCCCTTTCCCCACCTCAAATTTTTTATTCATTTACGTTACTTTGATGCACTTTATTGGATTTTCTATACATTATTCTTTTTATACAATGAACTTTTCTTTCTTCATTGTCCTACAATTTTCAAAGATGAATAGTGTGCAGTGGTGCAACAAACTTCTTATTTCTGTGGTTTCTTGGTTCTCTGGTTTAGAGGATTCTAGTTTAACTTTTTTTTTTTTTTTTTTGTCTGGCTTTCAAAATAGTGTAAGAAATGTACTTCTTTTTTCTTCTGAAGAAAGAGCTGAGCTATAAATTAAAAAATGTGCTCTATGACATCCAGGAATTACAATAATTCAGCAAACTCAAGGAGCTTTAGAAATGTATGGATTTCTGAATACTCACACATTTCACAGTTTCACTCCAGTCAAAAATAAATGTGCAAGTTATAACCAAAAATTTGCAGAAAGACTATCTATGCTAACATAAATTAGAAAAGCAGTGAACTCTAGGTAATTAAGAATGGCTGGATACTGCAATTCTGAAAGTAGTGTGAATATATAACTACTTCAACTTATTAGTGAACAGTTGAACCCAAGCTATTTTGAAATAATTTTATATCTTGCAGTAATGAAACTGTTGGACTTAAGACCTCCTTTGCAAATGCTCCCATCCACTGCATTGCATTCGCTGTGCAAAATTCTGTTGCTAGGACACGATGCTACCAGAACTTCATCTTATTTCCTTCAGAACTGATATTTTAACATCTAAGACCATGATTCCTTCTCAAAGATGTGCTCAGGTGGCTCATGTTCCTGTGTTTACCACTGGATCTCTAAGTTAATTCTTGCTTGCATATACAAGAGAGGAGAAGAGACCTCTATTTCCTCCTCTCTCACAATGAAATGTCATAGGATCATAGAAAGGTTTGGGTTGAAATGGACCTTAAAGATCATCTAGTTCCAACCCCCTGTCATGGGCAGGGACACCTTTCACTAGACCAGGTTGCTCAGAGCTCCATCCAACCCAGCCTTGAACGCTTCCAGGGATGGGGCATCCACAGTTCTCTGGGCACCCTGTTCCAGTGTCTCACCACTCTCACAGTAAAGAATTTCTTCCTACTATGTAGTCTAAACCTACCTTCTTTCCATTTAAAGGCATCACCCTTATAACTACATGCCCTTGTAAGAAGTCCCTCTCCAGTGTTCTTGTAGGCTCTCTTTATCAAGTCTCCACAGACCCTTTTCTTCTCCAGACTGAACGACCCCCACTCACTCCGCCTGTCTTCACAGAAGCAGTGCTCCAGCCCTTGGAGCCGGACCTTTTTGATCCTCCTCTGGGCTCACTCCAGGACGTTCACATCCTTCTTATGTTGGGAGACCCAGGTAAGATGTTGCTACTTGTTTCAGTTGTGGTTTTCTTTGTAGCTGTGTACAAGGATGTGAATGAAGAATAGAACTAGTTGGAAAACTTCTTATTGAAAAACTGTGAACAAAATATTAGTAAACATTTGCCTAAAATACGTTTGGGTTTTCCTAAGTGATGATAGTGGTGGGCATGCTCAGGAGGTGGAATCGCAAGAAAGTAAGAAAAAGTTAGGACACAGGTGTTGGGATATTTTTTCTATGGGTGAGAGTGTAATCCTAGAGCATGACAAAAACAATTTACTGAGGTGAAAATTACATAGATTAAAAAAGATCTTGAGGTAAAAAATTCTCTCTTACACGACAACTTGGCTGAAAAAGCTGTTTTTTAGGGCCACATCCCGAAGCACAGCTGGAAGGCAGGCAGAAATTTTTACTTGCCCTGATATGGCTGTTCAGTGTACTTACAGCTAAAACACCTCTGTGTGTCTAGTTCCCAGGATTATAAATTCCCACGTGCAATCTGTTAGATTATGACGAAAAGTAATCTGGTTTTTTCTTTTGCATGCCTGGAAAGGCATCTTTTTAAGAGTGGTAGTGGGGGGCATGAACATACAGCTACAAATGCTTAGAGGCGCACTACTTCAGACACAGCTAACTGACCCCTTGTGGTTTCCTGATGTTCGAAAAGGGAGAGGCAGAGAAATGTTGAAACTTGGAGTATTTCAGGCTTCTGGAGAGAAAAGGGTCAGTGTTTGATTTAACATGTTTACATGGGGCATGGGTAGCTGAGGAACCACGCTAAGAGGATAAACCTGAAAGGAAACTGTATTCCTGTTGGGTTGAGGAACGATTTTAGCTGCCTCAAAGACGATCCTGCTGCTTGAGCTGCATTCTAGGAGCAATCCTGGAAGCCAAATCTACGCACCATGGATGCTGCAGTTAAGGGCAGCCAGCTGAGCAGACTCGTGCCTGCATACAGTGTGGATTTAAATGGAAGTGGTTTAGGCAGACTCCACTGCATGGGCTGACTTTCCCAGCATGGGTTTCATCCTTGGGAGGAATGACACCACCCTTGTGTGAGACAAATAGTATCCATTAGAGTTAAGTGCTGCTACTGGGCTGGAGTTCTGACCTTCAGCTGCTTGGCAAAGTGGGTGCAGCATTCCTCTGTAGCTAATATTGCTTAGTTGTTTTTATTTTTTTAATGCAATAAGAATTTCCTTTTTTGCTGACGGAGGCTCCATTTATCCAGGACATGGCCTCAAGCTGCAGTGCCTGCGTATTGTCTATAAAATTTTTTGGTTTTTTTAATTCCCAAGAAGGGAATTGCTTTTCCTTTGGAAAAAAAAAAAAAAAAAAAGGCGTTATAAGGCAGCTTTGTAAAACTCTCTATTATAATATTTATATGGGAGGAACAAAAAATGATATAATGCCATCCTAATAAATAATGTAGTGCGTATTAGACTCTTCATTTCTCAGAACCCATGGAAAGAATCTGGCTTTGTGTTTGTTACCGGCTAGTGTATATTAGAGGAATATTTTTACTGAATTTAAATCCAGGGGTATAAGATACCATTCTGAATTTTCCATATACAAAGTAGTCATACGTAAAGTGTCTGCCTCCTGGGCAGAGAAACCAAGCAGTAATCATACATCTGCAAGTCACAGAAATAAAATGGACTTGAAGGGCCTTTAATGCACATTTCATCTCTTGTCTTTATTCTGTTTCAGCTCCCAGGCTTCTGGTTTTGCAATAACAGATGCTGGAATTATAGTTGGGTGGGCATAAGATGAATGCTAACAATCATCTTCATCCTGGGATACTTTTTCCCAAAAAACATGAGTTTCAATAAGTACTCTCGCTAGTTTAAAATAATTGTATTGACTCTATGGACTATTATACCAGAAAAATCTGAAACCACACCATACTTAGCATGTGTCTTGGCACTTGGAGAATGCTCACCTCCGCTTTTTAAATGTTTTTGAAAGCTTATTTATCGTGTATCCACAAATTCATTTCTGTCTTTGTTAACCTGAGACAAGTATTAACTAGCTGTTAATTNTGGTGGGAATGCTTGGGTCCTTCCCCCTGGGCGGAGCATCTCACAATGGGATGGTGAGTCATAGGGCAAAGCCTTAATGGGCCATTAACAGGAGATAAGCCAGGAGGAGGAGGCGGGGAGAAGGAGGAGGAGGAGCAGGCAGGGAGCACCACCCCACCTGGCCTCAGCAGTTCATGAAAATGGTAAAAGAATACTTTTTTGGGGATCCATCTTACACTATAACCTATGACAACCTGTATGTTAAACTCTGGAGAATTGTTTAGGTATGTTTTTTTTAAGCAAATTTTGTACCACCATAAAGTAGGATCATTAAACTCTGAAATCACAGGCTATTCTGACATTCAGAAGACTTGGGATTTATTTTGTTCCGTTCCAGCAGGCTTGGGGGTTTTGCTTGTTTGTTTTTGTTTGTTTGCTTTTTAATATGTGCATCCTAAGATCTAGGTTTATGAGCAAAAATTTTAAAAGGATTAGGACTGCAGCTGAGATACCACAGTGATAAGGCTGGTATGACTGTGCAGGGCCATATCCACCCAACTGCACTAAAACTTGTTCATTTTCCATTAGATCTCAGTCAGTTTGCAGAGGAGGCTTGGGAAAAACTTGGCAAGACCAGAAAGCCACTGCGCAAGGTTTCACCTGGGACATAAAGGCTGCAGAGAGGGGGGAACGTGCTGAAAGCTGCCCCAGCTCAAGTACTCTGCTGTGTCATCAGCTCTGCACTGCTGCCTGTGGCAAGGAAGAGCCTACCCAGTGCCTGGAGCTGGACTAACCCAGACTGCTGAGTGCCACTGCAGGTTTGGCCCCTCCTGAGGCCACTCAGAGCTCCCTCTGCTCTCAGCAGCTTTGTGATGCCAAGTTCTCACCTCCTGTGTGACCTGCAGGTGCCTCTGCAGGTGGTGGACTTGGAGAACAAGATTGTCTCCTACTCCTATCTTCCTTTTGCTTTCCTCTTTGAAATTCACTTAGAAGCAACTTAGTTGGGGAGTTAGGCCAATGTTGTAGGCGTCAGGAAGATTTTGGCTGGGGGCAGTTGAGCGCAATTGTCCCACAAGCCAGCAGCTGGATTTCTGAGGGTTTGATCCTGCAGCATAGGGAAACCTTTTTGACTTTTAAGTTCAAGACTCTGTTTTATCCTCTGTTATGTCTTATTGAAAAAGATGTGAGGTCAGCACCAAAGCCTGCTAAGCCAAAGTTAATACTGGTGTTGAAGTATAGGGCAGGCTGTAACATAAACCCAGAATTTTGCCAGACTATGTAACATAAGTTTCCATGCATATGTTCCATATTAACCTCTCGTGGATAAAAGCCTGGCCATTTGTCTGAAAACCCACATGTTTTGCAGCATTTGGGCTCTGTGGGTAAGGAAGAAGGAAGGATCTTTCAACCCAAAGACCTTTTTTTTTTCAAACTGTTTAATTTGAACCCTCATTTGAAAAATGGAAAAAAGCCAAACAGGTTTCCTATTAGTGATTAAGGGTTAGTGAAATGGTGATTCATGTGATCTGGCTGAGAGGTTCAAACAAAGAAAGGTGTCTTAGATTTTGGAAGCCTTGGCAAAAAAAGCAATTCTGGAAGCCGCCTTTCAAAATCTCCACCTTCACACTGACTTCTGCAGAACCTTTCAAGTAGTGGATCAGCTTTTGGAACTCTAAAAAAACAAGGATTTTAAAGATTTTTATTTATATGGCAGTAGCAAAAAAATTAGGCTTCCTTTCTTTCCACTTTGTACTGTTCTTAAGAAGAAATAAGAAGATGGATAAAGAGATGTGCTTTGAAGCTGTAAGTCAGATGTCTATTTACAGAGTCCCAGCCTCCTGAGGGAACATATTTGGACTAGGAATCACAGGAAGGAACGCTGTCAAGAGCTTTCCCATCAATTTTCCCAGGGTGCCTCACTGCTTCTTGATGGCTATAGCAGAAGATTCCTCAAAGGGGCAGAAACATTCTGTCAAATGCTTTTGAATCTTCAAGGCCTGGTTTGGGTTGTCAAGGAACCTTACTGAAATGACAGTGGTGTATTCCCACCTTGAAAAATGCACCCTACTTCTGCCAAATTTCAACAGGGGCACAGGAGTGCCCATTGTTCAGGTGAAGTTTATATCGGTGTTACCAAGCTTTTACCCCAAACAGCAAGAGTAGCACAGTGAGGCCAAAACAAAATTCGGGTACCTGCAGTTGCTTCCCAGGTTTTCTGGATTCCCAGGAAGACATGCTGTCATCCATTCAAGAAGAACATTAACAGCTTTAATTAGCACAGGATTGGCAAGAGACCGTGTTTCTTTTCAGCATGAGTTCTGCTTATGAGCAGCCAGTTGAGGACTTTCAAAGAGCCACTTATCCATAAGAAATCTTGGAGAGAATACAAGGGAGCTTTTCTGAAGACTTCCTTTTGCTATTAGATTATTAATAACAGTTGTTTCCTGGGTTACTATTTCTCTTCCATGGTGAATAGGTGCCTTCAGTCCCCCTGCTCACTGCAGCTACAAGAAATACTGTGTCAAGACTGTTCTGCTTCCTAGCTTTAGCTTTCCTGCCTCTCTCTGGAAAGATGGCAGAGTTCAGCTCTTGCCTTCCCTCCCACCACAGCCTTTGCTGCTCCAGCTGTGAGGTGAAGGAATAAACTCTAGGTGGCAAAACTTCACCTTATTAGAAATTTATTAAACAGTTTAATGGGCTGTAAGCCATATCTGTCATCCCAGAAGGAACTGAGACCTCTAGACAGAGAACTCAGAGTGCCAGGACAATGAATAAAATGCTAGGAATCTCATTGTATAAGGCAGTCAGCAGTAAAGATGCATTCCCATGCTCTTAAAGGAATCAGAGGTGGGATCAGATCCAGATGAGATCTAAGTTGTTCTGGAATTGCACTGGCCATTCTACCTCCACAGGATATTTAAGAAGTGGAGTGTGTTCAGGAAAAGATACAGAATTTGGAATAAACCGGTTGAGTTTAAAGGTTCTTTCAATTTTTGTTCAGCTTGATTATTCTTTAGAGTTCTAGAACCTCTGCATCTGGTTGTGCAGAGAAAGGATGACCATGATAGCAGACAGAAAAGAAGACAACTGTTCTCCCATTCCATTATCAGGCAACTGAAGGGGCAACCATTTAGAGAGAGGAGTTTAAAATATAATTTAAAAGCAATTTTCTGGTATTTTATTCTATTCCAGTTACGATAAAGCATCAAAGAGGAAGGGTGGATACCAGACCAAATGCAGGCAGTAAATTAAAAGCAAAAGCAATAGGGATGATTCTTTTCCCCTTTAATAATTAAGAAGTTATCCATCCCTATCAATATGGTATAACAGATTGCTCTATTCTGAAAGATTCATCCTGCACAGCCAGTTGCTTTCATTGCAGCCATAGATAATCTGAAGGCAGCTTTGCCTAGGCTACTGAACTTCAGCGACCACAATAATTTGTAACACAAGTCTCTACATTTTAAAGTTATGTCCTAGAAAAGTGGTTCCACCCTGCTCTCAAAAGTGGGTTTACTCAGTGGCCAGTAGCTGGCCATTTGTGGCTGGTGATCAACACCTGGGGTGTCCTGTAGTTCTGGCATCTGTTCTCTTGTGCTCCCAGGGGTCTCTGCTGCCCTTTTCTGGACTTTCTCAGCAGCCTTTAACACGTCACTTCTCAGTAACACAACTATTGCTTTGTTAGTGCAGCCTAGTCCCTCTACAAGAATAGTGGTCCGCTAGGAGATACAGATATATGGCAATAATATCATCACTGTGCTAAAACATCTGTTTTACAACAGGCACATTAGTCTGCCACAGGATACTGTTATTGCCAAGAGTAAGCAAAGTGAAGACATCAGACCTCTATATAAAGATAAGACTATCTGGAGTTTTCAGTAATAACATCCATAACTTTGAAAAGACTGTCAAGCTGTACAGAAGGATAATTAACTTCAGTGGTTAAGCCAAAATCCCCTAGAGGCTGGGAAATGACCTAATGTTAGAATGGGCAGATTACCCCATGCTCTTTGAAGCACATAACAGTAACCCTGAAAGATGTCCAGTACCTCCTTCTGACTGCAACTCGGGTCTGGCTTCTTGGGGCAGCTGCTGCTGTGCTCTAATGGTGTCTGATGGAGCAGCCCGGCTGGGGCTTCCTGGCAGGTCTCCTGCAGCTTTGAGGTAGGCGGGGAGCCTGTGGAGGACACTCAAATAGGGAGAGCTACAGAGAGGCTTAAACTGTCTGTAAGCAGCGGTATGGAAAATGGGGACTTTGTAACACTCCCCAGTCTAGCAAGCTGAGGTATAAAAGACATCCCTCAGTAGGGAGGTGTTGCTAGACACAGATCAAAATGGCCAAAACACTCAAAGCATCTGTAGCAGTCACTGGAGCAGTCCATGAAGTGGCGGATTCCATCCTTGCAGATGTTTTCTCCTTGAAAAGGTATTTTGATTCACTCAGGCATTAACTGAGGACTTTGTGTTATGTACTTTACACCAGCCAATCCTGGTGGTCCCTTCCAGGTCTGGGATATCACCAGCTGCTTTCACTGACTTCTCCATAAAAATAAGAGTATAAAATCTGTCTTTGCTGAGTTTCATTTCAGTTCTCCTCTCTAGGAAGCATGTTTTAACTGTGGCACTGGACAGAAGACTTACAGGAAGAGAGGTCTTTGAACTGCATGCCCTTGCAGATCAGCACTTGCTACTTGCACTTGCTTTGCACTTGCCCGGCTGTACAGTCAGAGCAGATACGTAAAGCTTTAAGACTGTGGCTAATTCTTCCCTCCCCCATCACAAAGAAACCAGTGTGGCTCCACGTGTTTGTTGTAGAAACGGCTTCATATACAAGGTCCAGTGCAAATCATGCTGGCATGGCAAGGAATAAGGCTTTGGAAGGATTTTCCCTGCCTCTTTTGTCCATCCCCTCATAAGGGAATTTGCGCTCGCTGTGTGATGTTGCAGTGAAAGTTTTATTATGGGTGTGTGTTTGCTGCTGACTTCTGCTGCTTCATGCTTCTGTCTTCATGCTGGGCTGCAGGAGGGATAAGTCAGACTGCGGCATCTGGGAAAAGAAAAGGTATAAAGAGGGAAGTGGGGTCATTAGGGAACCATTTCTTTTGCTGGCAGGGGTCCAGAGAAAGACAAAACTGGATGTAGAATAGAAACAGCATGTGGGGCCTGGAAGGTACAGTGCCCAGCCTAGAAGTGCTTCGTCTCCCTGTTTGCAGGGCTGGCAGACAGTGCTGTCAGACCACGGGGTGGCAATATTTAGACTCGGTGTGCAGAAGTTAGCCATTTGAGGGAGTCATGTTGTGCTCAGTATGCAGCAGAGATAGGAAACAAAATGACTTCGGTTACTGTTCCAATTAATATTTTGTGTTCTTTATTGTATCTTACACAAGGCTATCACCCTCTCTGATGAAAACAACAATATGTCTAAGGATGCAAGTTGTATCCCTTCTGATCATCTTTGTCCTAAGTTAAAGTCTATATCTGTATTTACATTTACTGTGTCTTTTTTAGGAGGAAAACCAGCCACTTTGAGTGAAAATAGATTTAGGTGCTGGGTCCTATGAAATAATGATGTTCAACAGCAGAGTCAAAACTTCATGACAGAGTTAAAATCTCTGTGGAATAAAATGAATAATTTTTTTTTTTTCCTACTTGATGCCAGAACTATAAGGAGAAGCCTGTAGACCAGTGGTAAAAAACACGTATGGTTTTTTGCTAATGATGCCAAATGAATAACCTTTTGCTAATAAATAGAAGTGGGGCAAGAAATAGGGTGTTGTTTTTCCTAAAATTACCAGTAAGAGCACAGATCAAAATTTAAACTTCCACTTTTCTGTTTACTTTTGATTTTGGAAAGCTAATGTCCATTACTTAATTTTATTGATGTAGAAAAAATAAGGATGGAAGTAGGTTTAAGCCCTGTTTAATTTTGCTGTCTGTCCAACATACTCATTGCTACAACCTGGGTGAAAACAGGGTGCCAGTAGCTGTAAGTACCTTAATAGCTTTATTTCCGTCCTGAAACACAGGAATGTTTTTTGCCTGTGCTTACATACCTGAGGGAATGACTTAGTGTTGCTTACTAATGGCTCAAAGTTTTATTAGCTATTCAGGCTTCAAACAGTCTTTCATGCAGTGGAGAATAAAATAAATATTCCACTGAGCTAAACAGTGGAGAAGTTATTGTGGATGGTGACAGAGTTGAACTGTGCTGTAAAAAAAGCAGTATATAAACAGAGGCTCATATATTTTTTTTATGTGCTCAGTCCCTGTTCCTTTAGTACAACCCTGCCACAGATCAAGAGTTTCACCTAAGGATGAAAGGTCATCTCAGCTGGCTGTCTACCTCAGGCATCCCTAAATATTCAGCATCCTATGAGAACTTAGCACAGGGAAAACTGACCCATTTCTTAAAGCTGTAGATTTTTATGTGAGAGCTGGTGAGCTAGCTGAGGTTTCACTGGAAATCTGATGCTTAAGTTGTGACTGATATTGTGGGGTACTTAATTGTTTTTTCGTCTCTTGTGAGTTGATATAAAATACCTGCTGCTTTACAGAAACATTGTATATAATGGAATAATTAAACATTTTGATATTTACATAGAATAGGATACTACACTGAAGAACAGTGTTTTAAAAATTGAGTAGTTGGAACAGTGGGACATAAATGCAGCTTGACATAATACAGTGTAAGTGCAGGCTGGTGAGGAATTTTGATTCCTCTTCTATTTGAAATGACCAGCACAGAATTTCTTCAGCAGCCATTATCCTGACAAGGACTAATATGCTGTGTTTCCACTAGAATTTATTAGGTGGATTTACAGAAGAACAGTTCTTGCCCTCTCTATGCAATTTGGCCTAAAACTTTACACTACCTTGGTTTTGCTGGCTAGCTGTTGAACTAGCAGAGCAAGAATTTAATAGAGGCTTTCAGCCTGAACTCTAGAAGTAGAGTGAAAACTGAATTAAGCCTTGCAATGAGAACACTCGTTAGCTAGGGTGTAAGGGCCTTTACCAGGCAATATTAGCTTGATTTGATATAATATGAAACTGTCTCAAAGTCCCTGTTATCTAGACAGCCATAGAAGACCTTGGACCAGTAACTCCAGCATGGTGTGCATGATGCTCTGAAAATGTGTTTTGGTTGCCCAGCTGGAGGCACCAGTGCTGGAAGGGTGACTCCTGCTCAAGGAGGACCCTCCAGTGGCTAAAGAGAAATAGAAATGCTACTGTCAGAGCTCTTGCTCTTGACACGGGGAACATCTTCATTTTATCTCTCAACAGAGTGAGTTGTGGTTCAAACACAAAACGGATGCCTTTGACCAATGTCAACAGTGGTTAGGGAGCTGCTGCTCAAGTCATCCAGAACTGGGGAGATCAAGTGGCTCCATCCAAAGAGAGATGCAAAACTGATCGCATTAACATGACAGGCCCAGCTACGCTTGCCACCTGCAAGCTCTCTGTTCTGGGAGCTGCTGGCAGCAGCCGATTAAAGAAGCTCAGAAATTACTTACTCAGAAGTAAGCATTCATTATGCACTTAGAGGTATCTGATGTGTAGAGATGTAGACTTTAAATAGGGGCCAAAGTATCTGTGCCCCTTTTGTAGGCTGGGCCTACAAAGGAGCATCTCCACACATCCTTTGGCTTTAATGCCAGATTTTCGCTGTATGCCTTAGTAATATCCTCTGAGAGAAGTTATTGTGTCTGGCTTGCAGAGGTAGCTGTTTGCTGCTCTTTCACCCTTGCTGCATCTTGGCCAGCCTCTTCTAGCTGAAGACTACTCACTTTCCTTCTTCCTGTATTATTTCTATACTAATGTGCTGTTTCTGACTGCCACGGCTGTGACAATCTGATCCCTTGCAGTGCATTTTTGCATGGTTCCCAGTACAGAGAAATTACCCATCACACAGCCCAGACTTTTTAATGAGTTTCCAGAAGCTCTTTACCTCAGGTATCTTATTTCCATTATTGTTTTGTCTCCTGTTTACAAGAAAGCTAAACTTCAGTGCCCAGTCTACATACAAGTAATCTGAACAGCCAGTTTCTTTTGCTCCCTGTGCTGCTACAGTCTTCCTGAACATCAGTTTCCAGCTGCTGTTCTGGTCTGGTGAGGCAGTGCCTGAACAGGACAGCCTGCTGTAACTTATGTAGACAGGGCTGCCGATGCTGTCTCCAGCATATGAAGAATACAAAAGTGAGTTTCCAGAAAGTACTGTTTTCTTTGTAACTGGACGCAAATCCTGCTGGGTCTGACTGTCGCTAGATTAAAAAGTTCCCTTTGCACTGTTGAAATAAAAAGTATAAGTCTGTGTTTCTTCACTGCTGGATTCCCCCTTGGATCTGACTTAGCAGGGTTATTCAGTTTTCATTTCCAACTTTCATATTGTTTTGGCACATCTGCTTTAAGGAATCCAAAGTAATTTGTGCTTAAATAGCACCCTGGTTTTATTTACACATAGAACTGCTGAAGTGAAAAATGCATTAGACAGATCTGAAAAAACTTAGACCCCTGGGGAATTTATTTTCATCTGCAATTTTAGTCCCCTTTTCTGTCATCTGCAGAGAACAGGATATAGTCACAGCAGAAACCCCAGCAGCAGCACTCAGATTCAGACAAGTGGCCCGTAAGGACCACCAGAACTGCCAATTCCTTGGTTTCTCCAGATGTGCTGAGCTTCTCCAAAGGCCTTTTTTTGCTGCTGAAGGAGGTAGACTCTGGACAAGTCAGTAGATCTGTATTTTAAGTTTATGAAGAGAGAAAGGAGTGAAATAGAAATTCAACAGATGATTCCTAGAGAACTTTTTCTACACCTTTATCTTGCTTAGAATCTCCGCCATGGGGATATAGATATCTTTTTACAGGGTAGTTCCAAGGAGTTTCCATATGTCAAAGCAAAGATGCCAAAATCTGCTGGGACTGTGAGCTCTTTGAGAGAGGGATGGTATCATGGGTTCTCTCTGTGATCAGGATCCTAGGTAAGTGATCAGACAACTACAAATAACAAAAATCTCTGAGCAAGGAACCACCTTGTTGCTTATGTAGAAGCCAACATCAAAGCAGTGACCGGCAGTTAAAGTAGTTCTGTATTTAGCTGGATCTCTACTGCCAAGGAAAAAGACTTCTGAGCAGGTTTCCATGCTCTGCTGAGCCCTGTTCAGTAACCACAGTGCTGAGCAGAGCTCCCAGTGCTTTTCAAACCTGTGTGTACTTTATGTAGCCTGAGTATTCCTTGGTGCAAAGATTTGTCTCCTGAACAGGAAATGCTTCATTTCATCTGATATCCCGTCAGGCAGGTCGGATCTCTCAGTACCAAATCCCTCCCCCATCAGTGATGATTTACATTTTCATTTATCCCTTTCATCGAAGGCAGCAAACAAGATTGGTTTGTCTGGTATTCCTTTTCCCACTGACATGGATGTTGCACTTTGCACGCCACAATTAAGTACGTTTGATTACTGAAACCATATTCATGTTTTTTTGTCAAAAGAAGGTAAGAAGTAGAGTATGAAACGCATAATTTATCTTTGCATCAGTATTTTCTGTGTCTGTCTTTGCCACAACTTTTGAACAATCCTTAATGCTTATTGCTAGGAAGCTTCCTCCCTGTTGGGAGGGAATATTGCTCTTATGGTGGAGTTGTGCTGTCTCTTTTTGTAACTTCCTTTTTCTCCCAGCCAGAGAAAAAGTAATAGTGATAAAATATCTAATGCAAGTTTTGATGAGCCTTTTATCCCTACCATGAGTATATAAAACCTCTTTATGTTTCCTATGTAAACAAGAGAGATCACTGTTGGAATTTGACTTGAGTGTTCTAGGCACTAAAAAGTGGGAATGGAGAGTGTCATTGATAGTGAAAAAAGTGTTGAAATTAGTGTGCATTCTGGAATAATGCGCTGTTTACAGAGTTTTCAGCAAATATCAAAGTATCTGTTTGATTCCTTAGAATTTTCCCTCCTGTTACACGGAAATTTATATTTACTTGGATTCTACCATGACTTATCAAGGTATCTTGAAATAACAGTTTTGGGAGAACTAACTTAACTTTGTATCTGAAACAGCAGGTAGTCTCCCAGTTCTGAAGTGATTGGACTTCTATCACCCAGGGACTTCAAAGAGCTTGGATCTTCTTTCATGGAGTCCCCCAGGAAATCCTTAGAGATTATTGAAAGTGAAATAGATTTACAGAAATGTATGCTGAAAAAAAGCATCCTGTAAGGTGAAATCAAGAAACCATCCTTGAAATGCTGTATAAATTGGTTATGAAATAGACTCTTCAGGTACTCAGAGATTCTTATGTTCTCAGATGTAAAATAAGAGGTGTAACTTTTATTCATGGTTGCTTATTTCTTGTCTTCTATAGCTCTGAGCATTGTTAGATATGCTGTATTTTGGTATTATGCTCTAAGTTGCTAATCTGCTGAGAAAAATCACACAAACCAAGTAATAATATTCCTACCTACTGAAGTAAATAGTAGAAGAGAATAAGGCATGTTCACAAATCAATTTAGAATATAGTTTCTGTACCTCCAGAAAGAGACTGCTCTCTTCCCTAATGGAAAGATGTGATAATCAGGCTTGTATGTCACTCGCATTCCATAAAGCATTGCTTTCATAACTTGTAATTTCATTTTAGCTCAAAGGAAGAGCTGACCTGCATTGTTGTGGGAGTTTTGTTTGCTTGTGTCTAGGTTTTTTTGGTTTTTTTTTTTGTTTGTTTGCTTAGTTTTGTTGGTTCATTGTTTATTGTTTTGGTTTTTTTCCATCTGAATTATCAGAAGACAGGTTGGTTTTTTGTTGTTGTTGTTGGTTTTTTTTGGTTTTGTTTTTTTTTTCTGTTTTTGTTTGTTGTTGGGTTTTTTTTTGTTTTGGGGTATTTTTCTGTTTTTGTTTGTTGGTTTTTTTGTATTTGTTGGTTTTTTTTTTGCAGGGAAGAAGTGCAGTAATGGCCAAATCAACTGTTGTAGTAAAACTTCAATAATATACTTCAATTGCTTTGTCTGTTGGCTGAAGTCAGGAATGTTGCTGTCTATAAAAGAAATAAATTGCTCTTCTGTATAATAGCCAAACCAGACAGGAACTCTCAATTTTCCTTTCATGGCAATACTGATGCCAGAAATACTGTGTTATGAAACAACACTAAAACAATTTTCTGATTATGCAATGCATTTGGTATATATTCTTTTAATAACGTACCATAAAAATTTTCCTAGAATTACCACAGAATAAATTAATTCTAGAAATACTAAGAAATTAGCTGCCCCTATTAACTACTTCCTAAGTTAAATTAGGAAAGTTTTAATTAAAATTAATTTAAGTTCTAAATTTTAAAATTAAATTAAATTTTAAAATTAAAAATATTTAAAATTTTAAAAATTAAAATTTTAAAAATTAAATTTAAATTTTAAGATTAATTTAAGTTTTTTTAAACTTTAAATTAAGTTTTAATTAAATTAATTACATCTCCTTAAAACTATGGTGAAAACTCTCTTACTGGAAAGAAGTACCATGCTTGTAATTGTGGGATCTGCCTGTAGTCTCATGTTTTTCTTAGAAGAAGTAAAGTTTGGGACCTGGTTCTTTGTGCTGTGCTTGCTTAATAACATACCCTACAAAGTGCTCCTCTTCTGGACCCAAGGCTCCACGATCATTAGCACCAGCTCTGGCATCTGGCATGCAGCAGGATACATTTGACTTGATTTTGGGCACATGTCTGCATTTCTTTTGACTAGGCAGGATATGTGATAGTCTGTGTTGACTTTGAGGATTTTGTATTTGCCTCCTTCTGGCTGCTGGAGACACTCTCAGCCATAAAACATCCTATAAAAAACCTATGAGAGACTTTGAATGCATTTGCGCTTGGAGGATGTGTCCTTAGATGGATTCGTGCTTTGCCTCAGGTAGTGGGTGCACTTCTCATCTTGATGAGGCAGCTTTGAAACCCAATTTATTGTTTGCTGAATCACTACACATCCTTGCGAGCAGACTTATTAGTTAGTTGGGCAGCGTCCATTCTCAGGTAATCTTTGACCTTTCTATCACTGATATTGATCTTTGATATTTATGTGGCCCACGGATTGCTCAAATAAGAGCTACCCCGTGATAATGTTTATATTAGCAGTTTTCATTGTATTAGGAAAGTCCTAGAAATTCTTTTATTCCTTGCATCAAGAGACCATCCTTATTACCTATTACAAAGTCTCTGTATTTTTTAAATGAAGGATGGGCTGTGAGGGATTGAGGTAAATCCCAGCAGCTTCATGATCTGCCTTTGAGTGAGCTGGTTGCTCGTTACAGAGCAACATCTTTGTAGTTTGAAACAACCCTAGTGGCTATGAAGTATTATTCATAGGGGTGACTGGATATTTTATAGTTTTACAAGAAGTAAAAGTTTTACTGTTAACTTTCCACTTGTTTTAAAGTTGCCACTTTACGGGAGTACAGTTCTGCAAGTCAGATGCACATTCTGTTTATCTGTCAAAATACACTGGTAATATTTTAAGTCTTCTGCCAAAACTATTCCCAGACATTATCCAGAAGAGACAGTCATAGACTGGAACCTCACTGTGCTTTACAGAAAGGAACAAGATGTTGCCCTCCCCACACCAGATGCTCACATGGCATCTGTTGAAAACCATCAGCCCCTAATAGGGAAGATGCATGAAGATGTGAGAGATTTTGGAAAAAACAGGACTTTTTTTTTTTNNTTTTTTTTTTTTGTGAAATGTTGGAAAAATATGCAGCACTGTTAATCATATTTCACACATGCCTGGGATGGATAGAGTCCAAATGTCAAAAGCCAGATGATAATATGATATACAGTCATGAACTTATAAATACAGAATCTGGGGTGGGGTGGGGTTGGTTAGCCATAACTTAAAACCTCTCTCAAAATATAGAAAATCCAAATATAGGATAAGAGACAAGAGATATCCACAAGAAATATGGGTAGAGCTCTAAGAGAGAACTTCTGACTGTTTAATACAGAGTGATCATAGCCATATGAAATCATTCTGTAAAATCCAGACGGGAGGACAATCTTTAACATGGCTGCACAGATGTAAGTGCAAGAGGACGATGCAAAATTCTTCCTTCTAACTTTAAATGAAGGTTTAGGGAAAAAATGGATGTTTGAATTCCTTTTGTTGAAGTTGTTTTTTATCAAATACTAATAACCATTCACTGTAAGTATTTAATATTCAATATTTGAAATTAAAACTGTGTAAAGTATAGGGTACAAACTTCTGCAATGAACAATGACTGAACATTTACATAAATAGTATTTTTATCTCCCACTTAAGTGAGAATACATCTTTATTTTATTTTAAGAAAGCAAAGACAGAAAGTTCACTATTTTTCTATGTGTTACCAGGGTAGCATATTCAACTAAATCAGATTACTAATTCAACTGAGGAAAAAATTTGAATAATGCGTGAAAGTAAGCTTTAACAGTTCTCTCTAAATAGATCTATATATATAGGCTTACAATCTATTTATCTTAATATGTGAGAGTTAATAAAATAGATAACATGATCAAAAAAAAAGTCAGTGATCTATTCCCAAAAGCAGTTGACTTTATTTGGCTTAGTTACCAGGGTACTTGTTATTTAACAAGTTTGGTAACATGAATGCATTAACCTGCTCTTAATTTTCTTCAAATACATTGACTATCATAGCTAAACCCAGAAACAACGGTCAACAACTTCAGTTTTAACTATTCCTCTACAGAGGAAATTTTTTTTGTAACTGTGCTTTACTAGATCTTGTTCTTGAGATGGTTTGATTTGGTGTCTCCCATGGGTGTGCTCTGTGCCGTCATTCAGCTCTGCTGCAGTTAATCTCTGAAGGAAGAGAATCAGAGACCATTCAATATTATAGCCCACAAAGCAAACAATTTTTTTCTCATGCAGTGTCCTAAAATAACTGAAAAGGTTTACAGTATTATTCAAAGGAAGCTTACGATGCACAGCCCATGTTACTGCTTTCTTGTGCCAAAATGCTCTTGGCTTATTAATATAACAACCTGTGAGCAAAGTTCTAATTTACTTGGACGTTTATTTGTAAAATATTGCACACATTTCTGCTGCAGGTTTTCCTCTTCATCAGCTAATATTATATTTATAGCAATTTTTATTATGTTTGCGTTATTAGTAGATTGTAAAAAAATTACTGGGAACTGTAAAAATAATCATGATATCAACCAGTAAGATTCTTTCAGCTGCTCCTACTCTCTTGTGGACTTTCTGGTAGGGTTCCTACAGTAAAATATGTTTGTGTTTATGGATATTGTATGGTAAATTGCTTCTTTGTCAACTAACATACATTCAAGTCATACTTTTGTGATATTTTGTATGTAATTCCGTGGTTTATTTCTAGTCAGATGTACTCTTTAGTGTTCACAAAAAAAAGGAAGGCCTCTCTAATACCACATCTTTCACAAAGAATTTAAATTTATATAATTAAGCATGTTTTCTAACTTTTTTTCAAGGAAAAGCACCAGAAAACTGAATGGAAAAATAATATGTTTGGAAATATATAGAAGACTGGGAAAACAGGTAACTTGTAGATGTCTGCTTAATTTAAAAAGTAACTGCTGAAACTCTTCAGGATCACCAGTAAATAAGTGTAAGTCTCTGGGTTCCTAAAACAACCTGCATTTTATTACCAAAAATGAGCTAAAAAATTATTTCTGCCATAATATTTTAACAAAGTTGCTCCATTACTTGAATGCCACAGGTTTAAGAATACCCAAAAGCATCTGTATATTTCATAATATGAGTAAAATGTTTGATTTTTTTTCTGTACCTTGAAAAAGCATAATCTAGTTTTTCATACTATCATGGAAAAAAACCCAATCCGCAACACAAACACATCAAATTAAAAAAACTCCAATTTTTCCTTAGCATCAACCTGTCCTTCTGAGTCAATATACCACGTAACACAATGGCATTTTGGCTTAATTTCCACTAGAACTGAGCAGTGACAGGTAACTGCTCAATGACTGAGGACATTATCAAGTGTGTGAGTGAGCTGTACTGAGATTCAGAATCCAAAACGAGCTCTAACAGGAAATCAAAACCAGAAAAGGCTGGACAGAGGGCACAGTTAAATTCTTGCTCTGGGATCACCAGCTGCTGCACTTGCTGACTGTTCTCAGCAGTCAGAGAAATACAGGGGACAAGGGGTAAAGGCAATGTCTCTCCCTCTCCCTGTTTCAACCCAGGGTGGTTGTGCAGGCATCACTCTCAGGATGACACCCAGGCTTTTCCAGCCCTGGCAACTGACTCCCTCTCACTGGAAATGGGAAAATCTTTTCTGTTTTTCTTTGTTTCTTCTGCCTGCTACTTCAGGAACCTTTACTCTTGCGTTCAGTTTATTTCAAGCGATGACTGTCTCCCCTCAGATCCAGAGGAAGATCACTTCATCTCTGAATGCAGTCTACTGCCAGATACTATTTCCTGCTGCTTGAGCTAACTCTTCCTACAACTCCACTAGATCCCTGCTCTGTGGATGTCAAGCAAGCTGCCCTTTCCACAGCTCTTCCACAGCTGATGATTCTGTGTGAATTTCTCACATTAGTGTAGTCCAAAATGAACTTACACAGGTGATATCTTTATATAATTTGCAGATAATTTGGCCTTTTATGTACATATGTAAATACTTATATAAATATTTACACAGCTTGCATATAATTCTGAGGCAACTAAAGAAAGCATTTTAAAGCCAGAAATACAGCTTCAAAAGATGCAAAGACATCTCTGCAGGATATGGCATAATCTACTTCAGTTACTACTAAATTGCATTGCTGTCTCCTATGGAGTTGTCGGGCTGGAGAAAAGACGCAGTGCCCAGTTGGTCCTAGGTATTTGGCATGCCTTTCTCTATTAGCAGTATCTAATAGCAGAGAGCTGGCAGCAGCAGCAAGCTCATTTTCTGTCCCTGGGTGTCTCCTCTTAACATGGGCATGTCTTACAGCAGTGCAGTGCTCTGGTAATGCTCATGGGAAGCTGCATTATCTGATGTTCCTGAAAGGCTGCTGAAGTGAAAATGATTGACAGAAGACCCCAGAAGGCATGAAAGTGATTTTAAATGGATGTGGCAGGTGTGGTCAGTGCCTGGCATGAGTGTGTGAAACCTGGAAGGGTTGGGCAGAGAGAGAGATGGAAATCCCCTGAAACCCACAGTGCTGCCTCTGCCTGGTGAATCTCATCCACTTTCCTTCAGTTCAGCTGCTGCCCCACACCAGGCTGGAAATGGGCATTTTTAACTCCTAGGAGAGTTGCACACCATCAAAGCAAACAGAGGCTCTGCTAGTGACCCATGTGGCCTCAGGCAAGCGGAGTTTCTTCTCAGAGCTTCCCACTCCCTGTGTCTCTTCTCTCCATCTCATTTATTTATTGCAGAGCCTTTGAGGTGGAGTATGACTTCTGATGTTTGGAAATGCTTGGCACAGAGCTGACCTTAGATTGTGGTCAGGTTTTCTGGGGCAGTGTTTTTTAATCCATAGTCCACTGACCCTTGAAGGTTCAAAAATTGCTTCTAAGGAAGGGGTGGAAAGTACAGAAGGAAAATAAACCAATTTCAGAAGGGCTTAACCCAATTTTCTAAGGGCAGCAGCTCCACTGCAAATTTTGCTGGGGTCCACTGTTGCCCTGTTTTTTGCTAAGCTTTCTGTTTTAACCTTGGAGTCAAAGAATTTTCGCACTGTTTTATGTAAATAATAGCTGATGTTTATTTAACCGTCTTTTCTGTTTTTCATTCCTTTTATGATAAAAGAAAGTTTGATGAGCATATTTTTTCTCCAGTGGGATTGAGGAGAAAGTGGCATGTCCTCCAATCCCTTGTGGAGTTGAGCATCTTATAAAACATGTCAAATGTAAATAATCTCTCTCTTTTCCCTCCTTTCTGCTGAACCTAGCAGGTGTGAGCGTGTCCTTTATTGTGCTTTCAAAGGCACAGTCCACATAAGCAAGGTTGATGTTCCATTTTATTGTGTGGGGTGAATACAAATTTTTGACAGAAATAAAAGAATTTGGCGCAATTTACAATATGTTCTTACCTAGTATTTACAGGCTATGCATGTACATATGGTGTGTTTTATTTATAGACACAAGCAGAAACACACACTTGTTTCGTTTCTATTGGTCTGCTATCTTTCTAAAATGGAAGAGTGCCTGCCAGTGTCACGAACCCAGTTTGTACCACAAGTGTTTTCTAAGGCCACACTGCATCTTTTCTATTTCTATTTCTTTTTCTTCTATTTCTTCAAACATTGAGGAACAGCACCAGAGAATGTACCTTTACCAGGCAGATGCTCCAGGGCTGCCATCCTTAGGCATTTTCCACGGCTGTAGCACTGAGGACAGACTTTGCTGCTTTATTGCACTCACTGCTGCTTCCCTTCCATGCTCCCTGCTGGGAATCCTTTCAGGAGAACTGCCTTTGATTGCTTGCTGCGGACACTGTTTTGAAAGCTGGGAGTTTTGGGGATTTTTTTCCCCCTCTTTCTCTGAACTCCCTCTCCTGGCTGACAGTGGAAGATACGTGTATGCCGAGTCGGTATTTTCTGTGCCCTCAGGGATTAGGCTGCTGATGTGGAGGAGCTTTACAGCTGGCTCACAGTAACTCTTGCACGGCCCGTGATGATGCTTGCAGGAGGAGTGCAGCTGGCTTCAAACAAGGTTCCCAGCCTTTTTTTCCCAGCCAATGCACCCGTGAAAATAGAAATTATTCTTTACTTTTTTGGGCTGAACTCCCTCCCATCCTTGCGTAACATTTGTCTCCCTCATTCGAGAAGTGAAGTCAAACACAGAACAGTAATTTGTAGACTGACATTCCAACCCAGATCTGACAGGTTTTCTGCTGGGCTTCTGGACCTTACTTGTAAAACATTTGAGCCTGACTAAAGCATTTGAGCCTGTCTCCTTGACACTGTTTAAGTTACTCATTTTTATTTGCTAGTTTTTAAAGAGTATGAAAGATTACATCCAAAATAAAGACAGTATCAATGTAATCCAGCTGATGGGTATGGACAGAATTACAAGCTGTTTGACTTTGTCAGCTGAGCTTCACATTGCACAATGTTAAGTAATACACCTTCTAGCCCTGGGAGTGGTTTAAGTCTCAAGTTTTTATGGCTCTGCTCAAAGGTAGAAGTGAGAATTTGGATGGTTTATGCAGCTCTGTGGACAAATGGAAACCCATGGAGCAGCACAGCTCAGCTGCAGCTTTCTATGGCTGAAATCTCTAAAGAGAGAGCTGAGATATCAAGAGAGATGAGATGATCTGAGATTTGGGAAAGAAATCTTTGACCTTTGAGAGTTTAGTGGTCTCCAGGGCAGCAACATGGTGCAAAAGCTCTAGGGCTAGGGGGACTTTGGAGACTTCATCTGGTGCACTTTGTTCTGAGCATTTCTCAGAGCTCCCTGACTAGAGATAAAGGGTACCAGCAAATGCTTTCTGTGGAACTATTTCAGCCTGCAAGCCACCAAAAGGCATAACAAGTTCAGTTCATCTGTACCCTGTGGATCCTGTGGGTCTTTCTCTGCATACCCAGGCATGTCCCCAAGCTGTCAAAAGGCAGCCAACCATTCAAGCTAGCCTGGAGACTGTTCTGGAACACCCTCTGCAAGATCCAAGTGTTGCTCATGCCTTCTCCTGTGCCCTGTTGTGCTCTCCTGTTCTTTGGACTCACCTAGTGTTCTCGTAAAATGTCAAGGAAAGGTTCCTCACCTGACAAGTAAGGTTTCCCAGACAGAAGGGCCACGTGTGCCTCCTAATGCTGCACAGGACTCCTGGTGAGGCAGAACTGACAAGTGGGTTACAGGTAAATCTCAGGTGAGGGACAGGCTCACAGGTTGGGATCATAGTGAATGGGGTGACATCAGACTGGTGACCTGTGGCTAGTGGGGTTCCACAGGGCTCCACCCTTGGCCCTGTGTTTTTCAACATCTTCCTAAATGACTTGGGTGCAGGACTGAAGGGGATACTAAGCAAGTTTGACAGTACTAAATTGGGAGGAGCTGCTGACTCCCTCAAAGCCAGGGAGACCTTGACAAATTAGAGGGCTGGGCAATCACCAACTGCATGATGTTCAACAAAGACAAGTGGTGAACTCTGCAGCTGGGATGGGACAATCCTGGGTGTATGGACAGACTGGGGAATGAGAGGCTGGAGAGCAGCGCTGTGGAAAGAGACCTGGGGGTCCTGGTCAATGGCAAGCTGAGCATGAGTCAGCAGTGCCCTGGCAGCCAGGAGGGCCAAGCGTGTCCTGGGGGGCATCAGGGACAGCATCACCAGCCAGGCAAGGGAAGGGAATTGTCCCACTCTGCTCTGCTCTGGGGCGGCCTCACCTCCAGTGCTGGGGGCAGGTTTGGGCCCTATAATATAAAAGAGATATAAAGCTATTAGAGGATATCCAACAGGTCTACGAAGGTGGGGAAGGGTCTAAAGGGGAAGCCATATGAGGAGTAGCTGAGGTCACAAGGTCTGTTCAGCCTGGAGGAGCGAGAGACCAAAGGGAGACCTCATCACAGTCTACAACCTCCTCACGAGAGCAAGAGGAGGGGCAGACACTGATCTATTCTGTCTCATGACCACTGAGAGAACCCGAGGGAATGGCATAGAGCTGTGTTGGGGAGGTNGGAATTGTCCCACTCTGCTCTGCTCTGGGGCGGCCTCACCTCCAGTGCTGGGGGCAGGTTTGGGCCCTATAATATAAAAGAGATATAAAGCTATTAGAGGACATCCAAGAGGTCTATGAAGGTGGGNTTTGGACAACACTCTGAGGCACATGATGCGACTCCTGGTGCTGTCTTGTGCAGGGCCAGGAGTTGGACTTCAGTGGTCCTTATGGGTCCCTTCCAACTCAGGATATTCTGTGACTGATTCTATGATGCATCAGAAAAACACCATATGCAGGTCAACCTAATATTTTTATCCCTCTTTCAATGTACATGTGTTGTAATGCATTATTGTAATGTATTTAAAAAGTGATAGTGTGCCCCAGCCAAACCATCTTTGTCAAGTAATGCTGTCTTGTACGGATTTAGGATAGATTTATGTGTTGTACGGATTTGAGATTCTGATGTAAAAAATGCTTGCATAATGTTTACTGTCTTGTGTTCAAAAAGCCCTATAGTAGAAGCACAGGAACGGGCTGTAGGCAGTCCTGACCTGAATGAGTTTACAGCTGTGTAAAATCAGGTGTTTCTACTAAGGACCAGAGACCAGCTGACCCTCGGGGAGGTAACTGATAAAGGAGAAGGGAAGACCCAAAAATGGGCTCGACCCTCTGGCAGGCAACTCACACAAGAGAGGACCGAAGAGAGGACTATGATTGAGGAAGCATGCAAGCAGCTTGAGGAACGCCACCCTGTTACAATCTTGGAAAAAGACCAGCTTGCTGTCTTGAAGAATTCTTTCACCAAAGGTGAGCTGGCCAGAGGAGAGCTGGGGACTGTGTGCATAAACGGCAAACAGCTGGCAACAGCTGGGTGACATCCACTGGAGTGTTGAGACTAGCAGATGAGAAAAGGGCTTTAGAGCACCAAGTGGAAACAGTTCATGAAGGGAACACTCTGCACGTGAGCCTTAGAGTTGGTAGAGAGTAATGCATGAACTGGAGGAGGACAAAAGTTAAATGGCAAAGGATCAAGCAGAACAAGTTCAGAGAAACAAAAGGAATTTGTAGAAAACTTATAATACAATTGGAGAGGAAAGAAAGTAGGACTGAAACAGCTTTAGGAGATAGCAGCCTCCTTTGTAACGCTGGACTAAGAGTTTGCCAGTAAGTTTGGGCTTCTGCGACATCATATTGATTCGTTGTTCAGAAGTCCTGAGCTCCCACGTACATGATAATAATCAACCCCCTCTTAACAGCAGATAATAGGGACTCAGGAACAGCTTGGAGCAATTTGAGGTTTTGAGTTATCCCATTTGCAATCAGCGGCACAGTGCAGCAAAAGTCTGCTGATGGCTACCTTGCCCATCTAATCAGGTAGCAGATTACTGCATTGCACAGTGGCTACCAGCTGTGCTGCAGACTCCTTCCTCTAGCAATCTCCATGGTTAGATACTCCATTTTCTTCACAAGCCTCTTCCTGCTGCATAAACTAACTGTTCTATATAACTTAAGTGATCACAAGCCTAAAACGTGCTCAAGTACTAACATATCCATTTTCAGAAATACCTTCAAGGTATACTTTACCTAAATCTCCTGTGCAGTAGTAAATGCGTTTGTGGCTGTCTAAAGCATATTAGGTTAATTTATTCTTATATTCCACAGAGTTGGGTACTCAGTTTTAGTCCGTCTCTGGAGGTAGGAGCTGAGGGAGGTGGATCAGGATTTTGATCTTGTAAACTGATTAAGAGGTCTGAACTGGTATCTGCTTACATGTAGACACCTAAATCCTGGTCTCAATCCAACTCACTTGTCACTGGGATTCCATGGGATTTTCTCCCTGTAGTATTTATTAGGTGTGCTGTACCTAAAAGTGTTCCTACAGCCATATCCAGGTTACTTTCCCTGTTTTGAAAACCACAGAGCTTGATATCCAGCCCAGTGTAACACAGCCAATTTGCAGGAAGGGCTTTGCCTGAAGAGGTCTCTCAGAGGGATTGACTGGGTGGAACACTGCCTGAGGAGAGTGTTTCTTCCCATGAGGCCCTTGGCTGCTCGTGCATTTCACATTACGGGACCAAAAAAAAAAAATCACTGCTATGATCAAACTCAGTTCATAGTTCATTAGTTCATTTATACAGATTTTCAGAAGCCTTTCTAGACTCCATTAAAATCTGGCCTGAGTTCTTCATGGATGATGTTTACCATCTCTCCCCACTCACCCTATTTCAGAAAATACCTGTTTTAAAGTTCATTGCTGCCGGGCAAGGGTTACTAATTGCTACTAATCACAAAGTTTACAAAAATCAATACAGAAAGAAACAGCAACTGAAATAGGAATGGCAGAGTGTTGATGATAAGTCCCTTCTTAGCTAAAATCAACTTAAAAAATAATCACTTCTTCCATAGGAATGTCTTTTGTTTAGCTGTTTTTTTTTTTCTTTTTTAAATTTATTCTTTACACATAGTAGTAGAAAAAGTGTATTATTACTGAGGCAGGATGAAGAGTTTGCCCTTCTGCCCTGTCTGTCTCTGGAGTCCTCTGAGCACAGCTGGGATGGAAATAATGCAGGAGCATGATGATCCAGGAAGCAGAGTTCCCACCCCAAGAGAAGCCAGAGAGTCAGTCTCACTATTTCTGAGTGGGACATAGTGAGTGTTTGAATTAGAAAAATAGGAGGAAGAAGAGGAGGAAAGAAAGATGTTATATTTTGCTAATATATGACTTCTTGTCCATCATGGTGGGATGGTTGGTGAATGATTACATTTATCTCCCACTCAATCTGCCTTTATTTCTGCAGGTCTGTTCCCTACATGATACATAATGAGGAAATAAATCAAGTTCCTTGATGTACAAAATCATAGCTTAAAATTTATCCAACACAAGCTCAGAGAATAAAAGCATTTTAGAAAATGAACTTTTTTTCTTTTTTCATTTTTCAACAAGAACTACTATTTGCACCAGATGTGCTTCAGAACACACAACTGAACCAGAACATGTACAGTCTTACATACAATCAATTATCTACAGATCAAATAGAGAATTAGAGAAAAAGGGCTTTGTGTACCAAAAAGAGTGTAAAGCCCCCACCCCCAAAACCATCTTATTCTTTGCATTTTTGATTAGCAGCAACAAAAAAATCCAGGGAAAAAACGTTTCCATGTAATGTGATTTATCGTTCATCGTCGAAACATTTGCATCTGAAATACTTGGCTGAGGATGTTCCTAGCACCAACACAACAGATGTAACCAAGCATTAGACACGGGCCAGGTCTCAGCACAACCTTGCAGCTCTGTAGGAAAGCAGCCCTTCCCAGCTATCCTTGTCTGCTGCCTTCCCGGGGAAGGAGGTGAATGCAATAAAGAACTTTGTTTCTTCTCCCTGAGTGCTGTCCCAGGTAATGAGAGATGAGCAAAGTGGGACAAACTTTGCCAACTCTGGCAACTCCCAATAGCTGTTTTTTGGCAGCAGCAGCCCCAGGAGAAGCCTAGTGGAAGGACCAGGGCAAGACAGATCTCAAACCTGAAGTGCATGAGGCTGATGCACACCTCTGCAAGGTATGGTGAGGCTCCCCTCCACTAGTAGCAGTGATTGTTAGTCCACCAGAAACCTTTCCTTATTGTTTCCCACTGGGTTCTTCATTTCAAGGGAGATGAAAACCATTCAAAATAGAAAGTGCCAGAAACATCACTGCCTTGTTTTTGCCATTATCATGTTGTTAAGGAAACTGCTGAAAGTCCTTCATTCTCTCATGATTTATTTTGCAGTTAGATCAAACTTATGAGACCTATTTCTATCCAGTAAGAACCCTACAGAGAAGAAAATATGATATTTTCTTTAAGAAAAAACTGAGCTGAGCAAATAAATATCTGGTGAGCACAAACTCTTTCTGTTTACAAGTTGTCCGCAAACATATTACAGCTCAGTCGCCTTCTCTGCCCAAAATTAATTTCCAAGTAATTTATATGAATAAAATTAGGTTTATACCATGTGTGTGTACAGTATATATGCCTAGATTGGTATGAGTATGCATACTCAAGATTTCAGATGGTTCTGTACATCAGCATGCTTCAGTTTCCTGATTGGACGCGGATCAGGTTTTTGGGGAGGATTTATGTGAATGATAAATAATAGACCCTACAGAAGAAGCCAGAGAACATTCCTGTCAGATTCTTAGCTTGCTCGAGTATTTATGGAACATTTGATTACATAAGTATTATGGGCTTATTTTAAGTGAACATTAAATAAACCAAGTCACCACTCGGTATGAATATTTTCCCAGTTTCTATAATAGAGACCTTGTATATTTTCCACTGGCATAGAGAACAAAGCGAAAATCACTTTGAAGTTTTGCATTACTGCAAGTGTTTAGCATTATGGCTTGTGTCCTCTCTGTGCAAAGAAATGGCTTAAGTTAATACTTCATAAAACAAAGAATTTTGGAATACATTTTTGACCTGCCTTGCCACCTGAATGGTATTTTTGTGGTTTTTTCTCTGTTTGTTCATGAGGGCCAGAGTTCCATGATGAATACTGAGATTCCCAGAAGCACTGATTAAAACCACCACATAATATCAGACTGGAAATGAAATCACCAGAGTTAACACCACCAGCCTGGTGCAGGTGCTCAGCTCCTTGGTCAATGAGCTCATCATAAATATGCAGGTAGGATCTGATGGTTCAGAGCTGCTGAACACCCGTTGCTCCTGCTAATTTTTATATGGGCTGTGGGTGTTTGCTAAAAATAAGCAGTTAATATTTCTCTAAGATAAGGGAGGTGAGGGGAATGGAGATGTAGGGAAAGTGAAAACATGGGCAGCTGCACATGTCTCACATGAAATATTGTTTGACTGGGAAGGAGGAAGAAGAGCAAGATGTAGCATGGGCTGAAATGGTAATGATCAAGGGGAAATAGACCTTAGAAGTAATACAAATTATGCTATGCTGATAAAGCCTTGGAAAAACTGTGGGTTTGCAAACACAAAAAGGAAGGTTGGAATATTACACAACATCCTGGACACATTCAGAGAATCATGGTCACTCTGTTACTGTCTTCTGATGCTGAGTGGAGCTGAGGAAACCCCAGATTTCATCTTGCATCCACTGCAGTGACCAAAGCAGATGAAATGGCCAAACAAAACAAAAAACCCAACAATCTACACCCCCTTCCTCAAACCACCCAACAAAAAAGAAAACCAAGCACAGAGGAGGAAGGAAGGAACATGAATTTTAAAGTTCCCAAAATAGCAATATAAGACAAAATACCTTTCTCTGTTTGTGCGAAGTCTACGCAAGGTGGATACCTAAAAAAATAGTCAAATATTCCTTTGACAAATTGGCCACGGGTGATTTGTGCATCCCAGCTGTAAAGCTTTGTAAATAATGAAGTTTTGTATGTGCTTTTAAATCTCTCCAAGGATGCTGCAGAACTATCAGCTGTCAAAATAGCATTCCCCAGCTTGTGCACACCATAAACAAATGTTCTTGCACCTGCCAAATTCAATTGCACAAGAGGAAGCAACAGTTGACCAGTGCGAAAAGAGAGGAGGAAGCAGATCTGTAAAAAGGAGTAAGTACGTCTGCTGGATACAGACACACACTGCTGGGAGATGAGAAATGTAGCTTAAAAAAGCCCCACATCATAATATCCCCCAACCCTGACTTCTGCCATAGGCAAAATCCTTTTGACTTCAGTGCATTTGTATTCTCTGTTGTTACTCCTGGCATTGTAGGAATGCAGAGGTTCAAATATTGAATTCTTTTTAAGCTTGTATTAGTGGAATGGAATAAATGAAAATTATCAATACTGTTGATGGACTAGTGCAGTTAAGATCAATCCTAGATTTGAAGACAACAAAATATCAAGAGCTGCTCAAAGTTGTGATTTTCATTGGGGTTCTTTTAGGTGCCATTCTGTCAGAGAACATAGTGGTGTTTTTCAAAGCCAGGAGCAAATGCACTTCCACTTCCTGCGGAAATAAGCTGTGTCCGGGGAGGTTTAGGTTGGATGTTAGGAAATTCTTCACCCAGAGGGTGGCTGGGCACTGGATCAGGCTCCTCAGGGAAGTGGTCACAACACCAAGCCTGACAGAGCTCAGGAAGTGTTTGGACAATGCTCTGAGGTACATGATGTGACACTTGAGGCTGTCCTGTGCAGGGCCAGGGGTTGAACTTTGGTGATCTCTGTGTGTCCCTTCCAACTCAGAATATTCTATTCCACTCTGCTCTACCCTACTTTACTCTAATTCTACACTCTGCCTGAAGGGGGAGGGAATGAACAGGTAGATGTTAATGCATAGAGTAGACAAATTAAAAACAAATCTCATTTTTTGCTATGATCTCAAGAATTATAAAGCACCTGGGCTCCTTTAAAACTGAAGAGTGTTCTGTGTATCTGGTATCTCAAAACAGCCCAGATATTGGCAGACAAATACTGAGGCAGTGTTATTATCCAAACCTGCCTTCACAGAGAGTTGGGGTATTTCCCTTTGTCTGCAACCCGTGTGTTTCCAGGGAGACAAGGTAAAAGGATAATACAGGTCTAACGAGGATCCTGCCTAAGGATCAACACGAGATTGACTAATGCCAAGGACAAAGTTCCTAGAGGTGCCATAGGCTTCAGTCTACACAGCAGTTATGTTTTTGGGTTGGGTAACAGCAGTTCAAAGCTCATAGGTATTCACGTAATGAATTTTTCCGTCTTCTCAATCTTCTCTTTCGCAAGAACTAACTTTGGTGATTGATTTCAAAATAAGGGTGCTATAATCCATCCCAGAGAGACCAGGGATAAATGCTCCACTGGGATGGGTGCAAGGCAAGAACCCTTGTGAGAGATTGTGCAAACTGTTACACCATGGAAAATAAAACTTGATATAGTTGGTAAGGGTATGTTAAAAGATAGTGAGTCTAAAAGAGATGAAATAAGGACAGAATGCCATATGCTGCACTTACACCTTGATAGAGCACAAGGGTTCATACTTTATATAGCAGTGACCTAAAAAACCCTTTGTTATTCTTAAAAGCCTAATCTTGAATTGGCTGCTCTCTGGAAACACAATCTTGCACTTAGGTGCCAGTAATTCAGGGGAAAGGACAAGTTTTTACCTCATAGGTTGGTATTACTGCAGAGCCTAGTGAGAGGAGGGCACACAAAATGTGACAGCTTCTCCAAATGTTTTGACCTTCTGACCACGGAAATGTGGAAAATGGGGACACAGAGAGATAATGAAAATAAACATGGTCAGTGGCAAAGTCAGTGGTAAAACCCATGGTCTCCTGAGATCCAGCCTGAAGTACTTTCACTTGGACCACACTGCGTGTCTAAAAGAGAATTCAGAGCACTACATAAATACTGTTCATCCAAATAAATCTGCTGCAAGAGAGGCTGACTGGTAGATATTCAGTGAAAATATTATAATAAGAAAATAAGGGAAAAAGATCTCACTGAGAAAAAACAATACTGAATCTTTAACTGCCTTTTTGTTTTACATTTCAGTTGTTAATGCTAATTGATGGCATAACAGAATATTGAAATTGGTATGACAAAGATTTTTAAAATTTTATTGAAGGAGATGTTTTTCAGGCTAATCTTGTTGGCTACCAAGTTATAAGTTTAGATATTTCTCTTAAGCTACGTATTCATTAGGCATAAATATTTGCCATGTGATCTTTAAAGTTTGTTTTAGCAGTACTTCATTTAAAAGGCAAGTGATCATTCCAAAGTACAGAAATGCTGGAATGTAGCTTAATTTATAAGATTATAAATTATATATTTCCTACAGAGTCTGCATCAACTTCTTTTCCTCCTGGTTTTACTGATACTAAGCAACAGCACCAGCCTTGAACTAAAACCTTTAGATACTCAGGGTACCAGTATAAATGATAAAATAAAGCAGGGAAAAAGTTTTGTGTTACTTTCAGATGAGCATTATTTGAACATTATTTGAATATAGAGGAGATATTCTGTAATGTGTTTCCTGGATTTGAATAGTTTGTATTTCATCCCTCTTCTAAATATGAATGAATATAAATATGAATGAGGAGCTGCAGGCACCTAGTAGGCTATTAGGTTTGGGGCTGTTTAAATAACTGAGCTTCTTAAGTAGCATGAAATCCATGTGTAGCTTATAATGTTTGATCAGTTTGAGTGAGCTGCTTTATGCAACAGAAGAACATTCTTTTTGGGGTGCCAATGTTGATTACAGCGTGTTCACACAGTGTAGGATGAAATACTTGGCCCTGAAGAATAACCTTCATTTTTCACATATAAAGCAATACTGTAATTCTATCATTCTTAAAAGTCAATTACAAGGTCTTTTGTTCAATACTGCTTCCAGAAGTTTTTGGAGCATAAAATTGTGGAGTATGTTATTGTCTGATAACAGGACATATGAAGGGCAGACAGGTTTCTGAACCTTCTCAAAGAATGGAGGAGATCTTTACGCGAATACTTGCAGACTCTAATCACTTATTAAAGTCCGTCTCATCTATTGAATTTCATTGGCAGCTTAACATGTGGAAAGTATAAGTTTATAAACACTAAAATGTATCTCAATACACATAGAAAATTACACATATATACATAATAAAAAATTTTGGAGGTGGTGAAGGTGGCATGGACTGTTTGAAAGCACTCACTGGAAAGCACAGACTTAAAATTCTCCTGAAGGATGAGGATGTAAGAGCAGCTCTGTACGTCCTTTCTCATCTGCTGAGCTTAATTTCATGACATCCTTAAGCAGCTTTGTCAGTAGATTAGCAGTGGCATCCCTACAATGATATGTGTAGGCTAAAAATAGCTGTTCCTTAGGTGCGTCTGAAATGAAATTTCTGAAAGAAAATGAAAAGCTAAATATACTCTGCAAGACTCCAGAGAACAAAGTTTAAATAAGCTGCATGAATGTGAAGATTTCCCTCTGTCCATTTATCACATCACTATTCTTAAATGTATTTATGTATGTGAAGTTTATAGTCTTTGTCTGAGTCAGAGAACCGAATAGTGCTTTCTTTTTCTTATTTTTTTAAATCATAAAAGTTGTTAATAAAATGGTTAATACACCAGCATGATTTTTCATGCCCTAAATGCCATCAACAAAAAAGTGAGCTAGTAATCATTTAGATAAAGTGGATTCGTAAGCCTGGGTTATACATTGTATCTCTTCATTCAGAAACCAAGCCTGCTACTAATCTTAATTATTTCTTCTGCAGTTTTATGTCACAGATGGCTCTTATTAAATTTATTTTCCTTTAGGGCTTACATGGTAAAGATGCTGATACAAAATGAGGTCTAACATGAAAAAATATTGTCCTTCTGTGATGCGTCCTGAGATACTTTGTCTCTGACACTATCTTGATGATGAGTGGTGAAATGGAAAAGTGCCATGGTCAGCTGGTGGAAGCTTTCAAAGAGAATCTGTGTCAGAGTGTAAATCTTGCTAGTGGTTTCCAGTTCCTTCTAAAGTATACCTAACGAACGATTAAATAACACAGGATGTAGCACAATACATGTGTGTGAGTACATGTGAATTTTTCAGCTGAGACTGTACTAAATTTGCATTTTTAAAATTCTAAAAGCTGAAAATCATTATCTCCTGTAGCTGCAGTAACATGCAATGCTGAGGGCTGCCAACAGAAGAGCTGGTGTTGAGGGTCTAATCCTGCCTTGATATCTTGGCACACCCACAGTATGCCAAGTCAGGGGAGAAATTTCATTGAAGTTGATGCTGATTTTTCCATTAACTTTACTAAGATGAGATTTGACCTCAGGAGAGGAAAGCATGGCTGCCGATACACTGATATCTTTTGTTAGCTAGTCTTTGAAGTTTTCTTTTCTCATTTTTCTCCATACCTCAGCAGAGGTTTCAGGATTATTTTTTAACACCCATTTGATCAAGCTCATACATTCTAACTGTTTTCAGCTCAAAATGTTAGAAAAAATTAAGAAAGCCACTTCTGTTGATGCATGAAAATTGCTTTTAATTTCATGGGCTGTCTTGCTTCTTTAAATTCTGGATTAACTGTGTAGTAGAGAGAGTGTAGAAATGCCTTATAGTAGGGAATCATATCAAAGTAGAAATAGAAAAGACTTGCATTTAAGCCACTGCTCCTCAAAGGGCCTTTTTAAAAAAGTATGTGCTCTCACTAGACAAGAAAAGTAGCATTTTACTGAGCTAGAGAAACAGCCTACACATAAAAGATGAAGACAAGAACTACACACCAACTTGGATACTAGAAAAAGATGAGTAAGAAAAGGAAGCTCATACAGCTGGCAGCAGCTGGCAGAAAAGCAGGTAACCCAGCATCCTCTGTCTGAGAAATGGTTACTCTGAGGATGCCTGACAGAGGTGGAGGTACCACAAGAGAGGCTGTGTAACCTCAAATGAGTGTGGGAAGAAGGACAAGTATTCATATAGGTATAAATCAGGCCATTAAAGATCTGTTTTCTCAGTTCTGCTTTTGTGATACTGTTCTGCAGTTGTTACAGATCTTCTGGAAGGCCTGTGCAGGTTGCAGTTGGCCTGTGAAGGGTGATGTTACCATTGCCTGCTTGTGATCTGCCTGCTATAGGGAATCAAAGATCGAGCAAATGATGAAAAATTAACATAGAAAATGGGATGCAGAGATGAAGAACAACTAGATGAAGCATGACCACACTTGGGGTGGCACGTGGTTCTGTTTTGGAGCAGGCTAATGTGCTTCTCAGCTTTCCTTATGGGGATATTGTCCCCTGTGAGGAGGGATGTTATGATCTGGTTATAGAGACATGTCTCTGCCTGAATTAAGGTGCAAACAAGGGTGTCTGCTGAAGTTAATAGTGTGGATTTAATTTAGCTTTGAATGTGAGGTATAGAGATAGAAAGAAACAGAAGGAGAGGAGAACGAGACAGACAGACTAAGCAGAAGATAGTCACCACCTGTCGATCCAGCAGCATCTTGTTGGTCCTTCTTCACCCCGGTCTTCTTGGTGGTGGGGCTCCCGAGGACATTCAAAATTTTTCAATACTTATACATTTTTGCAAACAAAGGGATAAGTGCTCATTGGCTGCACAGTTCTCTTATTATGCTGTTTAAATGATTCTCTCACTTCTAATGCTAATTAGTCCCATGCTCAGTCTTTCTCTTCTTCTGAGTCAGTGGATTTCTTGGGTTGATGGTTCGTGAGTTGGTGGTCACTACCTTCCCCTGCCAGAATTACCTTATAACCAGCCTGGGCTGATTTCAGCACAANTTCCTTGTGGCCCATGAATTCTGACACTATCAGTGATACTTTCGTCACCCTCAACTTTGATTAGCTCACCCTAGGTCTGAAATAAGATAAAGGTGGTACTATTGTCTGAGTGTTATCTCAAGTCCCCACTGTGGTGGTTTAACTTACAGTCCAAGTTCCAGGTATCCACAGAGACATATTCTGCAGGAGCTTCAGTGGCTGGTGGTGGTCACAGGTGCCATCTGTCCTGTAACTTTGGGTGATGCTTGTTTGATGGGTGATGTGCTTATGAGCTTCTTTGCACAGTTTTCCACAGCGGGAATTTTTGTCTGGATGCGTTACCCAGGATGTGCTACCCAGACCTCAGCTCTGCCAGGCTTGGAGTTAGTGCCATCCTGCTGCTCCGTTCTGTGCTTATGTCATGGCAAAGTCCTTCGGGGCCTTAACAGTGTTTGAGACGGGCAACTGTGATCTCAAAGTCCTTACACCACCCTGTGACTCAAAGACTGTTTTCCATGGACTTTCTGTCAGTTCACAGGCTGCCCATGGGGAGAGATGTGTACATAGCAGACAGTAGAAGAAAAGACAAAAGCACCAGACATGATAAGGTGAGTAACCATACAGCGTACAATAGTTATCCCACTCATTAAAAATGTAAACCCAATTGCAATCATCAACTCAATTCTCACTAGCCACTGCCCCCACCCTGTGAGTCCCAAGGATCAGAGTGTTCTTTAATGAATAGTGGTTGTGAGGGATTCCATAATACTGTGCCTGTTGGACGGGGTCCCAATGTGTCTTGAAATTAGCCATAGAATTACACAGTGGCTCTTGATTTTTAAATCCCATGGAGGGGTAGCCCCAACAGATCACATATTAAGATGTGTATTTTCTAAATCAGCCAAGTCTCAAAGGGATCTCGAGGTCCCATGAAACAACTGATTACCTTTGCACACTGGAACAAGTGCGAATGGGTTTGCTGAGGTGGTGTGTTCACATAATTCAATGGCTTTAAAATAGGTTTTGTCTTGACCATATCCTCATACAGTTTGAAGAATTTTATAGGCAATGTTTCTGTCCAACTGGGTAATTCCATACACCATGAAAGACTAATTTTTAATGTACAAAGTTCTCATGCAAAATATAAAAATGTTCTCTTACAAAAGGTTCTCATGCAAACATATCCTTATATTGAGCCCATACTCTATTCTCCAGGGGGTAGAGTACAGATCTGTTGTGATTTAATCCCGACACAAAACAAAAACTGTGGCTTTACTGTTGGTGGGGTTATAAGTGAAATTATTATCCTTTTCAAATTTAGTTCTATTATCTCTGATTGCTTTTTCTTTTTTTGAATTTCAGTGGGCAAATTGCCTTCATCACATTCCTTTACAGTTGCTGCTAGAGTAGATTGCATCCACAACTGAGAGGAAGTGCTTGAGACAGGCAACTTTGATCTTTAATTCCTTACAAGGGGGAAGAGAGAGAGAGATATGCAGCAACTGCAATTTTCCACACCACACAATGTATACCAGGACTCTGAAGAAGCCCTTTGAAAAACACCACTCTAAACTTTGCATTCCTTTCTTCTTTACCTTATTTTCATGTTCAGTTGCTTAGTTATATGCAGAGGTAAAGTCTTGTAACTTCATGTAGGTCTTAGACTTCCTCTGTTTAAACCATGAGACTGGCTGTTGATTTGTGTGGTTGGCATCTAAAACTGACATTGTGCTGAATCTGGGATTAAAAAGATTTTGGGTTATTGTGTCAGCTTTTACTACGAATATTAAATATCTTAATTATATCTAGATTTTATTATAAAATCAGCTATTTGTAATTTAGATGATGTTTTCTTATGTTAACAAGGATAGGAGATTGATAACATTATATATTAGTGCTTATAATAAACATTCATTATGATTTTTATTAAAGAAATTTATGATTATGAATTAAGGTGTTTCTGAGATGCATATGCATATATATCATGTGAGACACATTAATGTATTTATAAAACACATAAACTGCTTTGCAGTCAAGTGGCAATTTTTGCTTGCAGTTGTGAGCAAGGGAAATGACACAACTTCTATGCTATAAAACCTACTGTGTGAGGGATTATAAAAAAGCTTTTTTTTCACTATTAGTAATGAATAATTTCTGTTTAAAACTGAATTTATTAGATAACTGCTCTGTCCTACTTACAGACGATTCTAAACCACCAGGGATGACAGAGAAAAGCCTGCCTAATTGAAAGGTTGAGGTAGCTGCTCTGCTACATCGAGGCAGTTATTCACAGTCCTTAACTAACATTCAAGTCTAGAGTAACTGACTTACAGTATTACTGACTATCAGCAAAAATTCATCAGATAATATCCAATATAAAAATCAATTGTTTGCAATCCAGGTAATTGTCTTATGCATTATTACCCATGTAATGAAGCTACATCAGTGTTTAAATCTCTCCTTATTAGGACTAGTTCCTTTTCAAGTCTATGGCTAAATATGCATAAATGGAACATGAGTGGGGTCCTCGTAACTTGGCACTGTTTAGTTTTTAAGGAAATGTGTGTTAAGCTGATTTGGTTTAAGTAAAACTGTATTTTGTATTTATGGTTGGTAAAATGTTGCAATATGGAGGGTACTGGAAATAGTTTTATATCCATTTGGCAATGTTTCTGTGTTTTTATATTTTCCATCTCTCAGCTTGCCCTTATAAATAGATTTCAGAGCACATTTGATATGAATTTCTCTCTCCTGTAAATAGCTGAGAGAAGTGTCAGAATCAGTTCAAGTTTTGGTGACTTTATAAAATATTCCTTTGTTCCAGATAGAAGCCTTCTTTTATTTAATTACTTATTTTCTTTTAAAAATATTTGAGTCAGTAAAAGCAATCACGGTAAAAGGTGCAGACGCCTTACAGTATTAGAGATATAAATCAGACTCTCCCCATACAAACAAACTTCCTTAGGGTTGTGGTGTCTGAATTGACAGCAATCCCCAGGGACTTTCTCAGCTGACTTTGTGCTGACAGCTCTCTGTCATATGTTAGGTGGAAACAATCCATCCAGAAAGTTAATGTCGCTTCAGCCCTACATGAGAAGAGGACAGTGTTAACAGGACAGCAGGAGATGTGACAGCCAGTGACTTGGTGATATGATGTGGGGGAGGCTGTCAAAAATGTGGCAAAAAACTTCCTGGGAGATGTTGTCTGAGATCTGTTGCTCTATTGAAACGAGCCTGCCAAAGATGTCTTTTGATTTGTTTAAAGTTTCAAAGGAGATGAAGTTGGATGGTGGTAAAACCTGACCATCTTTACGCCAGCTTGACTGTGTCTGGTTTTGCTTCTGGCCACCTCTGGCTTCCCAGATGCAGGACTCTGGAAGAGACTCTGTGGCAATAGCCTCAGAGACAGAGTGTGAAACCCCCATGATTTAGGACCTCCTCAGCACTGTTACCTTGTTTCCTGCTGTCTCTGCCCCCTTGACAAAGTTTAAAAGGACAGAAGTATAGGGGAAGCAGGGCAGCTGTCTGTGCCATTTTATATACACCAGCACTGTGAGACATGGCAGGTCTAGTGCATGGCACCTGCAAGGAGCAGGACCATGCCTGTATTGTGTCTGGAGAGCTGTTTTTGCCACAGCAGCAGCAGCACAGAAGAGCAGCTCATCCCCATCTTGCAGATTTTTGTTGAGAAGAGACCGTTTGGGAAATCACAGAAGGAGAAAAAACTGCATTCAGTTTTATCATATTATTTCCTTTTGACAGGAAACTGGCTGGAGAAACTGCTTCCTGTAGTTTCATGCAGTTTAAGGAGGTAGTGGACTATTTGCTCATCTCTTTCAAGCTCTGTAAAACTGTCTTTCTGATGCAGGGGTGCAGTACAGGCTGCAATGATGAAAGCTGTGCTCATAGACTGACTGACTGCCAGTAAGGAGGCAGTGCAGAGGGATGAAGATAGAGACAAAAGCCAGTCATTTCACTGTCACTCAGGAACAAACCCTTTCATTAGGCAGAAAAAACATCTATAAAATGCAGAAATCCCCAGAAGTTTATATCCCCTTAATTCAGATAGTGCCTCAGAAAAGAAGATCTACATGTATAGGACAAGTTGCTTGCCTTCCTCTGTGAGGGGTTAAAAAAAACTGACCTCTAAACTATTGTATAAATGGCGTCTTGTAAAGAGAGAGCCACCTGAAAAATCTATATTTTTCTATATATCTTGTATTTTTATATAAGTAGGTTATATTGTGCCCTGGTGCATTTCTGTCAGCTTCAGCTCGGTTACTCTAGGCTTGAGGGTTACCTGGACCCCTGGAGGATCCTCTTACCCTGCATGCCTATCTGTCTCTGAGCCTCACATAATTTAGCAAGATTATTTCCAAAGTTGTTATTGGTCTTTGTAGTCCGCTTATCGTCGTCTCCCGGAGCGGAGTGGAGAAAGAGAGGGATGCAGCCAGCAGGATTTCAGGAGCAAGACTCCTTTATTTCATTATTTAACAGCTCCTTTATAGGATAGTTTTCTCATAGTTTAATTGGTCAGTTTCTTAACCACCCCTCTGAGTGATTGGTCGAACTATATTCAAAATATTTCCTCTACTTGTACTAAAAAAAATTTGCAGGTGTCCATAGTTTACAAAACTCTACTGATGTCTTTAGTGAGAGACTTTTCTCTCTCATGGGACTAGAGAGAAGCAAGAAATCCTTGCTTAGCAGCCTTTTTTGTACCCACAGGTCTTTCTTTACAAATCCACCCCATCAATGTACTTCTTTTTCTACAGCCCTCTTTCAGGTAATCCCATTTTATGCTCAGTAAAAAAAACCCTTGTAATACTCGTCTAAAGCAACAGGGATTCCTTCCCACAACCATGACAGGGCAAAGGTTTCCAGGGAATATGCTGTATCTCCTGCCTGCCTTCCTGTTGGTTGGAAAGTTAGCAGCCTTCCCTCTTCTTACAGAAACGCAAGCACAAAGTCCCACAAGGCTGTGTGTATTTGCTCCACACAATTTTAGAAGCTCTTTGTTTTCCTCACCTGGAACATGGCTGTGAGTAGGTGATTCTGGCTTTGGAAGTTATGAACCAGATCTGTCTTCAAAGTTGAAATACTTTTAGCTCATGTGTCAACTGTCCACTCATCTTGCCGTAATCAAAATTAACCAGGATGAATCAGCAATTTAATCTTCCTATAAATTATGTCCACATGTGGTCTGGAGGCTTTTTTTACATTATCCTGGTACTTATAATTGAAAGTACTGTTGTATATGCTTGCTGCCAGCTCTAGTTACTGCTCTATCAGGATTAGTTCTGAATTTTTCATGGTAGCTTTTATGGCAACACACAGCTGATAATTTGGGAATGTGCTCAGGAATGTTCATTTCAGGCTAGCCAGAGGTTACTTCATTACTGTGTAACTAAAACTAAAGCCCCAGGCTCCTAAATCTGCAGAGGTTTTTATGATGACTATTACATCTGAGTGCTTGATTTTTAGAAACTTGAGTTTGAGATGATTTTGTGATATATGATTATTTTTCCCTTCCCCTGAATGTTATCTGGTCCCATTTAATTTTTTTTTTTTTTTTTTTTTTTTTTTTTTTGGGTGCCATGTCTAAAAATCAGTTCTCAATGTTTCGAAACTCAGCCTGAATGACCTAGTAAAATAACAGAACATCTCTGTGAATGTCTTAAAATCACTGTCTCCGGGTTAACTCTTGGAGGTAATGAGTACTGACACTCCAGGGGTATATGGTCCAGATTGGTTTTGTCCCCCGCAGCAGGTGGACCGAAGTCAGGGTGAAAGCTCTGAACACATCACACTCAGTGCCCAGGCCATGTCTGCCTCCGATGCAGAAAGGATTTTGTTCTGAGCAATGTCACACCTGGTTTCCAGAAGCATTAAACTCATGCTTGCACAACTCTCTGGATCGATGTGTTTATGTGTTAGCCACAGTGACCACTGATGTCTGTAGCCTACGGTGAGCCTTATTGCTGAAAGGAGAATGTAATGATAGCATTACATGGCAATCCCAGCTGTCTCAGTCAGGGTCTTGCGTGCTTTCCTCCACATTGAAATCATGAGATAATACCTTCATTTTCAAACTTGTGCTGCAGCCATGGGAAACCAGACTTGCCTTTTTATCCTGCCTGGAGACTGGACAGTGATCCCTGGGGAAGGGATTACGGAAACTCACAGTGGTTTTGCGGCATCAGTTCTTTCATTTGGGCTGATGACTTCACCAGCATGAGTGGCTTGGATTGGAAGAAAGCAAATTCAAAATCCCTGCAAATTGATGTTGTGTGCTGGAGGTGAGCCACAGGGACAGTCGTTGAAAGGCAGGCAGGGTCTATGAAATAATAACTTGGTTTCAGAGCTAAAATGAGAAGCTGTAAAGGACAAGTGGCTGCAGCAAATCTGTCCCTGCCTGAGGGGAGGATGCTTCTGAATCTGCTCTCATTGTGAGGAGGAAGGAGAACCACAAACCTCTGCCAGAGGAACAGACGAGAAAAATCAGGGAGGAAAAAAATTATAAGCAAAAAGTCAACAAAATGAGTGGGCTCCTGGCCAGGCTCTCCAAGGCAGATGGATGGCACTGCTGGTTATGACAGCTGCAGCTGAAAATGCAGGAGACAACGGACGTAGCTGACAAATATTTAAAGATTACCACCAGCTGTTTAGCCCAAGCCATATCTCCTTCTCTGCTGGGTAGAGGAAGATTTGTACCGGAACTGCTTTGCCTACTCTTTATCACTGGATGACAAAAATGGTATTTGAACATCATTAGGAAGATCAAGCTCCTGAAGGGCAGCAATGTCTTACCTGCAGTAAGATCCTGAATTACTCACAGCCCCCTGTTTTCACACCAAAGCAGGTGGGACATTGTGCCTTCCTCCTCGTCTGGCTCTGCAAGCCTGCTGGTCTCCCCGTGGCTGCTCAGGCAGGGTAGTTGCAGCTGCTGGACTGGGTATGAAGGGAGGGAGAAGAGTCCCTGTGTGACAGGCACTGCTCTTTCACATTGAAGTCTGTTTCCTGTCCCCTTGCTTGCTCTGGGTGCCCACCAAGTGCAGCTAACATTGCAGTTCTGTCCTTTGGAAACTCCATGACCCTCACCCATCATGTTTGCTGCACCTTCTTCCACATGCTGCTTGGCCTAGCAAACACAGCCAGAGCCTCTGCCTGCTTCTCCGCCCCTTGTATGTTCAGCTTGCTAAGGGAGCTGGGCTCCTCTGAGAAGGGAAGCACAACTCTATGCCTGCTCTTACTAAGCACTTTTCTGTGCTGATAAATTTGGCTTCAGCCTCCGGTACTCCTCTTCCCCTAGGAACACTTTATTTTTATTCACGAGTGGAAATACAAGCATAACCGCAGGTGCTTAAGGTACCCATTCTAAATGTGAAAGACTCTTCACCCAAAGGAGTGCTCAGAAATGTATTGTTTTTTGCCCACAGACTGTTGGAAAGAGTGAGACTTGGTCAAATTTCTTTTAGGTCCCCACTCTGTTCTTAAACATCAGAAAAATGGATCAATGTTAAGAGTCTGTTTTCCCTCTTAGTCTTGTTGTATTGCTGTTTCATCTGAAATTCACCAAAAAGACTTGAACTGGGGTAGAGAGACAAAAAGCTGAATTTTTAAGAATCCGCAGATGACTGATGGGAAGAATGGAGAACATTGAAAAAAACTTTTTTTTTTCCTTTTAAAAAAAAAAGTTACCATCAGAATTGCTTACAGCTAAAGGTGATGACTAAATATACTGGAACCCTTGAATTCATCCATCTGAATCCTAATAAGAACATAAAAGCACAAAGGGATGTTGGAGGATACGGCTGGTCACTGGCAGGGGAAAAGAAGATACTGCAGTCCGCCAAGGTGAGCAATACTAGGACAAGATTATCTTTCCTGTCATGTACTTGCCAAGCTGCAGCTCTGACTTCGGCTTGCGCTCTGGGTTTGGTGTCATTTTCTCTCCCCCCACACACAATGAAGTGAAACGTTAGGGTGGAGAAAATGGGCAAGGAAATTATGTAAATGAACCAGCCAGTTGGTTATGCCTCTAAGATATTCTGCAATCTGGGCTTGCCAAACTTCTCCCTGAGCAAGAGAAGAAGTTTCCTGCCTGGCCATGCTACTCTGCCAGCGCAGGGGCAGTGGGAAGCTGAACTGGCCACTCTGTTGCTGCTCCAAGTGGTGGGTGGGAAGGCAGCTGCCCCAGGGTTGTTTTTCTGGGATGCAGAGTGGCATTACTGATGCCATGCCCTTAGCAGGGCTGTGGGGAGCTGTGCTTAGAAAGGGGGAGAAACATCCACAGCTGAGGGTTGTGGGGAGAGTCCAGCCCCAAATGAACAGCTGTGCCATTGCAGTTTCTATTTGCATTGCATACATCTCTTCATGGGAGACTCCATCACACAGGCACACCGAGATTCTTATTTCGCTTGGCAGTCATATTGACGTGTGAGGTCTGTTCATTTCAGTATAGGCAATAACGCCCAAATTTCTTTAGCCTTTCTTTGCTAGAAAAATATTGCCAACAGGATTTCTCTTAAGTGAGGCCATACCTAGCTAGATTTGCTGTACTCATCTGATTAAGGCTGTCCTGGTTTTTGGGCTTAAGTATACTGCAGAGAAGCATCAACACGAGCAAGGTGCCTAAACTGATCTTTTCCCACATGTGGGCCTTCACTGCTCTGTGGCAGATACCAGCTCATGTATTTGGTGGTTTTCTCACGCCTGTAGTTCCTGTACAGGTTCCACCTTATGAAGGGTTGTTAGCCCTGATTTCTTCTTGAAATTTAATTGTGTTCTTTCAGCCTCTCCAGAAAGAAACTTCTTGGAAAATTTCAGCTGGAACGTTTTATGTTGGGCTTTATAAAAGTAAGATTATTTTTAAAATTATGCATGCAGTGGCATTTAGAAAGGCAACAAGAGATTTTTATTGAAGAGCTTGACATAGGTGGCATGAAACATTTAAGGGGTTTAGTGAAAGATTTCATTTCATTTTGAATTGACAATGTTCAGAAAAAAATTGTTAAAACAAATATTTCCGTGAGCCTAGATGATTTTTTTAACCCGTTGTTTTGTGACTATTGTATCTTCCATTTAAAATTTCTCATTGCAACTTTTTGCAGGGCATTTAGTCAGAGAGGGTCATAGTCAGTTTTCAAGCAGCTTTATTATGTCATTATGGCGTTAACTTACGGAGCATTTTTCAGTTATTTTCATGAGCAGTGGTGGGACAGAGGCCTGACTCCAAGGGCATACGTATGCGACTACTGAAAACCCTCAATGGTCACTCTAATAATCAGGTACAGCTGTAGAATGACTCTTAAATAATGGCTTCCATCACAGCTAATGCATACCCAATGGAACTCCCAAAATCCTGAGTGTCTTTGCACTCCCAGCATGTCAAGGCACTGCCAGGAGCTCCTGGAAGTGCTGCCCTCAGCCAGGGAGTTGGCTGCCTGTGATGTATAGCCATGTTCAGAAGAAAGAAAAGGAGAAGGAGAGGTGCTGACCTTGGAGCTGCTCTAGGAGTTGGTCTTCCAGAACCCCTTCTGCTGTGAGTGAGTTCACACCAGTAGGTGAAAATCTGAGATCTGGCATGTATTTTTGTAATATCTACTTAATGAACAAATCTGTAAAAAATCAGAGATTTTCCTTCAGAAAACTTAGTTCGAAACACCAGAGTAACATTGTTTCCCTTTTTTTCTTACTGAAAACTGATTCTATCACTTCTTCCATTCATGCTTTATTTGGGATTGTATTTTGGAAATGGACAGCCTGGGCAATATGAGATTTGAAGTCCACCCCTGTGGCTAGGGAAGCTTTGGAAGAGTGTTAATGCTTTTGAAGACTAAGTGTGTCCTCCCTAGTGTATTCCTCAAACCTCAGGGCTAATTTCTTCTGTTTCCATGTGGCACAATGCAGATATTTTTTCCTGAATCATGCATTCCAGTATCACGCCATGCTGATCTGTCATGGACTGGACTATGTAATGCCATTCCTTCTTGGTTGCTGTGTTTTCTGCATCCTGCTTGCTTATTTGGAGGTGCTAAATAAAGTCAGGCACTGCCTTGCCATCTTTAGCACAAAGTTCTTGGATAGGCATCTGTATGCTTTCTTCATCATTTTCCATCAGATCTACATTTTTGGTAGATGGTAGAAGGGAAAGATAATGGGAAAGGCACCAACAAAATTCTCCTCTTCCAACAGGTGATAACCATCACACCTTGCAGGTTTCAGAAGCACCAGGAGAAATGATACTTGCTTAAAAGCTGATTCCACAAATTATCATTGATGAGAAGGTAGAATACATGTATTTTGAAAAATAAAATTTTGCGTGGCACAATGCAACATTTTAGACTGATTGGGATTTCTAAACCTATGTCTGGTTCCCAACCTTTCTCTCAAAGCATGTACTCTGTTCAGAAAACACACATACCTCTCTAGCCTCACTAGAGATTTGTTTACTACTGAGGGAAAAAACTCTCATAATGCACTGGTTTGTTGCTGGCCATGTGTCAAATACAGGTTTTTGATTTTGAGGTTCTGATGACTAAGGTCAAGCCTATAATTCAGAGAAGAATAGCAAAGTGATGAGTGAGGCTCAGCAGAATTTGGTTTTGATGAAAACATTGAACTGGAGATTTTTTTGGTTGAGAGATGACTACTAGAGATAAAAGGAGAACATGCATCCAACCTACAACTGAGGGAATACAAGGTTGCAGAAATACCTCTTCACGTGGTAAAATAAAAATTCTTTTAAGCAAGAGAAAATTTAAGCAATGGAAAGCGTTTTAAAATTTAACAGTAGAAAACCTCAGGTGAATGCATCCTTCCTCTGAAAATAAAACCTTTAGAAAAGAGCACTCAATTTGCAGTTTATTCCCTACTGTTCTGAAGCAAATGATGCTCATTCTCCTACTTGCTGCAGTTACAGTGAGAGCAAGTAAAGCACTCAGCCGAGGTGTTGCATCTCTTTGTGGCTGGAAGGCTCACAGTGCTCATCCACAACACCACAAACTTCCCAAGGCTTGACAAAGCATTGCCAGGAATGCACTTATTCCCATTTTTAATGTGAGTTCCGGCGCTGGTTGTGTCTTTAGCCACATCCCCAGGTATCCGGTGTTATCTGTAATCCTGGCAAGCATTGTATCTCAGTCTCACTGATGGCTAAGCTGATGTGAGGTACTGCACGTTAGCAGTTCTCCATTGCACTGTGGAGATAAGGGCAGAGACAAGAAATTAATTCCTTATTGTACTGTGTTGGCTATTGAATGGGAGAAGAAAAGCCAGGGCTTCTTCCATTCTTGTTTCTCTTGTTTTGGATTACTTTCAAGTACATTTACTAGTTTTTATGGGGACCAGAAAGAAAGATTTTTTTTAAAAGTAAGTTCTTTGAGTACCCCAAAGTATTTAGCATTCTTTACATGTAGAAAGGAAATAAAAGAAAAACACTAGGATGCCTTTTGAATTTCTCTGATATAGTTTGTCTTTTCCTCAGCAACATCATCTTTCTGTTATACTGGCTTGGATTTATTTAGGTGATCATGTCAATGATACATATATGTATTGCTTATTTTTGCTTTTCATCTTCTTCTTTTCTGGTCCCTGCATGAACTTGAAGCAGCATTGCCTGGAAAGCCTAATGACAGGGCCAATTCTGTTTAAAACAAAAAGCAAAATAATGCTAGACAACGGAGTTTTATCAGGGAGGAGATTGGCCTGCTCTCCTGATATTTGTAAAAACCAGCTGCTGCTGAAATCACTGTAACTGCTGATTCTCACATCTAGGGTGAGAAGAGGATGCTCTAAACACAGAAACCTCCATAAGCCTTAGGGGAGAAATTGTGTCCTTCTTCTGGGAAATCCTAGGGGTATATATTTATCATCAGTGCAGGACACCTGACCTACCTGGTGTGAGTTTACACAGCAGCTCCAGCTGTGAGTTTACACAGCATTTAGAATGCCCTCCCATGGCTTTATAAAAAAGATCATGTTATTTTTGTGGTATGATTATTCAGGGACCCAAACACGACAGGAATGCAAGGAATTTCACAGCTTTGCTCTACTGTGTCACCTCCATGGCTAACTATCGTCCTGAAGCTCCAGTTAAACACAAGAATATCACTAAAAAAGACTTTTCTTTAGAATGACAGTTTTAATTATGATTCTATGTCAATTAAGTTGCTTCTTCAATACAGCAGTGAAATGGGAATTGTTTTTGTTTTGCTGAATCATTAGCCTGGCATAAAACTTAAAATAGGATGTACATAGGCAAAGATTGAAAATATAATGTTTATTTATTAACTTTAAATCTGTAGTCTAAGAAACTTTATCTTGCATCATTGGTTTAGCACTGTTTTAATATATGTGAAATATGAATGAACTATAGTCTGTTTAATGGAAATTCTACATGGGCAAGTTTAAGAGGGAGAATTTTGATCACAATTAAACTAAGATTGTACTTATTTTGTAACTTCTAAACTGGTTTCATTTTATTTAACTCAGATTTTAGAAATTATTTCTAAAGAATTAGGTTAAAAACTCAGATTCTAGAATTTATTTCTAAAGAATTAGTTAAAAAAATTGTATCCCAAATTATATCTTAGTTGAAAAATATCCCTAAACATTTACCATTTAATGACAATTATAATATTGAAAGTTTTCAGATTTTGTTAAAAGCTTAATGGTATATATAACTATGAATTTTATACTATATTTGTATGTATCAATTGTATCTTATAAATAATGAAGCTTGTTTTGATAAAAATTTGTTTTTTAATATTTCCCAAGTTTTTTAATATTTCCCGGGGGTTTCTCTCACAATTTATCACAGTATATAATGTCATATTTTAAATGCAATTTAAAATGCCTGTAGTGCTTTTTCAAAATTTTTCAACTTGAAAGGATTATTTACTTACATTCAAATGCAATACAGGCTGAAAAAACAAGCCAAAATAGCTTAGCCTTTTATAATGAAAATAAAATAATTAAAATTGATTGTAATGAAAATTTTTTTTCAACTGGACCAATTTTTTTTTTGTCCAGCTCTTCCATTTTTGCTTTCTGATCTAGCAAGGATGCTGATTGTCAAAGGAACAGCTGTCCTTGATTAGATCAAGCTGTGCTTCTGATCTTTTAAAATCTCCTAAAACTGCAGTTTACCATTCCAAAAAATTCCCACTTTCTCCATATTTTCTCCCATATGACCTCTAAAAAGAGAAGTCATATTTATGAATTTCTCAGTGTAACCTAATGTATTTACTCTTAAGAATGATGTTTTTTAACTTTTGGAAGTTTGGATTTTTTTGTCACGTGCTTCTAAATCTATAAGGTAGGAGTTTTCACTTGCAGGACAATGATTTATCAGGTAAAAGCCATTTTCTCAAAGGGGTTTCATTCTCCAGAGCCATGCCAATGCCTGTGCCTGTGAAGAGCAGGTTTATCTTCTTTTGAACTCTGTTATCAGTACAGCCCTTCACTGCCGTAGGTTCAACTGGCACATCCAGGCTTGTCTGTGTTGGATAATGTCACAGCTTCATTTAAGATCCTGAAAGCTTGACTCTGATAATATTCAGACTCTATATAAAACAAATATCTATATTTCAACAAATATAAACTACATTTAAATTTCTAGCATTTTGTGATTTGATCTCTTTCTGGATGAAGTGAATTCTCTCGGTGGCTTTAGTGGACATCATTTAGCCCAGCTTGTCTGTGGCTGTGCTGAAGTCACAGATTTTGCCCTGCAGAATTTAACTGGATTATGGCCACTGTTCATGGTGGCAAGGGTACAAATGCTAAGCACAGAGCCATTACAGCAATATTTACCTGTGATAAAATAATACTGAGTCATTACATTTTCTTCTTTCCTTTTTTTTACCCCTTAAAGAATCAGTAGTTTCAAGCCCTGCAAACCCCAGTACCAGGAACCAGTCACTGACAATGTTTGCATTCACACCAATCACCTCATTGTGTAAGGTAAACCTTCCTTCTCTTTACACTTTTCCTTTGCATTAATTCCCTACTCTGGCCAGCAGAAAGTCTCCACAGACCCAGGAAAGTGGTTTCCTAAGTCAGTCCTTGAAAATGCAATCCTTGGGTGTAAGGCAGGTTTGAGTAAATCTTCAGGTTTGTGGTTTATGATTTGTTTGGGGTTTTTTTGGTATATTTGTTTGTTTTATTTTTTTTTTTTTTTTCCTGATGGCATGTAATAACTGTAAAATACCATGGCTTTATTTGATCACTGTCAAAAGATGTTTTGACTCTGGTTCTCAAACGTACCCGTGGTACAGACACAATGAAAGCAAAATATTAGCCAGTATATTTTTATTAGGTACAGTGTCAGGGAATAAGCCAGTTATTAATGATATTTTTTCTGGTCATGGAATTAAATCCTATTTTAATCTAACAGTGGAGAAGGAAAATTAATACTGTTTGTTCTGAAGTACGGCACTGTTCTCTGCATAGCTGAGAACAGACTGGAAGTTTTCTCTTTCTGAAAAAATAGTTCGCTTACTATATACTATCAATATGAATTCAATTTGCGGAGTATCTGTAGTCCCAGAACAGTACAATCTGAAAAATAATAGCTTTCTGCTTTCTTCTTGCCAATCTCCACCCCGGCTTGTGCCAGTGCATCACAATGTGTGGTGCAAAGCCGCCTCCTCGCTGTACCGGCACGGAACGCTTCACCTATAAATCATGAAGGAACAGTCTGTACTGTCTTATCTCCTCTTTGACCTGGGTAGCGCTCTGGCCACAAGAGACTGTAATTTACTGTCTTTCACACAAGTGCAAAAGAGGTTGTGTGATGCTTCCAGGCTGAGCAAACCCAAACGTGTTCAGGTGGGTCCATATCATGGACTGACCTCCCGCATTACTTGCCAGTTCCTGAGGATGAGGGTGATTATGGGAGAGGGTCAGACACCAAGTGAGCTGCTGCACCATCAGATCCCATGCCTTAAGTCAGAGAATGTCAGGGTTTCTCCCTCTTTTCTTTAACAACTACCATGAGGGTAGGATCGAGTATGTGACCAGCATCCTGGAAAACCTCCCTTGCTTGCAAGGTATGGTACAGGCCTTTGGATTCCTGGTATAGGTTAGAGAAGGGGTATCTCGACAAGTGGTTCTTCACCCACAAAAAAGCGTGAATGCCACAAAGCTGGGGCAGGCTGTCATCTCTGTCTGCTTATGGACAATTTACCCTTTCCTCCTCTTCTCCTAAAATTCCTGTTAAAGTTTTTTGTGCTGAGCTTAGACCAGCTAAACCTCTCCTAACTGGCTGCTTTTTCTACTTCTTCTAGGTCCTAGTCCCCCTCTGTGATTTATTTTGTTATTTACCCATTTCTCTTACTTTCCATTGCACCCTGCACTTAGCTGTCATTTGTACTGGTCTTTTTTTTTTTTTTTTTAATTCTTTCCTTCCAAACTGAAGCTTTTATATATTCTTCACAAATTATTATTTTCCTCTCCTTCTCAAGCTGAGTCTTTTCTCCTCCAGATACATTTAATCTAGAAAGTCTTCTGTGGAATGCCTCAAATACATCTTTGACCCTCTCCGTTTGCTATTTCTGACATGTTGAACTTTAGTGTCTGTATTCTGCTGCCATTTACACTGATGTAAACCTGGAAGGGCTCCATCGTTTCTTATCCATAATTATGCAGCTGAAAGATGGGTAGCTTAAAGCAGAAAACCCTGGAATTCTGTAGTTAAATTGGAAGTGTTTGTGTTGCTCTGCATTACCATGGCTTTTGCTAGATCTGAGAGGTTGATTACCTCTAAGGTGAACAATTTTCTTCTGCAGTATAGCATTGCTTTTACATGGCACATGATGATTAAACATCTGTTTCCCTGTCTTGATGGTCTGGTCAAGCTTCACCTGAACCTATAGGTTTAAAACATAATTTGTTCATATTCAGTGCTATAGGTTAAACAAATTACCATTGAACAACTGAGTGGCCCAAACCCAGCCCTGATGTTACACCTGGTTTATACCAAGAATGAATTTTGTCCCGTATCAATGACAATGCACCTTTACAGATGCACTTCTAATGAAATACTGTACTGAATTTATTCCCTATTTTGTTTCCTTAAGAGTATAAGAAAAGTAAGTGTGTTTCAAAATTCAATCACTTGGCTGTCTCACACACTGTCAGGCTGAATGCTAATTATCCAGCCTAATTAAGTCCAAAATGAAAAAGGGTTATAAACTATAAATTGAACTCTGGTATAGACACTTTTCGTAAAGCTTTCACCTTGACTTCTTCGTGCTCCTGCTCCTGACTTTACCAACAACTGAGATCACTTCAGCCCTGGACTGTCAACGTTTTGGTCAGCAGGGTTTGGCACGGATAGCTGTCTCTTGTGCTGAACGGATAGATCCCTGCACAGAGCAGTCTGTAGTGAGAACTTCCACATGCCCTGTGTGCCACAGGTGATTTCTCAGTCCCAGCGGGTTGTGCATGCACTTTTCCTTTTAAAAGCCCTTCCAGAACTACACTGCTGAGACAATCTGAAACCTTCCCCTAATTCGCAGCCTGAGTTAGTCAGGCTTGTTTTATATCCTTTTGTTCTTGGGCCAGTATAGCCTTGTAGGTCCATTAGATGCATAATTGCTGATGTTTATTCTCTTGTACCTCTGCCCAGTCTTCCTTTTGCTGTTATGTCTGCCAAGTTCTTCTAGCATCTTCTCCTAATGCTCCTGCCAGCTCCTTGCTGCACCTCCTTCAGTTCAAGTTTACCTTTTCTGTGGAGTTTTTTATTGCTGCAAGAGAGACAAAGTGAAAAGTAATACTGCTGCCGATACCTATATGTGTGTGCAGCCTTATGCAAGCAAGCAGTGTTCGGCTCTATAGTCATTGTCCTCATCTTCCTTGCAAAGTTAAGAGTGGCTTGTCAGCAGGCCTTAGCCACCTGAGCTCTATTTCTGCTGGTTGTTTCCAGGTTTTAGCTCTACAGGGGTTTAGATTGAGAACAACTGTTGTGCAGAGGACTCAGGATGTCTGTGAGTGGGCCCAGCACTCATTCTTGCTCAGCTCATCCAGAACATATGGTCAGCTAAGTGCTTCGGTATGGCTGGGGTTCTCCCTCAAATGTGGGCTAGAGCATAACCCATATGAATGTTTGTAGGGAAAAACACCTCCCAGGTGAACCTGTGTTTGAGCACCCCAGCTGCCAGAGTCAGGCACCTTCTGTGCACCTGTCCTCCAAGCTCCCTGCTGTGATTTCAGTCCCTGTGTACCCGTCCTGGAGGGCTCCTCCCTGTTCCCCCCAGGTCCAGGAAAGGGTGATGGTAGGGCCCTCTGCCTGGGACAGGAGAAGGACAGTCCTTCCACTGCTGGTGCCAGAATTTAAGGACGGGAAATAAATGGGCTGGGAATGTCAGGGTAGATTTTTAGAAGACTACAGATGGAGAGGCTCATCAAACATCAAGGTCATATATGGGAACTGTGAAACTTTCAGATTCCTGAGTGCCAGAAGCCTCGTAGTCCATCTCTAATGGCTTTTAAAGTGCTGGGGTTGAAAAACAACCTGAGTAGGACATAGTGATGAGTTCTTACTGATGCATCATACCTCTGAGGACTGCAGGCACAGTAAGTTAGAAGGCAACAATCAAAAATATAATGGTGAGTACTAAGAAGAATATGTCGGACTCTTTTTTCAGAAGTGCTGTAAAATCTATTTCACATAGCACAAGCATTAATTCAAAGCATTTGTTCACAAGGCACTACCTTACCTGATCTGCTTTCCTTGGCTGATATATGTACTGCAGATACAGATTTATTTCTACAGATACATAGTTTTGTATTTTGGTGATAAATTCTTTTCAATAGAGTGACTCCCTAGGACTGAGAGCTTATGAACTGATTGATTTAAATGCCTGTATGAGACTGTGCTTTCACTGTCTGGCAAAGCACACAACATAAATTTGACTCTGGAGCCAAATAAATTGGAGAATTGTACTAAATTGTGCTAAAGAGGGAAGATGGATTGTGAAAGAAGCCACTTCAACAAATAATGCATGCTCAGAGTGTCAAATGTAAAATAAGTAAAATCCTTATGAAAACAGAAAACTTGTTACCACCAGAAGAGCCTGAGTGAGGTCTGAAAATTACTGCACATGTACCCTCATGGGGATACATATTCTGCTTCCTTGGCAGAAATATTAGATGTACTTAATCATATTGGTGATATTAGTTAGAAAAATGGTGATACAGAGAGAGCAAGAACATGTCTTAATTTTCTTGCAGTAAATGGCAAGTTCCCTGAACTTCAGTGAGACAAGAACTGTACCAAATGCCACAACAACAGCTAATCCATAAAAGAATAAAAAAGCCCAGACAATGATTTGGTTTTGTGTCACACCAGGCTTATTCCAGAAAAGTAACTTTATTTTTCCTGCTTTAAAATGAGCTAGTGCATTGTTAGGGAAAAACCAAACCAAAATGGGTTACATAACTCATTGTTACAGAGGAAATTAAAAAAATCCCCAAGGACATATGATTTTCAACATGTTTGATACTTAAAAAATAAGAGGGAGGGTAACAAAAAAATGCTTTTCTTTTCTTGATTTTTAATAATTGTCTTCAGCATTCTTGGGCTCCCTAGGAGGTTGCATGTGTGAACGGTTATATCGCTTTCTGGGGCTGTTGTTCAGATACATTTCACTGACACTAAATGTGACCTAACAACTCATCGTCTTTGAATTAAGTGGCTTAGTGAGGTGTGAGATATAAGACAGTACAAACTGGAAACAAAAAAACATGTGAGCTTGCCCAAATCCAGCTTTTTCTTCTCTTGAAGTGTTGACTGAAAAGAAATTTAAGGTATTGTATCTCATAAATCTGGTTTAAAAAGCCTGTCTTTCAGTCTGCTTTTTACTCTCTTGATTTCCTCAGTGTTAATACAGCACCAGAAATATTTTACAGCTTCTCTCTTTGATGCATTCTTATCACATGTGTTGAGTAATGCCTTGCATCTGCTATAAGGAAAGAAACACCATAATCTTTAGTGCCTAGGCTAAAAGGCACTAAGGATAACATAAAAACCAGTTTTTATATCATGAGTGTCGGAAACAGAGAGTAGGACCTCAGTTGTTCCAGAGGGAGTGTTTCCATCACAGGAGGGGAGTTCGTCCCTTTAGTTTGTGCACGTGCTGGGGCATAATTGCATTTTATAGCCACAAATGCCTGCTGCTTCTCCACGGGTGAGCAGTGCTCCCTGGTAGCTGCTCGCAGCACTTGGCCCTCCGGGAACAGAAGTCCAGAAGGCACCCAGCAGGAATCGTGAGCTCCTTGGAAAAGAGTGAGAAAGTGATAAGGTTCTCTCTCATCGTCCCTCAGTACCGTCACAGAGCAGGGTTGCAGGACGTCGTGTTACGGCCCTCTCACCAGTTTGGTGTCTCCTACCAAGGGTGGCTTTAATGAGAGACACCTGAACTCCTCAGGAATGGATCTGTGCACTGGTGGGCTTGCCTGGCTAGTGCTGAAGGAAATAGGCAAGGGAAGAAAGGGGTGGTGTGGGAGGATGGAGGTTGTAAAGGAAATAGTTAGGGAGCAGTAGTGTGGAGCCGTGGAAATGGATAAACACAGGAGATGACAGTTCAAGGCCTTACTCTGCTGCTTTGCCTGTCCCTGTGCTCTGGGGCATCTCACCTCTGACACCAGCTAAGATTTGATCTGTAGTGAGGAGCCACAGGACAGTGAAACTGCAGATACATTTTGAGGGTGGTATTTATATACATTTAGTGCTGAGACAGATTGGCTGGGAAAGGAAAAAAGCTGCCGAGCTTGTTAGAGACCCACAGGGGAGAAAGTGCTCTATGATATAGTTTGAGAGTTGTTAGTTGTTTTGGCAACCATTATTAGACATGGCCCATAATTACTTCTGTAGCTATGGAGGAGTGTAATTTGCTTTTAATTACTGTATTAGCAAATATATCAGTAGGGAAACCAACAGGAAGAGAAAAAAATTGCTGACTTTCTTTCAGTCCTGTTCTTTGTGACTGTAAGAAGGCCAATGATTTGGGACAAAAAAAGAAAAAAAAAAAAAAAAGGAAATGCTCTAATGAGCCCCAAACCCCAAACAGGCAGATTCTGAGAAATGAACATGCTGAGGAGGGAAATAGCTAGTCTAGATAGCACAGAGCTGGCTTCTATCATAGTCCTAAAAAGTGGAAATAATAGCCTCTTTCCATTGTAATTTTAAAATTGTAACTCAGTGCTGTTCTTCTGATGTTTTGTGATAGATGCCAGGACTAGAGACTGCTCTGCTCCAAGTGTGAGTCAGATAACAAAGCAATTTCTGGGCTGTAGCAGCATTGCACCTTTCCTTTTGTTTCCTCTGAAAGATACTGTAAGGCTGCATTATCAAGATTCACCCTCACAGAACAATATTTTATTTTTAAATCATCCTTTAAAAGAATTTGTGAGTACTGAAGGGGACGTCTTATCTCCCTTCATGGTCACGTCTCCAGGAGAATTTGAACAGGAAAATGCTGAATGCATTTTTTTGCCTTGAATCTCAAAGAATAGAAATTCAGTGGTTTTCCTGGCCTCTTAATCTTCTCACTGAGATACTGCTCTAAACACTAATGAACGTTAAATCGTTATTGCTCTGTTGGTGTGTAGAGCTTCAGTCAGCAGTCCTTCCAGAGTCAATAACAGCAGGCAATCTACTGCAGTTCCTCTGGTGTTTATTTTTAAAGATAATGCTTGAAACACTTTAAAAAAATGAAACATTTCATTTTGAAGGTGACAGAGCTGGAAAAGCTGAAAAAGTTCAAGATGCTTTTACAGCATGTGAGAGGAACAAACCATTTGGATTTCAATTTCATCTCCCTGCTGCTTAGTTGGCCACTGAGCTGTGGAGGGTCCATGACTCTTGGTGGGCCAGGGGAGGCTTTCCCTGCTGGCTTCCCCCATTAGCGAAGCCCATCCAAGTGCAGCGTCCCACAGGAATCACCAAACAAAGAAATGCAACAGCTAAAATGAAGGCAGGTGGTAAATGATGATAAAATCCCCAGTACTTTGTTTTAAGGTGAAACCCTTCACGCAGCCTGCCGTACTCCAGTAGAAAAAATGGCTTGGTGGAGCATCCATCTCCAGGTGTAACATCCAGGTAAACAAGGGCATTATGTCAGCTAGAGAGGCTTTTGAAGTGGATTGGCTGTGGGGCTGACTCAGGGTTGTAGACAGGTCCTGCATGCTGGCATTTCCTAACTTCTGAATATTTGGCTTTACAGCCACAGCAGTGGTACCTTAACATCATTTTATGTGAGGTATTTATAGACCACCTTGTCTATCAGTAGTAACTTCCTGACTAGCAGTTCCAGCGGAGGGCTCATCTGTGTCTGCAAGGGAATTGGTATTTTTTCCCTGTCTGACAGCCAGAAAGGTTTGTCTGGTTGCAAGATGGAGTCTGGCGGAAGATGTGTCATTCTGTAATGTTAAAACAAAAATGATGATGAGAAACTCTAGCTCTGCACAGAGTTTTAAACTGGAAACTACTGTGAGCAGTGTGGGGAGAGGGAACCAGGAGGGAGTGGCAGGGGGGTAATGCCACAGCAAGGATGGGAGATGTGGAGAGTTTGGTGGAGAGGAAAACCAGGCAGGGGCAGGTAGGTGCTAGTCTGTCTCAAGAAGCTGTGCCTTTATTTTTTTTTTCACAGCTGACTTCTCTCTCTTTCTATGTTGCTTACATGCTTGGTCAAATTATGCAGGTGAAAAGAAGCAGAGTCTGAGGAAAAATAAAGCTACAGATGCCAAGGACCTGTGCACAGTGAGGAGCCTCAGGAAGCAGCGGCCTTAATCTCAATGCTTTAATTCCCCTCCTGTAAAGTGAATGTTATCAGTTTAGCAGACAGGTGCCATAAAGATGCATGTAGTCAAATTTTGTGGAGCACTAGGTAACTAGGAACAAACGACATAATTTTGTATTCAGTACAGGGTAGTTTAAATAAGTCCTGCAGGCCACTCACCGAATGTTGTGGATAAAAAAAAAGTCTTCACTGAACAAGTCAGACACCCTGCAGAAGAAATAGTACATGAGCTTGTAATTAAAAAACAAATTTATACATAAAATGGCCTGAATTAAGACTTCTTGTGCATCAATAATCCTGGCATGTCCTAACTTTACAGTGCTTGATTTCGCATTAAAGTGTTTCTTTTAAAGTTACTTTTCTGTACACAAATTATAAGGAAGACACATGGAAGCCCATGAAGAGGGCAAAGAAAGACAAATAGGGCAGAAAAAAGACAAATACTTTCACTCCTGTGTATTAGGTATGAGATTAGCACACGTTTTCACTTTTCCTTAAACCCCCACGTAACATGCGAAGCAAGAGAGAAAAGCTTTTGGGTAGGACAGCCAGTTCTCTACTGCTCCTTGAAAACATTCAGAGATTTTTCCTCAATTTCTTGTCCATCACTTTGATGTTTCATTCACTTTTACTTCTCTCAGAGACCTCGATTTCATTCTTTTAATAGACAGACACTGCTGAGCTCCTTCTCCCTCACCTTGCAGAGATAAGAATGTTGCAATCTCTGTTCTCCTGCTAAAAGAGAGCTGGAAAGGCGGCACAGGGGAATGAATCCATTAAAAATACACCCAAAGACCCAAACTGGGAAAGCAAGCAGAAAAATGTGGGCAGAAACACCTTAATTAGTGTTTGTATTTCAGTTCTGCTCTGTATCCAAGCTGCCAGAGAGATGGTTTTTTCTTGATCCCTGTTTCTTCCAGATATCCTTGTGAGGTATTAGACACTGCAGAAGGGGCAAGGCAACATCCTACAGACTATGAACATACAGCTGGCCTAAACATGGAGAAGATTTTGCCCTCAGGGCTGAAACAGGTAGTGGGTCTCCCCTCCTAGTGCCTCTGCAGGTGAGATTGCAGGTTCTATTTGTGCACGTTTAGGTGGGTCAGACTGTTTGTGGAAGTGTGTATCTCAAATGCTTTAAAGGAAAACCTGAATGAGGCTGCAAGAATGACAATGAGCCTTTGAATAGCAAATGCAATGAGGCTGTGCTTAGGGATTTTCAGCAATGTAGGAAAACTGGACAAGGGCAGTGAAACTGAATTTTATAGCCAAAGCAGTTTAATTTGAAGAGAGAGGAAGCAGTGCAGTGTGAGTGTTCTTTTATTTTTCACACTGAAGTTTTGCTAGAAGTTATTAACAAATTTTCTATCAAGCTTGAAGTTTGCCTTTCAAATTTATACTTAGCCACCTCTTTAAATATCCTGATATTAAGACAAAAAACCAACCAACCAAACAAAACGGTTCTCCCATTAAAGCCCAGTACCTGTCAGTTTTATGTTTCTCCTCACTGTCTATCCAGCCCTTATCACAGTGGGACCCAGATTGTTGTTCAAAACGAAATGCTCTTGCTGTATATACAGATGATAATGAAGTATTAAAGACAAGGACTGGAGATGAAACCCTTGTCTCATCTATTGCTAGCAGAACAGAAATCATATTGTGCCTCTGTAACAGAAAATTTAAAATATATTTCGGAGTTTCATGTTTCCAGCTGGGCATACTGGTAGAAAAATGAACAACACACTGGCACAAAAGGCCTCAGAATCATATCAATAAAAAATCTATTATCACAGATATTGATATCCAAAAATATGTATCTGGTAGAGAAAAAAAATCTTATTTCCCCAAGGTAGTGCTGTGAGGAGGGAAAGTAATGCTAGATTCTGGGAATGTAGGCCTAGGCATGCCCATTACCAATGAATTGCTGTTTTGGTGAAGTTACTTCTTATAAAAGGTAGCATCTTTCCTCTGTGGTCCCAAACTCAAGCCAAAAACTTCCTGACTTTTGGAAAGCTACACCACTTAGCAAGATGTTAAAGAAAGATTAAGAGAAAAAATGACAACTGAGAACAAATGAATACTGAGAAACTTCAGTATTCTAGTGACTGAAAACAGATTTGGTATTCAACAGCTGCAAGAGAAAATGTTTGACATGTCTGCCTCTGCAGTCAGTTTCAAGGAAAGAGAGGGTCATTAAGCTTGAACAATTTCAGCTAAAAGCCTCCCACCTCTCTCTCAAGCCTGCTGGTAAATCTGACCCTGTAGTAAAGGTCATTTTTCATCTCCTCAGGTACGCAGCTGTATAAGGACTTCAGGGTATCTCACAATAAATTCTTTGCTTCTCTGTGCAACTTTTTCTCTTGGAGATTTGAATCCAAATAATGCTGGTTTCCTGTTATGCTTTCCTGGTAGTGCTTTATCAAAGAGCAGGAATTTCATACTGTTCCTGAGGGCAATTTTTTTACCTGAATTGTTCCTTATGGGTTTTTGCTGTAAGCAACACAATTTTCCAAGTTTGTTGTCAATTGTGAATGAACATAAACCTAATTAAGTTTCGTGAGTGTCTAGTCACCTAGTATAGCTATGTTATCTATGCAAATTAATAGCTTTTGGCCTTTAAAAATTGAGATTGATCTTTGATTTAAGAACATCACTAGTAATTGATATAGCCAGATGGATCTACTTGCTCTGTTGGATGATTTAGTCAATAATTTATAAATCCATTTCATTTGTCCCTTTTAATGGCGTGGTAAACATCCCTCGTGATGAGATACTCATTCCTATTGTGGTTTTGACTGAATTGTTTAAAATTAAGTTGCTCAGTAGAGTAATGTTCCAACATTGCTTTATATTCAGGTCTTTCACTCTTACTTTGTATTGGACTAGCCATGACTGTTGTTGCATTCTCAATCATCACAGTGACTTTCCCTGCTTAAGAATACGAGAAGATCAAGGTTTGTTGGTATATATTTCTGAGTGGCTTGAAAATCTCATTCCCTAAGACATTATTCGGGAGGCATAAATCCATTCCTTATCCTTAGTTGCAATACTAACATAAAAAAAGACAGTCTTTCCATCTGACTTACATGATATAATTTGATCAAGAAAACCCTATGCTGTCCAGACCTATAACGACCATGTAATTACACGCAACAGAATCAAGGACAGCTTCAAAAAACTGCTGGTTACTGTAGCTTCTTCTCTAATCACTTGGAAAAGTGATAACACATGTTCAAGTATCGTCCTCATTGCCAATTTATAGCATCATTAGGTTTTGCTAGGGAAATAGTATGCTAATTTTTGTTCTTACACTCTGTGGGTTTGGATACGGCTGCTTTTTTGAAATTCCTCTCTACTTTCGTGCACTTTAATTTCTAGTGTTCAACATCGGATGCTTGGCTTTTGAGTATGAAAGGATCAAAGTATCTAAGGTGCAGATGGTCAGTGTCTCTGTAAATGAGCTTCTTAAAACAGGACACGACAATAATTCTTTGTGAATATGATTTTGCCACCAAAAATGAAATTGTAATTAAATTAAAACTACTGCTGTCCTTGGCTTCAATTAACCTGCTAGTTTTGGCAGAGCAAACTATGGTTTACACATTCTCCATCTAAATAAATGCAAACCTCAAACTCCAGGACCAGTGGTTTGGCCAGCCAGATGATGATGGCAGAGGAAGGAGCAGAAGGGGTTGGAGCAGAGGTGCCATCCCTCTGTGGCTCTCTTTGGTCTGGAAAACCCTGAAAATGCAGGCAGCACTTGCCAACACACACAACAGGAAAGTGCAGTGTTTTATCTTGGTTTTCTTGCATTAGCTTCTAGTGCTGCTTTCATTATATATCTGGTGAATTGTGGCAATTGCATATGTAAAACTCACTAAGTGGCTGCTGTTTATTTTTAGAATAATTAAAAATTATTCCTTCAAAAAGCACAACATCTTGTTTGCTTTTTAAAGGTTTTATTTTGCACTCTAAATATGAAATAGAAGATAAACAGGAAATGTGAATCATCTTTTGTACAAGTAAATTGCACACAGTTCCATTTGCCTTTTTATCTGCACAGTATTCACATCCAATTTGCATTCTGTGCTGTATGAATTCACTAATAATTTGTAATAATAGACCACCATTTTAACAATAAGTACATAAGAGGAGAATAAAAAAGGCTGTACTTTTAAACTAACTTCTATATCTTGATTTTTGTATTTAATTCTCATCCTCAATATCCCATAAATGCTTGTTATTGTCGGCTTTTTTTTTCCCATGAAAAACCTTTTAAAATTCATAAGCTTATTAAAAAAATTCATAAGTAGTGATAGTTGCCTTTCATTCTGTCTTTTATAATCCATTTTAAAGTGAATAAACTATTTGAATTGCAAACTCAGCTCTTGCCTGCACCCATGAAACAATCACAGTGGTAAACACAAAACGATCATAATTTTTCATCAAAGTGCTTTAACCTCAGCCCTGTTGGCTAGTCTCCCAGATAACAAGGTAGGGTAATTTCTATGATTAATTAGGTAAAGTTTATCAAACTAAATAAAGATTAAAGGTTTTGGAGAACTGTATGGTGTTAAATGTTTTTTAAACCTAGCAAATTGTTTTCTTACAAAATTTTTACATACATTCATTAGTTTCTGAAATACTTGGCCCCTTGACAACACAGTCAGAAACATCTGGTCCAAAGCTACAAGCTCCCCTTGCTCACCCAAAGGTTCAAGACAATAGATATTGGTTACTGACGGAAAAGCGATTTTGAATTGATTATTGTCTTAAATATGTGCATGAGAAAAGGTGTTCATGGATACGACAAGAATACAAGAAAACTCTACTGGTCATTGCTTAATATCTGTAGGAATCACAGCAGAATTTTGCATGTTTGAGGTGGTAACCATTTTGCTCCATGTTTTTGCTAAGAGTTAAGATCAATAAATAAGAGATACAATTTTAAAAAATTTTGTATGGATGGTGCTCTGGGCAACCTGATCTAGTTGAAGATGTTCCTGCTCATTGCATAGAGGTTGGACAAGATGTCCTTTGAAAGTCCCTTATAACCCAAACTATTCTATGATATGTAATCAGTATTATTTATCACTTTTTTACTCATGATGAATGTCTTTTAATAATGAGTGGTTTTTATCTTAAAAAACTGAATGTTTTGATTTTAAAATGGATAATCAGAAGTGTTTTGCTGAAAATTGTTAATATTTCTGCTCAGCTCTATATATTCAGAATGCTCATTTTATGATTTATCCTTTTTTAAATCCCAAAACTGAGGGTTTTTTTTTTTTTGTGGGTGGAAATTTCTACCCAACAAAAACCCGTCTTTTCATACCTAGTTATTTTTTCTTTTTTTTGACCAAGTTGTTATGAAAATGCATAACTCAAGGCAAACTTATATCTTGGGCTTTAAAGAGCTGATTTCCATCACAAAGCATCCCTGTTTATCCCATGTGAAGATGAATAATGTGTTTCAGGTAGGCAATTCTGTTGTGGCCAGACTGTGATGTTCAAACCAGCTGACTGCTGGGTGCAGACTTTGGAAAAGGGTTTCACAAAACTAGGATGTGGCCAGTGGGTTACTGCAGTGGTATAACTAAAGGTGCTCTCCCTGTACCTACCTTTTAAATTAACATTTGCCACTGATGGACGATGGTCTTCGTGTCTGCACAGGCTCTTTGCATTGAAGGCAGGTGTCTGCAATGAGCAACGTCGTCCATCGTGAGACTGACAGCAGGAAAATCTCTGCAACCCGCTTGTGCCAAAGCGAGCTGTTCAGCTTGTATCATGCTGATGGAGAAATTAAAGGGTAGCAGACTAACATGTCTTGTCCATAATTGCCCTAACGTATCTTCAAAATGTAAATTAAAGGACAAGTTCTGAAGGTTATTGAGCATGCACAGTGTGCACTGAAGTCAGCAGGAACCACAGCTGCTGTAGACCCTCTAAGAGCTGACCCAAATAAAGTACAAATGTCAAGAAAATCACTTGAAAGCCTTGGGGCCCTAACTGCATTGCACACAAGTCTAATTGTGTTTATCAGCAGAGTGGTGCTACATCTCCCTTGCTGTTGATTTAGGAAATCCAACTTTTCATTGACTCAACAGCAGCTTTGAATGCCCCAAGCACCTAAATAAATCTAATCACAAGAAATCCTTCCCCTCCATCATTTCATTTGCACAAGTCCTCCTTAAAGTACCATCTCATCAGCAGAGACTGAAGCAAGCATATCTTGTCTCTCACTGCTGGAAGGGAAGAAATCACATTCCAGGGAAAAAAGATGTCCTTTCCATAGAGCTTCTTTTTGTGTGTACTTTATCTTCTTCACTGCAAGCCTCTAACACTGATGAGCCCTGCGGGTACTAAAGATTCAAACACAATAGCACAACAGGAAGATTAAGCCTAGAAAAAGAAAAATTGGATTTCATTTCCTCCAACACTGAAAAGAGATGATTTTTTTCCATTAAAGAAAATTTTTCCATTAGAGTGTTTTCCATTAAAAACTGCTTCCTGTGGAAAACTGAGTTTCTATTTAAAAGAGCATTTTCACAGCAGGAATTTATTCTCTCAAGTAAGGAACATGCTTTTCATATGCACTTCCAATTTTAAGATATTGGCTAAAAATCTGTTTCAATTCCTCTATCTTTTAGTGCAAAATTAACAGTTTTGGCAGGAATTCCCTCCACCATTACTATTTTATACAAAGTGCACGTCAGGGCCTGTAAGACACCTGAAGGCTGTGATTAACTTCAGTAGTCTCAGCTGGGACCCCTGTGCCTGCAACCCCTCTCCATGCCCTAGGTCTGCCTTTAAGCTCAGATCCAGAAAGCACCTAGACCTGGCCTGAGCTCCATCAGAAATATATTTGTGCTTACTCTTGTCTGCTGCTGTCCTGGCTTATGGATTTTTTTTTTTTTTTTTTAAACTGGATGATTTCCGAAGCTACTCTGTTTTCAACCATTTGTCCATGCCTTGGAGATGGACTCTGGATTGGTACTGGAGTCCTGACTGGACTTTTGGTGTCATTCATCAGTGTACCTCGCTTGGAGGTGTCAGGGGGACTGGTTGCCATCCTGACACTGTTCATATCCTGTGGAAGAACATCCTGGTGGGGAGATTCCCCCCTGTGTTGGGATTCTCCTTGGCTCCCAGCTCATCCCTGCCTGTGGAGGAGCCCTAATCCTGCTGGTCCCTGCTGTTGCAGTGGTGAAGTGTAGCTTGTCACTTGGATGCCAGTGAATGACAACCACTGATTCGTGCACAAAATATTTCTCTATGGGAGTTGTGTGTTTAGGGTCACTGTTCCTGACAATGCCAGCTTTTAGCTGAGCCTGTGAACAGTGCAGAATGAAGGAGACATTTTTAAATGCTGGCCTGCAAGGACTGTATAATAGAGCCCCTGGTCAGCATTCTTAGATGCCATATTAACTTGTGTTATTATGCTTCCTGCAACCTTTCCAGTGCTTTGAAGCTCTCTTTGATCAATATATCCTTGGATCTTCCACACATTTGTTTTCTCCGTGTGGGTTCATACGCTGAATTTCTTGATGGTGATTAAATGTAACGTCCTTTTTGATGATAGCAAGAGGCAGTTGCAGGAACAGACAGAACTATTGGAATTCTACATACCACATTCCCAGCAAGATTGACTACTTTGGGTGAAAGTGTTGTGCGATGAGGATAAAAATGGTAATGTCATTAGGCTTTTGCAATAGACAGCAAAAAAGGATAAAAAGGAGATGAACAAATGAATTAAACCTAATCTGATTGCTGACTAATTAATTTATAATAGAAATTAAAGGTTAAGGATTGATGCTGTGGCATCACTCTACTAAATAGTAATTTACTTTCTTTTACTTATTTCTATTGGACCAGCAGGTCAATGGCCTTTTCTGACAGCATCCGGGCAAACAGCAGCTCTATGCAATCTGTTCTTTAAATTAAAAGAAATGCCTGTTTTAGCAATTTCCTCTGGCAGGAAAGCAAGCATATATTCTTGCTTCATTCCTTTTATTGAAAGGGCACTATCAAGCTCCGAATCCCCATTTACATTTTTAGCCTGGTTTCCTAAGGAAATGAAGCTTATATAATAACACTGACTTTCTCTTCAACTGTCAAGTCCTACATAGTAACTTTTAAACTGTTTGGCCAAGTGCAACTAAACTTAAAAGTGGATGGAAAAATATCAGCTAGAACAATGTTCTTAAAATCTTTGTCAAAAGCAGAATCCGAGGAGAAGAGAGAAATGTCAATTAGAGCTCACACTGAGGGAAAGTGCCAGCCTTGGCTGCTGTGCTGTTGTTTGGCATTTATGTGCTGGCCAGCCAGCCACTGGGCCCATCAGTACACATCTAGGCTTTCTCTTGTCTTCTGTGATGTGTCCCCTCCAGCACCATGGATTAAACTGGAGCGGTTCAGGGAGGGAGCTGGGGACAATGGCCAAGGTAAGAAGCCTATAGGAAACAGCTCATGAGTAGTTCTGCTGCTCGTGAAAATATTTGTTGCTTTAGGGTATACAGTCAAGTTAAGGTGGGTGTAAACTCATCAATGTGTGTTTTGTCTGTCTAGTCTGACAGATATGTTCTATTCACTGATCACTTCAAAATCAAAGTGCAAATAAATAGTAGGTTGAAGTGTCCTCGTGAATAAATTTCAGGCCTGATTTTTGGTACCAAAAATGTTGAAAATCTACATTTATATCAGGGGACTTGAGGATATGTTTCAAGTTCTATGAACCAGTGGATTTGGGAACTTATTTTTTCAATGTGATTAAGATTATTGCTCTGTTAATTTCAGTTATGAATGTTGATAAATTCATACTTTGACTCTAGAACCAGGAAGAATCTTTTTGGTGTTATGTCCTGACCTTTCACATAACCTAGAAAACTTTCTTGAGGTAATTCTTGCTTGGAAGTTTTTTAGAGGGGAAAAATAGCCGCTATTCATTTAAACATCACATGATGTTTAAACATTAAACATTTGCTACAAAGTAAGAGAGGTGATGACAAATTATCTTCACCTTTTTTAAAATAAAAACCTGTTGTTTTGATTTTAAGTTAATGAACCTTGCTGTGCTGGTCATTAGATTGTGTTGTACTTTGATCTATAATAATTAACAGCCCTTTGAATTCCTTGCAGATATACAACTCTGGTCTGATAGTACTGTGTTGTATCTTTGTACTCGATATACTCCTTAGGAAAATCTCTGGTAGCCGTTTTCTTGCTCTTAACATTTGCCACCATCTTCTCAATTTCTTAACATAATCCTTGAGGTGGGTATACAGAAGTGGACAAGCTATTCTGACAGAGATCCCACTCAACTGCACTTGAAAGACATGTATCTTTCACTGTCTGCTATGATTTTTCCTCTGCTGTGTTCAGTGTTGCTACTTTTCATGAGAGTCTCTCAGAAATCCTCGTCTTGGCTCTTTCCTAGATATCAGATTACATTGGCTATTTGTGTCCTCACCACCCACTGGTCGAGTCTGTTCAGTGGTCTAAGCTATTGGAGAGTGTCTGAAGGAGGGCCAGGAGGGGGGTGGAGGGACCCAAAGGGAATCTTAATGAAGAGCAGCTGAGGTCACTTGGTCTGTTCAGCCTGCAGAAGAAGAGACTGAGGGGAGACCCCACTGTGGTCTTCAACATTTTCATGAGGGGAGGTGGAGAGGCAGGTACAGATCTCTTCACTCTGATGACCAGTCACATGACCTAAGGAAATGGCATGAAACTGAGGTGGGGGAAGTTTAGATTAGATATTAGGAAGAGGTTTTTCTTCACCCAGAGGGTGGTAGGGCACTGGAACAGGCTCCCCAGGGAAGTGGTCACAGCACCAGCCTGTCTGAGTTCAAGCCATATTTGGACAATGTGCCCAGGCACATGGTGTGATTCTTAAGGTTATCTTCTGCAGGGCCATGAGCTAGACTCAATGATCCTGGTGAGTCCCCTCCAACTCAGCTTATTATATGACTCCATAATTTTATAACATTCTTTTAAATTTGTCATCATGTACAGTTCCAATTTTTTTCCGTTTTTCACTAGGTTATCAACAAGCATATAAATAAGATTCAAGGCCTCACAGAAGAATTCTTGATTATCTCCTATTTAAAATTACGTTTTCAAGACTGGTTATCCAGTGTTTAATGTATTTAATGTTACCATGCTCACTGTAGTGTTCTAGTTCCTGACTACATGGTCTTGATCTATCAAATCAATAGCTTTGAAGAAGCACTTCATTAATACTGCTGCCTTTATCAGCCAACTTTAATCTTATCAGTGATGCAAAATTAGACTGATGACACCTACTACTTAGACTGATATTCCTTAGTTGTGTTTTCCCCCACTGTTTCCTTAATAACTGAGTCCTGCAACAACTTCAGTGGCACTTCTCACGTGGTGCATACCCTATTGAAGAGTTCTACTGTAAGGTAAGAGTCTATACTTTTACTTGGGTTCCTGCTATAAAACCATGTATTGACACATTTTTTTCTTTAAACAACTCTTCACTATGGAAGAATTAAAATATCTACTGTAAAATTGTCAGAGACAAAAAGTTAGGAAGTGGTGGCGTATTTCATTACACCACAATAAAAAACGTCTCTTTGTTTTACTTCCCCAGAAGTCTGTTTTCAAGTTCCAGTGTTTTGGATTTGTTGCTTAAACTTATTATCAAGTATTCTTTGGGACTGTGACTTAAGCTTTTTTATAGAACAATTCCTTTATACCAACTCTTATTCCTCTGTAGACCCGTAACTTCATTTTATTTGCCTGCCAAAAAAACTATCAACAGCCACAGCTGTATGCTTACTGAGGTGGAGCTGTTACCAGCTCTCCAAACTCTTTGGTCTATTTCTTGATTCATTTTTTTTGGAGGATATGCTTTGAAAGCATGGAGTTTCAGATCATCACTACACAGTTGGTACACACAGGCACAACCATGACTTTGCTGTGCTATGTCTGACAGGTATCCCATCTGTGCCCTTGTAATCAAATAAATAATAAGATTAAACAAGATCCCAAAACAAAGAATGTGGTATATAGCATTCTCCACACTTCCCTTTATTCACGGTTGAAACTGAGCTAAAACTGGTGAAGTATATCTGGGTGCAATGGGCTGCTAATACTATTCCCTTTAGACCTTCTCTGGCGTGTGTATGATACCTGCGGTAAACAAGAAATAGAGAGAGATATTTTGATGCATTCCCAATCCACTCAACCTGGTGGAGTCTCTTAAACCTTTAACAGTGATGAGCTAGTGGGCAGCAGCACGTGGCAAGTGTGTACCATGTTTGTATTAGGCCAGCTTTTTATTCCTGAGAGAGAACAGAGCAGCTTTCCACTCTGTTCCTACATTCATAGTCGCACTTGTTGGAGAAAGCACAGGCACAACGGAAAAGTAATTGAATCTAATTCTGCCACCCAGACACTATTTTTTATTAGTGCTAGTCCTTTAAAGGAGGGATTTAGATAAGGATCAGAGACTACAGAGTTGGAATAGGCCTATTTTGCATGTGGCTGGCTAAGGCACAAACAAAAAAAAAGAGATGGTAAATCTCCTGGTGCAAATCGCTGAATTAATTTCAACAATATAATTGGGCTGGGAAAAGAAAAATCTAGTGAATTCTAGTGTGACAGTTATTCTGGCCATTAGGATCTAAGGCAGGAATTATGCTTTTGCTCAGAGGCAGAGTTTCACAAACAAAGTGATACTTAACTGCTTCTCCTGCCCTTCATAACCTTTCAGTACTCATTGCCCCATGCCTGATTTAAATTGGTCTTGTTAAATTCAAACATCATAAATTTTAAGCCAATTTTGGGGAAAAAAAAAGTTGTCTGAAATATGTGGTACTCACCATAGCAGAGGATGTAGACACACTATGATATTTAGCTAAACGGTATCAAAGGACATGGTCTCTTTTTGCACATATTTCCCAAAAAGATGAGATACCAAATCTTTGACAAGTACTGAAAGAGTAGAGCTGAGATTAAAAATTAAATGCATCAGCCTACTTCTAAAAGGCAGCAAAAGATTGCAGATATTAATAGTCATCATTTAAAAGACTGTGGCTTATTAATGCTGTTACTATGCATATTTTCTTACTTTGACAGTTTGATTGTTGTCTTTTCAATGCATTTATTTATAATTTCAAATACCATCAAGATTTTAATGGTAAATTAAATTCTGATCATATTTAGTCTGTTTAGAACAATAGAGGTTGCTAGACATAGCATACGTGCTGAAGCAGTATTGGTTGTATGCTGCTTTTTTGTGTTCGTAATACGAACAGCCAAAATCCCTTTAGCTATGAAGATCTGCAGAGTATTTTAGTTCTCAACAATGAGAAGCAAGAAATATTGTCCTCTTTTATGGAGTCTGGCTGAGATGGAGTTCATTTTTCCATGGCAGCCCTAATAGTGCTGTGCTCTCCACTGGTAGCTAGAAAGGTGTTGGTAACACCCCAGTGTTTTGGGTAGTGCTGAGCAGCGTTGGCACAGAATCTCTGGTGGCTCCCCAGCATTCCCCCCCCTTCAAGTGGTTGCCCTGGAGCAACCCCTACATGTGCTGAAGTGCAGCTTCCTGGGAAGTGGCCAGATATCTCTTGCTCATGAGAAGAAGAGAACAAACTTTTTTTTAGCTGTTTGCTTGTGTTCATGCAAACTTCTGTTTTTGCTTTCATAAGCTGCCTTATCTCAACCTGTGAGTCATTTTGCATCTTTTCTCTCCCCTGTCCAGCTGGGAAGGGGGAGGGATAGAATAGCTTGATGTGCCCCTGGCGTTCAGCCAAGGTCAACCCACTACACCTCTTAATTTTAGTGCTCTGACAGTGTTTTGTCAAGTGTAGTTAAAGCAATTTTTTCATAATCTGCTAACATGCTGAACACACTAAATTTCTTCTAACATAAATAGTGATTCATCTTCCAGCAAAGGAGAATTGAAAATTATCTATAATTCTGTTGTGGGAATAGCTAGAAGTTTTTGACACATGATGAAAAAAGCAGGGTAATGCTAATGTTTCACTCTCCTGATTTTCCTTAAAACACGTTACTCATCTGAACACCTTTCTGTACCAAAACTGAGAATTATATACTTTCCCAGCGCATGAAATCTGAGAACGCTTTACCTGAGAGAAACACTGGGAATAAACCATACCTTTAAAAGAGCAAAAGACTGGAATGTGCTCCAAAGCACACTGACGGAGATTGTACCACGTGGGGTGAGGTGGTGGTGTGTGGCTGCAATTATTTTCTACAGCCCCACTGAACAGTAAATAGGGTCTCGATAGGAAGAAAAATATTTCAGTGAAATTTGCTGCATCAAGACTAATTTTTGTCTTATGAAATGCTTGGAGATTTAAGTTGCCTCTTATTTCTGAAATAAGTACTCTTTGCTCCAAAAGGTTTCAGCAGACTAGATTTAAAACCAAGAGAAATTACCTGTGGCAGCTGAGCCATTCCTGTTGAGTTATGCACCTCCCGTCCTGTATCTCATTCCATGGTGGCTAAGAATTTAACCAGAGGAGTTTGCTATACTGAAGAAAGAACCTATGCAGAGAAGGGACCAAACCAATATTTAGGTGATTAATTGACTTATATGGGCTGAATTTTTGAAGGTTATTCAATTTTTTTGTATGTTCACTCCCGTTTTGCCTGCTCAGTGTTTGAGATGCCAACCCCCTTCCCTGGCCTGCGCTACTCACGTACATGTGCATAAACATGCATATGGTGCTTTTAGTGCACAGGTGCTCGATGGACAAACTCATGTGCGTACATAGCTCATTGTATGCTGACACACAGCTGAAGACTGTATTTGGGAGACTACAGGCTGGTTTTGATTAAGTGTCCTTAAAACATTTGCAAAATTAAATTCTTTGTGTGTGTAAATTTTGGCATGCTTAGTTCAAAAAAGGTATGAAACTGACCTTTATTTTTTTAAAAAAATGGGAATTTTGTTTTGAAAGGTCTTATAAGTTATAGTGAGTTGAAAGAACTCAGTCATTCCTGTATTTATTTTACACTGAGTATGATAAATATAGTCACATTTGCTGTCCCTCTACTTCACAAATTAGACTTGTTGACTCTATTTGGACTTTTAAGTTTACCCAGAGTGGCTGTTTTAAGTAGAAAGTTGGTCTTTTGAATACCTGGAAAATTAGGGGAATCTAAAATTCAGTACTGCATTTAGAAGGAAGGAATGAGTTACTTTCAGCAAGGTCAGAAGACTTGTATGTGTCCTGTTTTTCATCTCTACAAACAAGATTTATTGTGGTTAAAAGTGGTGGCATCTACACTGTCAGTTAGTTGCCTCCTTATGGAAATGGGTGTGATTGGAATTTTCTTGCTATTTCATGTTGTGTTGGTTCATTATCATTCACTGTCTCATGAGGACTAGGCTGGCAGTCATAACATTTTGGAAGCATTGAACATCTGCGTGCACTCAGCTGCTTGTTGTCAGGGTACTCTTGAACAGGCAAAGCCAGTATCAGAAGGCAGCAAACAGGAGACAACGTTTTTACTGTTTTGGCTCTCTGTTTTCCTATTTCTGTAAAATCAAGTTTCTTTGTTGAAATCTGTTCTTTATATTTTAGCATATGTTGACTCAAGAGCTCTTATGTTGACTTGAGAGCTCTTCCAGAGAAATTGCATAAATATTACCTTGTAAAGGATGGTAGTAAGTTGGCCTAGAGAAATCTTGGGATAAGAAAGCCAGGGATGGAAGAACTGCTCTTTATAGTAACTTTTTGCTGCAAGCTACCCGAGGACAATGCTGCCCATGGATAAAATAAGGCGAAAAATAGAACTCTGTTTAGAGTAGGTATAAGCAAATTTCAATGTTTCTCCAATACTTCTACATTTTGACCACTGGATTTTTATTAATTTCTTAATTTTTTTTTTGTTTTCATAGAAACAATATTTTAGAGCTTGGTAGCATCCAAGAACCTTTTGTAAACAAATCGTATTGGTGGTTTCATTTGCCTAGTAATGCAGGGAATTTTACACCACGGAACAGGGAATTGTTTGACCAGAATGAAAATTTAATATTTGTATTTCTGTCCACTTCTAGCCTTCAGATTATTCCAAAGGAATAACTTGTGTGAAATAATTACCAGAAATACCTTAATATTAACAAATGGAGATCATGTGGAAGTTTGGTACTGCTGAATCACTGGCATCATCAATATGTTTGTTAAAGATGGTCAAGGTGATGAATACAGTGAACTTTTACCATCCTGTCAGACAGCATCT